>CM076571.1:728190259-728479993 GCA_034641835.2 Pinus albicaulis | reverse complement strand
AGAATAAAAAATCAAGCACAGAAGATCTACCCCTTACCATCCACAAGAAAATGGTCAAGTGGAGTCCACAAACAAAGTTCTTGAAAGTATCATCACCAAAACTGTTCATCTACATAGAAGAGATTGGGCAGAAAGGCTTCCAGAAGCCTTGTGGGCCTACAGAACTACATGGAGGAATACAACAGGACATTCTCCCTATGAACTTGTTTATGGGAAAGAAGTCTTGCCCCCCATTGAGTTCCAAGTCAAGACCTTCAAGATAGCAGTTCAGTTGGGGATGGACTTATCAGAAGCCCAAAAGCATAGAATGGAGCAGTTGAATGAGCTAGATGAGATCAGAAAAGAAGCAATTCTAAGAACTGATCTAGTTCAATATCAAAGAACTAAATGGCATGACAAATATATCAAAGAGAAGAAGTTTCAAGAAGGAGATTGGGCATTGTTGTTTGATTCCAAGTTTAAAGATTTTCAAGGAAAATTTCAGACTCATTGGCTTGGGCCATATGAGATTGACAAGATCTTTAGCAAAGGAGCTGTAAGAATCAAGACCATTGATGAGTTTCAAACTCCTCTTATTGTGAATGGCCATAGATTGAAAGTTTATCATAAGCCACTCACAAAAGAGGATTTTGTCAAGATGTTTCAAGAAAGTTCTGCAATCAGGCTGGTACATAAGAATTCTTCTTCTCTACCAACCTAGTTCTTTTGTTGTTTTCAGTTAAAAAAAATAATAATAATAATAATGGTATAAGCCTGAAAACCAATCATTGATTGGCAGTCTTATGCAGAAAATATAGGGTGAAAATCAGGGATACTTGACACTCTATATTTTCCAAAAAAAAAAATCTCTCTTTCATTCCACAAGCTTTGTCACCACCCATTCCACTTCATTCCATTTCATTTCATTTCATTTCACTTCATCCCACTTCATTTCATTCCATTCCATCAATAAAAATATTTTTCATGACCATTTCCATCTGGTCATTTGTCATTTGATCATTTCTATTCAGCCAAGTAATAGCTGTGTCAGTTTCCGCAACTGACATCTGTTTCCGCAGCTGACTCCAGTTTCCGCAGCCAGAAGCAGATTCCGCAGCTACTACTCTGTTTTCAAAGAGAATGTACAGTCAGATGTTATTTCCATAATTATGAAATAAAATGCAGGTGAGAGGATCAAAAGAGAAGACATGGAGCATTCAAGACACCAATGGAGATCAATTAGTTGAAGACCAAAGGAAAAGGCAAAGATTCGAAAGGTATGAATAAAATTTATTTCAAATAGCATTAAAAAAACACATTTTTATATAGATTTGAACCATGAGCTCTATCCATTACGCGCAATGATTATATTGACAGTTCCGTAACCTTTCACGATCTCCATATTATCCTCTTGCATTCATTCACAAACGGTTTCATTATTAAAATTCCGATTTTCATTCATGTTCCAATATCCCACCAGAGATAATGAGACGTATTTGATTTGACCAAGGACTCTTACAGCCGCATAAATTCATAACCGTTGATTGAAACGTGTTCATATTTATTACACAGCCACCAAAATTCAAAACGGTGCCGAATGTCGTGTCTCTGCCGTGTTTATGAAACCCCACTATTATTCTATTTCACTCCATTTCGTTCCTTTTTCTTTCACTCCCGGATATCTACCCACAGTTTCACTCCATTCCGTTTTTAGTGCTCATTCCCATTTTATGATACATCCCCACAGCCATTGTGCTCGTTCCTGTGCATTCAACCATTCTATTTCCATCTGAAACCCTCACAAAGGCAAATCTGTGAAGAACAGAAAAGTGAAATGGGTAAACTGCTAAGAGCAGAGCCGGAAGGACCGAAGTTTATAGAGGGATATCCGCAAGCAAAAGAGATATTGAAGAAAGCAAAATGGCTGCGTTTTATTCAGAAATTCAGAGGTTATCACAAAGAAGTTACGAAAGCATTTGCAAGGTCGTTTGATGGCTCGAAAGCAGAGATTGGAGACCTCAAGTTTGCAGTCAATGAAGCATCTATAGCAACAGCCACGGAACTTCTTCAGGAGGGAGAGCGTTGGTTCAAAAAATAAAAGCATCAGTGATGAGGCATGGAGAACAATCTTACGAAACCAAGGTATGGACATAACTATTTTTAAAAGAGGAATCCCTGTGTATGCATTGAAAGAAGAATGGGCCACTTTACTGCTAATTGTTCAGAAATTCATTACATGTGAAGGCCGTTTTGGGTCCATGTATATATACCATACCAGGCTATTAATGAATTTTCTAGAAAATCAAACTCTCAATCTCCCATATTTTCTATTCAATAGCTTGAAGAAAATGGTTGTGACTGTTCAGAAACACTTAGGAGATGTAGAGCCCCATCTATATCACCACGGCCTTATAAAAATTCTGATTGAAAAAGAGTTAAAGGAAAGAAAAGACACATGGGAACAATTCCTCGTTAGAAATTTCTTTGAGGAACCTCAGGAAATTCCTGAAGGTAGTTCAACAAGAAGGAGTAGAAGAAAGAAAATAAATGTTGAAACCCAAATTACTCCTACTCAGGAAATTCCTGTAGCCAGCACAGTAAGAAGAAGTAGGAAGAAAAGAACAATTGATGAAATCCAAAATACTCCTACTACTACTATAGAAAGAACTGACAGGGAAGAGAGATTGGTAAAAAGGAAGAAGAAGGAAATTAAAGGTAAGAAGCCAAAAACACCAAAAGAGAAAGAAACTATTGAGGCTGTACATAAAACTCCTTCTTCTGAAGAAGAAGATCACCAAGTGCTATCTGAAAGATTAGTTTATCTTCAAAAACAGTCATCTATATCCAAGAAGGCAGAGAAAGGAAAACAATAACAGAAGGGTATTGTACCACAGCGTGTGAGGAGAAGCAGCAGACTTAAGGGGAAATTGAGAAAAACGCAAATTAAGGGTCCTCATTTCATTGATTTGGGTGAGGAGACATCTGAACAGTCCCCAACTGACCATAGTCCACCTCAGTCAGTTAGTGAACCTGGTTCATTTCATTCCCAATCAGACAATGAGCATACTCCATCTTATTCTCAGCAAAATATTGATGTAAGCCCTCCTCGGCCAGATTTTGAATATACCTCTCCTTCACAGCATTATGGGGACAGCCCAGTAAAAATGACACCTGAAATAGACCCCAAGCAGCAGGAAGTATATGACTATATAGAATCCTTGGAAAAGGAAGCCACAGGTCCAAGTACTTCTTCTATTCAACCTCATACATTACAGGATGATTTAGTTCAATCATTAAAACAGGAAATTTTTGAGCTGGAGCTTTTAAACAGGCACATCAAAAATGAAAATGAGACATTGAAAGAACAAGGAAAACTGGACAAGATCATCCATGATAATACTATGTTACATTTGGGAATATGGCAAAAGAAGAATAAGAAATTGAAAAGAAAATGCCAGAAATTGAGCAGAGCACTTGTAAATATCAAATTTAGATGCTTAATGAAGAAACCCAGAATGATGGCAGTACCAAGGAAGAAGAGAAGAGGATTGGATATGCTGGCTGAAGTATCAAGGCACATGAACTGAACAAAGAGTATCAAAATTTTGGTTGCATGAGGACATGCAACACCTTCACAGTGGGGGTATGTTGAGTCCCAAATTTGCATCTTTTCCATACACTTTTCCATACCTTTTTCACTCACTTAACCCTCCCAAATTGTCAATATCATGTGAAAAAGAGCATCTAACATGGTTTTTAATTATATTTTTGTGTTTGCTATTTGATCTAGATTTTGTTCATTCAGCTGCGGAATCTTGCCACTTTCCGTAGCTGCTGCAACTTTCCGTAGCTATTTTGTGAAACTCTATGCTACAGGTGTCTACAAGGGAAACGAGCCACATGGGCAGGTCAGGAATGACGTGGACATGGTTCATGTCCTATTGGTTCAAGCAAACTCATCCAAAGAAGTCGCGGTCAAAGGCGTCCACGTGGAAGTCAACCATGGAGTTTCATGTCGGCCGGACTCTGTTTCGTGTCACATAAAGGTTCAAACGGCCGTTTCTAAGCCTACGGAGGATAAATCGACACATGTACATGTCTCCATAGTCGAATTCAAGCATCCACCTCTCGTAGATTTACTTTCCAACACGGCCATGCTCCTATATCCGTGGACGTAGTGGTCTACGTGCTCTCTACCAGCATGAAATTTAGGAGACAGTTATAGTTTGTTGTTATATATAGTGCGTTTGCATACACATAGGAGTTAGTCAATGTTAGTGAACGATAGTCTCTGTTATCTTTTGTTCTGTAGTGATTACGCTGCACTTGTGTCGTAACATTACCATTCTATAAATGACTGCTTTTTAATATAAGAAGACTCTGTTTTTCAACTTAATTCGTATTTGAGGACCGTTGCCAAGGCTGGTGTAGAGGGCCCCTGCTCAGCTAAGGTTTTGTGTATTAGTGTATAATTTTAATTTCATTTCATTGTGTCATAATCCATTCATATGTTCATATATTGCATTTGTTTCATTTCTGTTTATACACTTCCATAATTTCCATTTCATTTCTGTCTTTCATGCTTTATGATTGTTAATCACTGATCAGTGTTCTTGTTTTCAGGTTATAGATAGGCAGCCCGGGCATTTTCATAGATTTTTGACTAGTGACATGAACTAACATTGTTCTGCTGCTAATTTGCTTTTCATAGCTTTTGTTTAATTTCAGTATTTGCTTATCTGCTTCAGTAGTTAAATTTAGATATACTAAGCTGCTCATAGCATCTTCAATTGCCTCCGAAAGCCACAGCTGGACTGATGGTGAGGGATTGCATTGTGAAATGTGTAGTTTAGTATTAGTTTCTTTTTTGCAAATTTAGATATATTAAGCTGCTCATAGCATCTTCAGTTGCCTCCGAAAGCCACAGCTGGACTGATGGTGAGGGATTGAATTGTGAGATGTGTAGTTTAATATTAGTTTCTTTTCTGCAAATTTAGATATATTAAATCAAGCATGACATCTTCAGTTGCCTCCGAAAGCCACAGCTGGACTGATGGTGAGGGATTGAATCATGAGTGTTTGGTTTAGTATTAGTTTACTTTCTGCAAATTAAATATCAGTTACTCAAATTGTTTATGATTACTTCCGAAAATCATAGCTGGACTAATGATGAAGGGTCAGAAGATAAATTGATGTAACCTGATTTAGATTTATTTTGTTGCAATGTTGAATTTCCTTAAAGCATAGTTTCTTTTATGTTTAGTTGGCAGCAAGAATAATTTAGTTCTCATGCTCAATAGTTCATTATTTTGATTTACTAGACTAGCAGCACTTTTCCATTTCAGCAGCACATTTCCATTTCCTTTCAAGTCTTGTCATTGTAAATTTCAAATTTCTTTTTAAATTTTCAAGTTGGTAAATCATTATAGGGGATATCACTTCCTTGAACAAACATAACCAAACTTGTTTTCATCTTAGAATTTCCATTTCACCTTAGAAAATAAAAAACGACAAAACATTAAGAAATATGTTATCTTGCACATATAGTGCGCCGCACTTCATCAGCTTACCATTCCCGGATTGACAAATTAAATGCAGCAATTTAGGACACACTAAATTGACCAAACAGA
This sequence comes from Pinus albicaulis, assembly GCA_034641835.2. NCBI lineage: Eukaryota > Viridiplantae > Streptophyta > Pinopsida > Pinales > Pinaceae > Pinus > Pinus albicaulis. Next base: position 728,474,384 of record CM076571.1, on the reverse strand, counting down.
TGGTATCATCCCATTTATGGGTGGAAAAGAAAAGGTCAGGGGTGGAGAAGGCTTCCATGAGGTTTTCATAACGAGAAAAGAAGGGATGATGAGGGGAAGGGAAACTACATGATGTGGCGAAGCTACCGAAATCATCAGCATGAGAAGAAAGGCTCACATATGGATTTTCATGGGGGGAAACAGAAGAACAAGTAAATAGGTGGTCAAAGGATGTTGATCCCAAGGTGGTTGTTGAAGAGGGGTCAAGCGAAACAAGAGGGGAGGATTCAAGGGGAATATTCTCCGAGGGTCTGACGGATGATGATAGGTAGAGGATGGTGGTAGCAGGCTCCGTCATCTCGACATTAGGAGGGGGAATGTCAATGGGAGCGGGTAAATCCTCTAGCTGGCCAGACGCATATTGCGCAAGGATCGGAGAGGTGGATTGATTTTGTTCAACCTCATACTCGCAAATGACCTCTAAAGAGGCTCAGTAATGCGTCAGGTGAGGAAAATGGTGGGAATAATGGCCATGGACACCACATAGAGCACAGGGTTTGTTGGTGCGAAGAGTATTTGGGTTTTTGGTTGTGGATGAGGAAGAAATAGAGGGTTTAGAGACCGCGGACTTAGGGAACGTGACTTTAACCATGGATTTAATACGGGGTAACTCGGGACAAGTATGGGTGGCATGACCGATGACATCAGACAAGGCGCAAGGCTTTACGGGTGTAGGAGGGGTAGGGTCGGTCAGGGTAACCTTGTCTTTGGATGCCCCTTTGCGAGCTTTGCATTTCTTTCCCGGAGTTATCGCAATAGGAGAAGGGTCCTGTTGAGGTGTTGGTGGCACTGTAGAAATGGAAGAAGCTAGGGGAACTGATTTAACCGGTGTCAAAGCAAGGTAAGGTTTGGGGTGACCAGACGGGGTAGCGGCTGGAGGATCAAGGTACCAGACGGGTATACCCAAGGTCAAATTGCGGAGGGAGAGGGTGGCCATGATGGGGACCGAATAAAATCCGGGAGGGGGAGAAAGGAAAGGTATCTGACCAACTAAGTAATAGCCAGGAGGGATGGCTCTAAGATGGTTGAGACCTGGTGGAACCGACCCAAGAGGATAGAGGGGTTCATGGGTACCAGCTGTAGGAGAAGGTCCAGCAGGAAGAGGTCCGGCTGGCTGAGGTGAAGGGCTAGGAGCAGGTTGGGGTAGGCGAGGTTGAGGTTGAGGTTGTTGATTAGCCGAAGCAGACCGCTTAAGGTTAGCCTGAGACGATTGCATCATGCAAACATTCGCTAAGATGGGATTAGAGACAGGAGGAGGAGGAAGACCAGGGAAGGTTCCAAGCAAAGAGGAGTCTTTGTAGACACCAGGAGAGACACTGGTCAAAGAATCGACGGTTTTCTTATTGGCTACAGAAGAGATGGTCGTCTCAGGGGAGGTCTGAGATTTTGGCTCATGATACGTCAACTGGTCAATGGTGACTATCTTTCCATTATGAGGGAAAAACATCTTGCGGTGGACCGCGGATGGGACAACAGACATGGCATAAGTGTAGCTACGCCCCAAAATAATGTTATAATCAAGAGGGGCGTCGATGACTTCAACGTCAACGCAAACAGTCTTGCCCGCAAGAGTGATAGGACAATTACGGAAGAGGCCAATGGGATGGGAGGCGTGGCCATCCCACGCTCGGAGGGTGATCGTGGAAGGGGCCAACTCAGGAGATCTGAGTTGCTTCCAAACCGAAGCGGACATCACACAGGTGGATGCCCCCTCATCAATTATACACCGAGAAATGTTAGCGTTCTGGATTTTGACTGGGATTTGAAGCGATGAAAGCGGGCTTGGGAAGAAGGATGGTCGATTGGCGGGCGTAAAAAAATAAATCAATTGGTAATCAGCAGGATCTACATTGCCCATGGCAGATAGTAGAGCCTTCTTTTGAGAGGGACATGACTGGAGGAGTTCCAGTGTTGAAATGGTAGCAGGAGACTATGCCAAATCATCTACTATGCTATACGAATGAGCAGCTCAACCAGAAGCAGCATTTCGGCGTAATGGGCCCTTAGGAATCTTGGTATGAACCTCAACTTTAGGTGAGGGATCTGCGAGGACCATTGGGTGTTGAAAAGAGGCTATAGAGAGACACACGAAGAACGTGACACCGGGAATGGACGGAAAGCGGGGAGGCATGGGGTACTGACGAGACCGAGTTTGAAGGTTAAGGTCGACGATTAGAGGTTGATCAGAGTTCATCATTAGAATCTGGTAATCGGAGGAACTAGAAGGTGAAGGTTGAGTGGCCCCTTGTCCATTAGGTGGTTGGGTAGCCACTAATCCTTACTGGGGAAAGGGATTGGTAAACACATCTGGTTGAGTAGAGGCCACATTAGGGGGATCAGTAGGGGAGGCATGTTTTCCGCGCAATGTGGCTTGAGACTCCCACATCTGTCGCATCTATGGTAAGAGGGACAATCGTGAGTGTAATGACCATAAACACTGCAACACGAACAAGGCTTATTTGTACGAAGAGGCATGTCCGGCTTGGGCTGAGTGCCCTGCTGCTGGTTAGCAGTATTAGAGTCAATACCTGAAGGATTGGGTCCACGATTATTAGGGGCAGATTGATTTTGATTGCCTTTCCTCTTTCTTTGAGAAGAAGGAGGATTAGTCGTGCCCTACTGTGCAAATACTTGCCCCGGAGGGGGTGGTAGTTGTTGTTGTTGGGGTTGATAAGGCAAGGGAGGTGCAGGTGCAAATGCTGGAGGAGTTGGGGCACCAGGATGTGGATAAGAATAATGGTTAGGTTGGGTAAAATTGAGGTAAGAAGGGGGTTTGGAAAAAGGAGGAGGCATGCCTTATCCTGGATACATGCTACCTGGAGGGGGGAAAGTGCTGGAGGTGCTGGCCCCTCCCAGAGGGAGACCATAGCCCATAGGAGGTTGAGCGTACGGATGTGGAAGAGCTCCAATGATACCGTCGGTAGAATGAGATGCCCCCGGGGTGTTAGTGCCACTAGGTCTGGGGAGGTCAGGAAGGACGGTATAAACATAACCAGACTGAGAATAGATGAGGTCATATTTCAAGGCTATTTGGAGGGCGGCTTCTTTGGTTTCAGGGAACTGGGATGCGACATCTTTGCCGATGGCAGGTAAGAGAGATCTAAGGAACCAGTCCATGTAGACCCGATCTTCAAAGGTAGGAGCTCGACATAAGCTCCTTCTTCTCTGCCATTCCTGGACATGGTCCATTTTTAGACATGATCGGAAACGGGTCCGCAGGCAGGCGAAAGCGGAAGGAAGTCAAGAGTTCGGTACCAGTGTCGTATCTGAGAGGGAGCTGGAAATAAGATAAGTAGGTTTGGGAAATGGCAAAGGCGGTATGGGAAGAAGAGGTCTGATCAACATACCACTTAGAAGCTTCGCCTATAAGCATGCGTTGGAACAATATAAGACGGATGGAATCAACAGTAATGGAATTGGATGAACACTACATGTGGAAAGATCAGATATGGTTGGAGGGATCTTCTCCAGCAAGGCCTTCGAACTTGGGAATGTCAGAGGGGAGCTTGGTTGGCATAGCAGACCAACCAACATTGTGGCAGATAGGATCATTGATCAACTAATTAAAATCGGGGAGACTGAGACCTGCCATATAGGGGAGCAAAGGGGCAGTCGAGGGAGGTCTCGTGGTGGTTCCGCTAGTAACATTCCCAACATTAGGGTCGGGGTTGCTGCTAGCGTTAGGCCCTAGACCAGACATGGTGAAGGTAACAGGGGGAGAACCAGAAGTAGGGGGAGAACCCAAAGAATCAGAAGAAGAGTCAGAGTGTGGACTCGGGGGAGGACTAACTCGACGACGACGGGAAGGAGTAAGTTGACCAACCGAAAACTGAGGGTGAAGGCCAAGAAGTCTCCAGGATAAACGCCTTGGAGGCACAATGATGACGACACAAAGGGAAGAAGAAGGACCAACAAAGGCAGGGAGATGCAGAATCAAATGACGATGATATCGAAACAAGGGCAGAGAGTTGCAGTGTCAATTGATTTTAAAGTCTTTGCCTAGTGGTGTTAACCAAGCTCTTCTTCACTTAGGGTCAGTGTGTGGCGTGTGTTAATTTTAATTTTTAAACCCAGACTTTTTGAGAGTAAAATAAAAAGTGTGCTGCGTAACTAAAAATAAATCTGGAGAGAACAGTAAATAAGGCTGAAATAACAAAAAATTAACAGCTAAAAATGCATCGATCTAACCCAAGAAGGCGAGTCTCTCAAGATTAGTCTAAAAGAGGGAAAAAATCTAGTCAAAACACACTAAAAAGGGGCCAATAGATCTAAGGTCGAGAGGGACAGGGATATAAAAGATAAATCTGCTAGAAAGAGGTGCAGAGAACAGAAAAGAGGCATAGGCAAGGTTGCTGCAAAAAAAGAGGAAATCAGCTAAAGGGAAAAGGGACAAGGAGGTGACCCTAGAGGCAAACTCAAACAAAACTATATGAGGTGATTTGAAACGGAGAAGAGCTGATCTAAAAGGAATCTGAAGAGGAGGGATCAGATCTGGAAAAAGGATGGCTCAAACTCTGAAAATTTAGACACCTGCAACATCTAGAAACTCTTCCACAAAAAGTGGAGGGTAATAAAGCCCTAAGGGGCTAGATTCCCACTTAGTTGAGTAAAACAGATCAGAAATAGGTCTAAACGAGCTGAGACAGAAGCTGGAAAACCCTGACAGAAGCTTCAGACAAACCCAGAAAAATTGTTGAAAATTTGCAGAAAAAAGTGCAGGTCGCAGGTTCTGACCTGTTTTCTGTCCAAGTCGCAGATTCTGGGTTGAAAAGTGCGCCTTGCAGTCCAAGTTGCAAGTTCTGGGCCAAAAATTCTGACCTGCAACTCTAGGTGTCTCGGCGGCAGATTTCAGAAAAAGTTGTTGTCTCAGTTGCGGCTGATGTCTGTTACCTGCGCAATAGGGCCAGAAACACACAGAAGTAAGAAATTTTAATGTTTGAGGGTTTTATAAGTGAAAAACAACATAAAAATAGAAAAAACAAAAAGCTGAAAATAAACCCTAGGGTCTGAAGCAGCTGGATATGCAAGAATATGAAAAACGACAGCAGTCGTAATTGAAAACCCGTGTGGAATCGTTATTTGTTAGTATGAATCTTTTGTCGAAGTGTACAAAAAAATACCACTTTAGCTACACATAACTTATAGCCCTAACATCAAAAATGGTTGCCAATATCTTCAGATTTGTAGTTAGTTGATCAAGACAAATGCTGCAAAAATCCAGATCTATGCATACAAATATATTAAGCAGTAAAAATAAGGTTTTGCTCCATACATCCAATAGACAAAGAAAGAACAATATTTTTGAAATAATTTATATTAAAGGGCACGAGAGGAAAACAAGAAAGGTGTTTCCAATTCTCCTCAATGGGATGGGTTCTTGAAAGTCCTCGGCGCTTGATCTATCATTTCTCTCTCTTGTTGGTGTAGAAAACCCGGACAAACATAGAACTCAAGGGAGCTCACAAAGTGAAATAATAGAAAATTTGACAATGATAATGGCTCAAAGTCGGACCAAGAGCATAGATCCCGAGTGATCTAATGAAGGCAGAAAAGGTGAAGAATGGTAGGAAAAACCCTTCTATTTATAACAAAATATTAGGGCGGTCTAGAACTTGGTGCATGAATAAAATATTATTAATCAAATTCTAGAACCACCCTTTAGGAATATTTTGTTATATTTGTTGGAGGGAAAAGGATTTTTGACTTGGGTCAATTCCTTTATTTATAAATAATAAATAAATAAATGATTTATTTATTATTTTAAGGGAATGGTGGAAATATAATTAAATAAATAATGATTTATTTAACTATCTATAAATGATTTAGTCAAATTTAACTAGGAATATTATTTAAATAAGGATTAAATAACTTATTCCTAGGAAATAATCAAATAAATAATGATTTATCTAATTAATTCCCTTGTTTTGGGTTAAATATAACCAGGAATATTAATTAAACTACTGTTTAACTAATTATTCCTTGAGGAAAATCAAACAAATATGGATTTATTTAATGTTTCCCCATGGGGTTTTCTGTTTAGACCATAAACAACTTAATAAAGGTGGTTTACTAAGTTATTTTTCATAGTGAATGTGATTTTACTTGGGGTAAAATTGGTCTTACTTGGTGTACTTGGGTCCATCTAATAACAATAGATTAGATGACCAAAAAATGGTGTAACAATGGCCCGTTGGAAAACCTACTAAGTCTGCTACATGAATATACCTTTTGGTTTTTATTGAGCCTATATAACGTCAAAGTTAAATTCCCAACGGTGCTGCGAGCGTGGTTCCCGGCAGAAATAGGCGAGAAAGGTAAGGTGTTTTTGACCATTTTGAGGGTCAAAAGTGGTCCAAGTTTAGAAAATTGGTGGGAATAATTAGCAATAGCTATGCAGAAATCCAAAAAATGCAAATTTTTGCCTCTAAAATTCTTTGAAGAAAAGCATAGCACTAGTGGCGTTGTGCTTATAGGCCTCCAAATTCTTAAAAAACCAAAATTTGTCAAAATTCCTTCAAAATTGGTGGATGTCTCCCTTATGGGGTTTGGGAGACCTGTTGAGAAGCTTTAGCCAAAAATCCAAGGTTTTCATGGTATTTTCCTCCTTTTAGTGCTTGAATTTCAATGAGGGCCTTTTTGAGCTTGGCACTAGTGAGTTTATTTTTCAAGACATAGTGTTTGGCCATCTTTTTCTGTAAGCCTAGATCTCTTTTCACCTTCTTCATGTACTTGTTCTCATTCTTTTCATAATCAATGATGTATTGTGCCATGCCAAGACTCATTTGTAGTTCTTTAATCTCTTTATTTTTTCTTTGAAGTAGTATGTTGTTGACCCTCTCCTTGTCTTCACTTTCATTCTCTAGGTCAATGATGCCAAGTTCTTGTTTAAGCTCTTTCTTACCTTTCCTACCTCTTTTCACCTTGTTTTTCCTTTGTCAAGCTTTTGAGTGGAGGTGGATGACTTGGTCCCTTGCCTTTTTGAGGCAACAAACACAAGCCTTGGCCCTCTTTGATAGGTCAATGAAAGAGGTGTGATTGTGGCTTTGTTGGTGTCTTGATCATAGTTGTGATCCTTTCTGATGTCATCACCCTCTTCATTTTCATCATTAGTATCATTAGCCATTATGTTCCATGCTTCAGAATTGTACTTTTTGTTGTCAACATCATCACCACTTTCAACCTCTTCACTGTTTTTTGCATTGTCATTTTTTTCTTCATGAAAGCTTCTTACCTCTTTATCTTTTGCACTATCATCATCCTCATTATCACTATTTAGCTAACTCTTGTCATGACTGTTATGAATTTTTTCATGACTATCATGACTATTTTCTTCCTTGTTTTCTTGTCCTACACTTTCTTCTTTATTATCTGTCTCTTTGTCACTATTGACCTCTTTGTCACTGTGGTTTGTTTCATTAACCTTGTCACTGTCTCTCCTTCATCACCTGCCTATGTTTCTTCATCATCATCTGCCGATGTTTCTTCATTTTGTTCATCATCATCATCAATCTCATCTTCTCGCCAATTTCATCACCTTTAATACCTTCACTTTGTTCATCATCATCACCCTCCTCTATTTCCATATCTTCTTCATCTTGTGGGCTCAACTGATCATTTCCTTCATCTTCACCTTGGTTTTACTCATGGTCATTTTCACCCTCATTCTCACTTGATTCTTCATTGCCACTTCCTTCTTCCTTTGATGCATCAAGAGAAGGGGAGGAAGGGAGGTTTTCTTGAGATGAGGACACTTGTGTGGATGACGAGGGCATGTTTGGTTGATGATGAGGTTATGGTCTTGTGAAGATTTCATGGGCTATGAATACCTCCCAAGGTATGCCCTTCTATTCCAACTGATGTAGAACCACCATCTTAATCAAGGAGTGGTGGAACAAACTCTGCAATTTTTAGGGATAACTTCTCCTCTGCACAATAGAAGACATTTTGTCAATGCTCCTATACAAGTAGTAAGGCAAATGAAGCATTTTAACCCTGGTAAAATTCATGAGGAGTCTAACATGGTAGGAGTAGAGCTTGGAGTATCTACCCTCACAGGTAAAGTACTTCATAATGACCCTCATCAATGGTGGAAACCTCTGTTTCAGATGTGAGAAAGGGAAAATTGTCTTGCATCCTTCTCTATACCTAGTTTTGACAAAAGGCTCATAATAGTTCATGTTTAATCTTGCCTTCTTGAACCAATTTTCACCAACAACAAGGATACTTGTACCATTAGAGATGGAATCTGGTGACAATTAAAAATCCACCGCTACAAGTATTGATTGTTTGTTGTGAAGGTTAAGAATGAAAATCCTTGTAAGCTCTCGGTGATTTTCCACTTGTTTGATTCTCTCACAAATATGTAAGCACGTCACATTCTGAAATCAAGAGAGGATCATGGGAGACAAAGTGATATCTATAGTGATTTTGGGTTCAAATCTATTTACCTTCCCTCCCTTGTCGTTTGGCCTCATAGGCCCTTGGCCTCTTTCACTACTGCTACTGTTTTATGCTCCTGACATGGTGATTAGAGCTGTTTGTGGAAAAATTGGGCAAGAGGAATAAAATGAAAATGATGGGTAGACTGACTCTTGCGAATGAGTGATGTGGAGGTTAGGTTTATGGTAGTGCTTTTAAGCTTAATGAGGAAGGGTGCTTTACATGGAAATAATTTTGTGATTACCCTAGTTCACTCACCTTCAATGAAAATCAATTGATTAGAGGTTAAACGAGTTTTTCTTGTCATGATGACCTAGGGCTTGCAAATACTAGGGTTTAGTCATTCTTTTAACCTACCAAATGAAAGTAAAAATTAATTGGAGGGCAAGGAGGAAAATCCACCTGCAAATCGAGTCGGTCCGGGTGGATATTGGTGAGGTCACACATGCCTATTCCACTTGGGAGAACACCATTGTCTATTTTAGTTTTTCAGTTTCGGCACAGTTTACTATTTTTAGCATTTTTTCGGGTCCTAAACTTCCGGAGCCATTTTGAGGCCCTAAACGACGTTTTTTGGGAAAACGGAGAGCAACATGGGTCCATGGACTAATGTTACTCATTCCAAATTTGTATTCCTTGGATAGATCTTTCTAACGAGGTATGGTATACGTCAAACCGAGATCGTATGCCAAAGTTACACCCATGGGAAGTTGAAACACCAATTTACCCAAACGGGGCCCATAGTTTTGGCGCTTCATCTCATAGGGTTAGGGTTTTGGCTATTTAGGATTTCCCATTGTTTGTAAATGATAAATAGGCCCTCGAGCCTCATTGTAACTCAGTTCAGAGGCCTGTAGCCGCCACATCTCTTCTTAGAGATAGCTACCAGTGCCCTAGCTAGTTTATTTCCATTCTGTCTGTAAGCAAATTTCAGTTCTTTGATATTAATGAAATGAAGTGGTATTTATTGCACCTGCACATCTGTCTTTATGTTTATATGTTTATTATTGTTAGTTCACACGCAAATCCGGATCGATGTTATCGAGCGGTCTGCTTTTTCTTGATCCTTCTTTGCATGTTCCCAACGAGGTCGGGGTATAAGGAGCTAGGGCTTGATCTGGTGGAACCTTTGCAAGATCAGCCTCGCAAACCTCGACGGACGCCCATGGGGGACGAAAAGAAAGATGAGGGAGCAGGAGATCCTATCAAAATATTGCTCGAGGAGGCCCTCGAAAAACAAAGGAACGTGATGATGAATATCTTTGCTCGAGATCCTTCAACGGCTGCACGGCGCGCCTTCTGCATCCAACGGCCACACGGAGAGTGTGACTCCTTTTAAGGTACGAGTAGGGCCTGCATTCCCATATTTGAGGGTCAAATGGCGGCCTTGGAAACACTGGTAGATAGATGGTTGAATGCAGTAGAAGGATATTTCTTGGTTCATGACTTTTCGAATAGGGAAAGATTATTTTTGCACTCTCAAAAACTCGCATATTGGGGAGGTGGAAACCCTCTTTGTGAACGAGGACCGAGAAAAAAACCCTCTCTTGTTCTCGGCCGTACCAACTTGGAATTCTTTAAAGACGGCAGATCGAACGGTACTATCCCGTGGGGAGCTATGAGGACAAGTACATGTGATGGACCCTTGTTGTGACAACAAAGGGATCAAGATGTGAATGAGCTAACGAATCTGTTCCATACCCTGCGCACAAATTTGGCTATCAAAGATTCAGAGAAATGTTTGGTGCTAAAGTATCGCGGTTGTCTGCACAGATATATTCAGGAGGAAATGGAGTTCCTTGACATCTCCTCGCCCGGTGCGACATGGGTATGCGCAGATTGAGAATAAAATTCAGCGAGAAGAAGTGATACTTTGGATGCACGAATCAAAATTAAGGGAAAGGTGCCCCCAAACTACTGAACAAAGGAGAAATCCAAGGCATGGCAACCCAATACAACTTTCCAAAGCCACAAGAAAAGAACAACACCATGAATCCAAAGAAGGACACAGGAAAGTTGTGTGAGTTCCATCAGAGCTCCACTCACAACACAAGTGAGTGTTAGGCCAAGCAGTCACTAGTGGCCGAGATGAGGGCTTCTGATTCAGATGCATGCTATGACTCTGAATCAGAACCTGAAAAGGCGAATGAAAAAGGGAAACATATTATTGATGCGGAGCCCAACGCCGCTGTTGCCACTGCAAAGATCCAAAAGGAGGAACCAGAAGATCCAGAGGAAGAGGAAAGTCTCTTCCACTCCCAGATGTGGGTAAAGGGCTCCCCGGTACGGTTCATTGTCGACAATGGGAGCCAAAAGAACCTCATTTCAGTAGACGCTGTGAAGCGGTTGGGCTTGTCGACCACAGCTCACCCACATCCATACACCATCGGGTGGCTTCACCAAGGACGAGATCTCCGCGTCAGCCGACAGTGTCGCCGGTGTCGCCTTCCCTATAGCATCAAGCCCTTCACGGATGAGGTATTGCTTGAATTATGTGACGTTGCTCTATTGATGTTTCTGATGTATTATTAGGACAACCATACTTGTGGAAGTGTCATCTTGTGTATGAGTCTCGGCCTCGTGCTGTTATTGTTACTTTGGGAAATAAGTTGTACGGATACCGGAAGGTACCACCTCCACACATAGAAGATGGTTAGTTCTTTGCCAAACAATTTAGTAAGCTCATTTCCCAAACCGAAATTCCTTTTTTTGATGATCCACCCCCGAGAAGGCAAGAAGAAGGCGTGGCCACGACCTCCCGGACGGGGCTGCTGCACGCGCTGTCGGACGAGCTTACCGATTGATCGACCCCCGTGCCTTGCTTCTAATGGACGAATCTGTCGGCGCTGCGGTATGGAGAATGATGAAATCAAGAGGCAGATTCAGGAGTTGTTGCGGAAAGGTCACATCAGACCAAGTTCATCACCCTGTGGGAGCCCGATCGTGTTGGTACAGAAGAAGGATGGGACGTGGAGACTCTGTATTGACTATCGGGCACTGAACAAGATCACTGTCCGGAATAGGTACCCAATCCCACGGATTGATGACCTTTTGGACCAACTCAAAGGTGAAAAATATTTCAGCAAGATCGACCTGAAGTCTGGGTATCACCAGGTACCAATTGAACCCTCCGATGTGTGGAAGACTGCCTTCAAAGCCAAGGAAGGCCTTTTCGAATGGGTGGTCATGCCTTTCGGGTTGACGAATTCTCCCACAACCTTCATGAGGATGATGGATGACATCTTGCGGCCATTCACCAACTCATTTGTAGTGGTGTACTTGGATGACATTCTGATCTTCAGCCAGACTTGGGAAGAGCACCTTCACCACATCCGACAAGTCCTCCAAACACTGCGGCAACACAAGTTGTGTGCCAATTTGGAAAAGTGCACTTTTGGCATGACCCAGGTTCAATATCTGGGATACATTATTGATGAAAGGGGGGTGCATGTGGATCCGGCCAAGATCCAAGTCATTCGGGATTGGCCAGCCCCAACCACTATAACAGAGCTTCGCAGCTTTCTGGGTCTTGCTAATTTCTATCGGAGGTTCGTGCTGGGATTCTCTCATATCACTTGGCCCTTGAGTCAAGTCACCAAGGGAGGAGCGAGAGAAAATTTTTTTTGGTCGGAACCTCAACAGAAGGCGTTCACAGAACTGAAAAACTGCCTCTGTTCTGCCCCAGTGCTCACTTTACCAGACTTGCAACAACCATTTGAGATCGAGACAGATGCCTCTGACTATGCTATTGGGGCAGTTCTTACTCAACAGGGACATCCAGTGGCCTTTCACAGTGAGACATTGTCTGACACGGTTCGCAAGTACCCCACATATGACAAAGAAATGTACTCCATTGTGCAAGCTTGTCGACAATGGAAGCATTACATTTTGGGGAAGGAAACAATCATCCACACAGACCACATGCCCCTTCAGTTCATACAGACACAAGGGAAGTTGTAGAATGATCGCCATCAGAAGTGGTCTACATATCTGCAACAGTTTCATTTGAACATAAAGTATAAGAAGGGTAGCACCAATCATGTTGCAGACTGCCTCAGCCGACCACCGATCGTGGCGCTCACCATTGTGCTCAACTCTTGTGGGCACGAGACTTCTGATTGGCCGCTTCTCTATGAGAGTGACCCAGAATTCGGCCAAACTTACAAGGCACTCTTGGGGGGTGCGCAAGTTCCAAATTTTCACCTCCAAGATGCACTTTTATGTCACATGGGACACCTTTGTGTTCCTTCGAGCGAGCGTGCCAAGATGATATGGGAAGCACACTACAGTCGAGTCGCTGGGCATTTCGGGGTCGAGAAAATAGTAGCAATCCTGCAGAAGTATTTCTATTAGCCGAACCTTCGAAAGGATGTCGAGAAGCACATCAGATCCTGCACTGCTTGTGCCATTGCCAAACCGACCATCAAGAAGCAAGGCCTATATACTCCTCTACCTACCCCTAGTCGACCATGGGAATCCATCTCCATGGATTACATGTCGGGCCTGCCTTCTACTAAGCAGGGAAATGACTGTGTTTTTGTGGTCGTCGACAGATTCTCGAAGATGGCCATTATGGCGGCTTGCAAGAAGAATATCACAGCAGAAGCCACTGCTAAACTCTTCTTTGAACGAGTGTGGGTGCACTTTGGGATCCCACAGTCTATCATATCAGATCAGGATAGCAGGTTCCTCAGCACATTTTGGTCCAGCCTCTGGTTGATGTTGGATACCAAGCTCACCAAGTCCACAACTTTCCATCCCCAAACAGATGGCCAGATAGAGGTCGTCAACAGAATGATTGTACACATTCTGCGCATGTACAATTCAAAGCATCCTCGCACATGGGACGAGAGCCTCCCTTATTTACAACATAGTTATAATCTAGCTCTTCATAGTTCAATCGGCCATAGCCCCTTTCAGGTGGGCTTGGGATTCCAGCCACTATGCCCCATTGACGTAGCCATGCCATTTGCAGCTGCTCAGGCCAATTCAGCTCATGTCCAGTCTGAAGTTGACAAAGCCAGTAGCTTCATCGAGCGCATTCAACATATCCGCCAACAGGTTCATGATATATTGGACAGAGCCAATGCCAAGTACAAGCAACGCCATGATCAACACCGGGTGCCACACAACTTCCAGGTGGGTGACAAAGTATGGCTACATTTGCAGAAGGAGCGCCTCACTGGACCCCACCGCAAGCTTCGCCCGCTCCGATACGGGCCGTACACCATCACCAAGGCTGTGGGGAACAATGCATTCGAGCTCAGTATTCCACCATTCCTTGGTCTGCACCCAGTCTTCAATGTGGATCGCCTTCGTCCTTACTTCCCACCTCTACTGGACACCTCGGACATTGTAGAACAACTCACACCAACAGAGTTAAATCCAGACTGCATGGAACAGGCCACCACAGATTGTATCATGGACATGCAAATCAAGAACACTCGCCAGCAAAAGATCCAACTATATCGGGTTGTCAAAGCTGGCCAACTCCTGCACCAAGGAAAGTGGTTCACCGGGGACCAAGTTCAGCAGAAATTTCCTCATCTCATGGAGGAACTTAACGCAATGGGGACCATTGCTTCCTAAGGGGGGAGGAATGATCCAGGTGGATATTGGTGGTCACCCGTCTATTCCACTTGGGGCTCCACCATTGTCTATTTCATTTTTTTAGTTTCGGCACAGTTTACTATTTTTAGCAGTTTTTCGGGTCCTAAACTTCCGGAGCCGTTTTGAGGCCCTAAACGACGTTTTTTGGGAAAACGGAGGGCAACATGGGTCCATGGACCGATGTTTCCCGTTCCAAATTTGTAGTCCTCGGATAGATCTTTCTAATGAGGTATGGTACGCGTCAAACGGAGATCGTATGCCAAAGTTACGCCCCTGGGAAGTTGAAACACCAATTTACCCAAACGGGGCCCATAGTTTTGGCGCTTCATCTCCTAGGGTTAGGGTTTTGGATGTTTAGGATTTCTCATTGTTTCTAAATGATAAATAGGCCCTCGAGCCTCATTGTAACAAATTTCAGAGGCCTGTAGCCGCCACATCTCTTCTCAGAGATAACTACCAGCACCCTAGCTAGCTTTATTTCCATTCTGTCTGTAAGCAAATTTCAGTTCTTTGATATTAATGAAATGAAGTGTTATTTCCGCTGCATCTCTGTCTTTATGTTTATATGTTTATTCTGTTGCGTTCCTGCATAAATCCGGATCATCAGCTTGCTTGCATGGTCTTAAAAACCTCTTGGAGGGTTTTCCTTGAGCCTTTGGCACCTTCTTTGCAATTTGGAGGGTTTTTTGTATGAGCGCAATGCCCTACCAGCATTTTCAGGTCGCCCTCTGCATGTAGCGCTGGGTGGGTCGGGTCCTGCTCTGGCTGCACTGCTACCCGCATGCAGACCTGCCTGGCCTTTGAGCGCAATGTCAGGCCTATTAGGTGTTCTATGCGTGCAGCGCCGGGAAGAAAAATAGGTGTCGGGTTAGCCTATGGGTGCAGCGTCGTGACCCTATGTGTTTCGGTCTGCCTGGGTGCAACGCCAGGCTATACGCGCAGTGCCACATGCTATATGCACAACGTAGTGTAAAAATTTCACTGCGGAGAGCTCCTTGTGCATAGCATTGGGGTTTGTGAGCACAATGCCAGGTTTTGGGCATAGTTCCATTGAACTTGCTCAGATTTCGAAAAAAACTCAGAAAATTTCTCCTGAAGGGTTTTCTCTCGTTGCAAATGCAAGTGATCTAAAAAATGGTAACTAAAATGCCTTTATACCTTTGAAAAATCAATTGAAATAAGAAAACCCACTTTGCTAAGCTTTTTTTCACTTTATCATTTTGAATGACATCTTTTGACCCTTTATTGAAGGTGATCTGAAACTTTTCAAAGTGATTCTTCTCCTTTGGTTGTAGTTTGCTGGAGAAGTGAAGAGGTCCCTCTTTAACCTTGAGGGTCTTAGCACTGTCAAACTTGTTTCTTCTCGCACTGATAAACTGATAACATGTTTTTATCCTTTTTGGAATTTCTAAGTGTAAGTGACCTGAAAACATGTTTTCTTACCTTCTTACTGATCTTTGATAGTGATATATCCAATTTTTACAAAGGCTAAAAATCAGCTCTGTTATGTCTCCTCTTGACCACTTCTGATTTGTTACAGGTGCCATGACACAATTATTTTTGTCCCCTTTGTCATTCTTGGATTTTGACAACCTCGGTTACTCAATAGTAAACTCATGATTAGCTTGATTTCTTTTCTTGAAACTTAACCTTAACTTTCCTTCATCTGAAAATTTTGAGGTAAATTTACTGCACTTGAAGGTTTGATTTCCATCACGCTGATACTCTTTGCATTTCTCCCTTTCATGTAGTGAAGCACTATTGCCTTGGCAATTCGCAGGAGTCACCTCCAACATATTTTGAAAACCTTCTGTTGTCATGATGGAGGCCCATCATCTTCATTTTACCTACTTTGCCTATATTTGGAAAATATTAGGTTTTAGGGCTATTAAAGAAGAACTATAAGTGTTTTCTTCTAAGTTCTCTATAGCCCTTTCAAGTTCATTCATTTTTGTTCAGTTCACCTCACCTATTTTCCCTTTATAATTTCTAAAAAAACTTCAATTTGTGCTTGGTTGTGTTGATGTGCCTCTGTCCTTGTGGTCCTTTGCATTGGCCCTTTGCTTGGCAACACTGTTTAGCCAATCAGTCTTAAAAACCCTGATTCTCCTTGAACATAAGCATGCTTCCTTTCCTTTGCGGTGGATTTCCTTTAGTGAGGACCTGACCTCTTACCTTACCTCATTTTCTACTGATAGCCACCTTGACACTCTTGCAAAAATGTGAAAATGAGCAGTTGTCATTTGCAGAATTTGTTATTGACCAAGGAGGCCTTCCTTGAAGGATTTCCTAATCCATTTTGGACAATCATGTAATTAATTTATTTCATACTTGATTTAGCTTCTTGGCACATGTAAAACAGTGATTTAGAACACCAAAAAGTCCTACAACCTATGAAACCCTAAATGACCTAGTGGGAGGCTCTTTGGACTAGTCCTTTGACTGAAAGCTTGGCTAGGAGGTCTTCAAGTATGAAAAACAGAGTTTATTATAATTTGAATTATTTAGGATTCAAAGTCCAATGAGCTTGATTTATCTAAAGAGCCTACAGAGATAGTTTTGAGACTATCAAGGCTTGATGTATCTGGGACACACAAGAATGAATAGGTTGGTTGGTGATCCTAGGTGGCAAGTGGAGGGGTTAAGTAAGTCAAGAAAGAGTGCTAAGGTCAGAGGTGGAAAAACATAGTGAAAATGAGTGGCATGAGCCCATGATGGGTCTTTTGGGAGTGATAGGCTAAGCATGACATGATAGGATAGTAAAATAGTGAAAATTTTATCCTAAGGATAATGAAGGTAGTGAGATTTCTAAAACTCACAATATTAATGAATTCTGTTTTTAGAAATATAGGATAAAAATTTATTCATCTATAAAAAGCACAAGTTACTGATGAATAACAAATACAACTGATTAATAAACCCAAGTGATTAATAAAACCAAGGAATCAATAAACTCAATAAACTAATATTAAAACCCCAACCGATTAATAAACCCTAAGAATTAATATTTTAAACTCAAGGGACTGTTAATATTATAAACCCAAGGAACTAATAAACCATAAAATAAACATAGTTGACCATAGCCCATTTTCATATTGAGAGAACCTTTGTTGCAATGCGATGTTCCACCATTGTTGATTTTCATATTGACAAAATCTTTGTCACAATCTGGCGTTGGACCATGGTTGACCATTATTATAAATACAAGGGATTTATATTAAAACCAAGAGTTAATATTATAAATCGTATGAATAATTTTATACCAATGGAATATGAAACCTTAGATCAATAAACCCAACAAATTTATATTACAAACCCAAGGAAATAATACTAAAAAACCAAGGGTTTATAAACCCAAGAGAATAATATGAAACCCAATTGATTAATATTATAAACGATAAGTATATAAACCCTTAGATAAATACTATTTACCATGGTTGATTTAAACATTGAGACAATCTTTGTAACAATGCAACATTGGACCAAGGATGACCATGCTTGGTCATGGTTGGCATTCGACCATGGTTGACGATGGTTAAAAAATACTCACCATGGTTTATTTTCATATTGAGAGAATATTTGTCATAATGTGACATTGTACCATGGTTCATATTTATATTGAAAGAATATTTGTCACAATCTGACATTTGACCATGATTCATAATGGTTGATTTTCATATTGAGACAATATTTGTCACAATGTGAGATTGGAACATGGTTGATCATAGTTGAACAAGACTCTGAACGCATCAGATTTATATTAAACTGTAGGATTAATATTATAAACCTTATGAATAATATTATACCATAGGAAATTGAACCCTTAGATAAATAAACATAAGAAATCGATATTTCATCCAAGGATTAATATTATAAACCTTAGGAATATGAACCCTTGGATCAATAAGCACAAGGGATTGATATTATAGGCCCAAGATAGTAATAAAAAAAACTTATAAATACTAAAAAACCTAAGGGATTATTAACCCAAGGGAATAATATTAACCCCAATGGATTAATATTATAAACCCAAGGCATATATATTATAAATAGAGATGATTAATAAACCCAAGGAATCAATAAACCCAACAAAATAATATTAAAAACCCAAGCGATTAATAAACCCTAGGAATTAACATTTTAACTCAAGGGATTAAATGATAAATTCAAGTAATTATTAATATTATAAACTTATGGAACAAATAAACCAAAGAATTTAGTATTATAAACCAAATAAGTTAATAAACCGAAGGGATAAACCTTATAAACCTAAGGGATTAATATTAAACCCTAGGACAAATATTTAACCCTTAATATAGGGTTTTAATAAACCCAAGGGATTATTAATATTATAAACCCAATGGATTAATATTAGTAAACTAGAGAATTATAAAACCCAATGGATCAGCAAACCCATGTAATTATTAGTATTATAAACACAAAGGATCAATAAAGATAAGGGATTATTAATATTATAAACACAATAGATCAATATTATAAATAAAAATGATTAGTAAACTCAAGATATTAATAAACCCAACAAACTAATATTAAAAACCCAAACGATTAATAAACCATAAGAATTTATATTTTAAACTCAAGGGATTAATAAAACCTAGGGATTATTAATATTATAAACCCAAGGAACTAATAAACCTTAAAATAAACATATTTGACCAGGGCCCATTTTCATATTGAGACAACCTTTGTCACAATGTGATGTCCCACCATTGTTTATTTTCATATTGAGAAAAAAATTCACAATCTGACGTTGGATGTCACATCTCCCATTTTACCTCCAACAATAAAATTTTCCATTTAACTAATCCCGTGAATCCTAACAAGGGATTATGCTTATTCTTTCACAAAGGTGGTCTGTTCAGGATCGATTCCCCACCTTTCGATGTATTTCCCTTGTATCAACTTTGTTCCACTTTACATAATAAAATGGATTTGAACACCCATATGACATTTAAATAACTTGAACTCCTCATCACTATAGTTACCACAACAATGATATATATGTTTATAACAACTATAAACATATGTTATAGATTTATCACAATTATAGCAATGATAAACAATTATAAGGAATGGGCTATATAATTATGTATAATCATAAGTCCCACTCTTCTTGTACTTAATTGACATACTCGTTGAACATGGAGGGACGTAGAGGGAATCGATTTGGTATTCACCCTTTTGCCACGATTTTAATTATCCATATATCTATAAGAATTTTCGTAGGCTTCTGCCTTCATGATTCCACGTACTCCAAGTTTGCACTTGGTGGATAGTGTATAAGTCACGATGGAATGGACTTTACCTATGGTTATATCTCGGCGTACATATAAATCAAGTCGATTTAATTGTTTCACTCGTCCTTGTTTCGATTTCAAACGATTTCCATTGACTTGGCCTCCACGTAATATGAGTTTGTGATTTGATGCGTCGTAGGGTAAAATGGAGACGGAGAATCAGTCTCCACGTAAGTTCACAGATAGTTTTCATAATCGTTTTTGGTTTCACCACATAGGCAATGACAATTCTCTACCCATTTTGGTCACGTGGATTCGTTCCACGACGACCCCGGTTACTCCCGTCACCTTCCCTTGTCGACTACGCCAAATCTATAACCTCGCCAGCCCAAATCAACATTTAATGTCACTACTTGTGGGGTTGTATATTGAATGCAGGTTGTACTTAGCTTATAAATGCCTCGATCCGTGACTCCTTCACTCAGATCTCGCCAGTTGGATGACGTCGATTTACTGTGGCTTTAGGGTTTTTGTAAATCGATCCAAGTATAATTTCACATATGGCTTTGTTCAGGGTTCTTTTTGTTTTCTTCTACGTGTCGGTATTGTTCATGACCGAGAGATCTTTTGATGCCATAGCTCTACACCGAGCTCGGCCACCTCCTTGGCGTCTCTCCATACTTCTCAGGATGATTCAGGTATGCAACTATTGTAATCGCTCGGTTCTTACTCTAAAATCATCGCTTCCTTCTGCGGATTTACATTTTACGCTCCTTTCATGAGCCCTTGCGGCGATAATTGAACTTAAAAGTATCATATGCTTTTATTTTGTTACAGGTGATTTGCATCCACCCAAATGTTATGATTTCATCGAGTCTCATACATTTTTGTGTTAGTTTGCAGAGATTTGTTGGTTTGCCTCTCATACGTGAGGAGGTGCGTATTGAATTTATTCCTTGGCATTTTCGTTTGTGAATTCTCCAGACCTCGTTCTGACCGAACGTGCTTGTGTTCAAAAGTTATCCTCCATCTGAAACGCATCAATGGTTTCTTGGGGTTTATAACTCTGAAGATGGCACGACGCTCTGGTTCATTCCCATCGTGACCTGCGTAGGTCGAGTTCCTACAATTTGGGTAAGGAAACTTTCGTTGTTCGATTTTGAGCCTCCATTTTCATTATTTATATACTTCTAACAATTTCTCTATCTCCTGTGTATGCGTACAGGCTCTGGATGGGTTCAACTACTACCTCACCAGGTATTATCATTTTTCTCAGACCTCCTTTTTGTTCTCGCGCACTTTCGTTCTACTTATCTCGTTTAGTAGTGGATTTAACTTGGGTCGTTGACTCGTGCAGGTAATCTAAACCTTGCGTCTTGCTCGCTTACCTTGCTCAGAGAGTAATAGAAGCCTTGACGTTAATGTTGGCTTCGTTTTCCCCACTTGCAGGTCGGTATTCACCGAACAATGGTTGAAGGGAATTCCTATAGCTGTGTAGTGCTCGTTAGCCAGCTTAAAATTTTTATTTATGAGTTGTATAATCTGGACAATTTCATTGTTAAGTCTTCGACTTGTATAATTAATTATGGCTACTCCCGTGGCATTTCGAGACAGTCCTCAAGCCACTGGGATTGATACTCTGATCGATTTTTTTGTATATATACATGTATACCTTGGTCAAAATGCTAATCTCATATATTCATATCAATTTGCCTCGTTCAGCTCATGTTTTCGTTTATGAACCGCGAGGAAGTCAATATACTATTTTCTCTTCATATTGAATTTCAGTTACATATATTCTTATTCCTAAAAGTTATTATTGTTTTCAAAAATGATTTATTCCGTTTGTCCTTCTTGTATTTGCGAAGGCTTTCTTCCTGGTGTAAAACATTCTCATACTGTACTAGTGTATAGTTTTACTAGTTGCAGTAGCTAAATCTCTTTTAATACTTCTTGAGAACAATACAACATATCTTCATTTCTATTTTATACCCTTCTTATAAATGTGCACCTGATATTTGTCAAATTTCTACAGGCAGGGTATAAGTAAGTATTTCTCTTTTCATGTTCAACAGACATATGTATGTATGATCTGTTGTTTTATCTCCTTGACCTGGATGCATATAATGGACTAGGGTACATATACTTCAAGATACTATATTGTACCTATATTGCAATATACTATGTTGTACATACACTTCAATATACTATGTTGTGGTGCATATGCATGTTGTTTATTTGCATAACTATCTTTTTGTCTTTTCACTTTATTTTTTCAAATGTTAGGATGGTTCCATAATATACTATCATTGCATAGTTTTCTTTCCATACAGTAGTTGTTTTCTTTTGCTAAAGTATGGGCTGATTGCATGCAATATAATTTTACCATTGAGCCTCTAATTATATATGAATTCTGTGCTGACAGTAGGATCAGTTGATACAGTACCTACTTTCATTTCTTAATACACATTGAATATTTACAATTCTCCTTCTGCTATTTCCAAGTTTTGTACTGACCACTCAGATTTATTTCTATCTTATATTTATACATGTTAAAATCATGCTATGAAACAAAATCAGATTAAAACCAATTTATAGAATTCTTCTGTGAAGGAATAGGTATCCATAGATTTAACCCAACACTGGTTTAAAGATTCTGTTGGATTCTCCTCCACATATTTTAGTCTACAACTATGCAGAATTTCAAGGGTGTATTCCTTATGATGGATTCTGTTAAATGTAGAACTTATATTCTAATATAAAATTAACTTTTATATGTAGCCAATTCATACTATATGAAGTAAACACACCAATAAATTTAAAGACATACCACTCATGCAATTGACCAACCTCCCAACCTTAGAGTCCTTCTGTCTCCAGAACTCACCCCCGAGCTGAGATCCTCTCCTTGTCACAGATCAACCTCTAATCTGTACAAGAGAAGCTTATTTAAGCTATTGTTCCCCAAAGCATGTTTCTAATTCTGCGTCCAGAATCTCAGGATTCTTTTCTTCCTGTTTGCCTAGGCTTCCCAATTTAGGGACACTTTAAAGTTGTTTTATGCTTTTCCTAAGCTTTTCCAGCTTTTTCACCTCTTCCCAACTACTTTCCTCATCATTGGGGAAATTTATATTCTTCCTCAAAAATCTAAATTAGAATAATTTCTTTCAAGGATTTTTTTGAAAGATTCTGGGGATTAGTTGCCTTATCCATCCTCATGGATTTAGCAAGCGATCTCATAAATCTCATTTTGGTCAATCTGCACACAATCCTTTTATTCATTTCCTGAAATCAAATATTTAATTACATTCACTAATTTCTTATCCTTTGGGTTCCACTCCCCTTAGGATTTAAAGTTCAAATGTCTAGCTTTGAAATTCAAACACATAAATTGGGGGTGTTACATATTCCCCCTCTGAAAGTAAACACCGTCCTCGGTGTTGTTATGCAACTACTAGAGTTCATTTTAAAAAAAAAAATGGATATCTTTCCATCATTTCAGCTTCTCTCTCCCAGGTAGGTTCTTCAGCAGTAAAGTGCTTCCACTGCACCTTTACTCTTGCCACCGTTCTGCTTCTCAATTCAATTTCTTCCCGCTCCAATATTTGAAGCGGTTCTGGCAGAAACTCCCCTTCTGGTTCCACCTGTACAACATTCCAATCAACTATGTGAGAAGCATCATGCACATATATTTTTAATAATGAAACATGAAATACATCATGAACTCTAACATGGGCTGGTAAGGCCTGTTTGTAAGCCACTAGTCCCACCCTTTCTAAAATTTCAAAAGGACCACAATATCGAGGAGCCAATTTTGCACAACTTCCAGCATAAAGTGTGCTCTTTTTGGCTTTAATTCGCAAATACACATGCTCCCCCACTTTAAATTCTCAGTGCACTCTCTTCTTATCAGCATAATTCTTCTGGCGATCTTGTGCTGTCTTGATGTTTCTTTGTATCTGTTTAAAAATTCTTTCCATCTCTTGTAAAGAATCTGGTCACAACATTAGTTTATCTTCTGGCTTACTCCAACTCAAAGGAGTACGACACTTCCTCCCATACAGGGCCTCCAACGGACTCATTTTGATGGAGGATTGGTAGCTGTTATTATAGGAAAATTCAGCTAAATGCAAGTAATCTTCCCACTTTGATGGTCTATCCATCACATACATTCTCAGCATGTCTTCCAAAATTTGATTTGTTCTTTCCGTTTGACCATCGGTCTGAGGGTGGTAAGCAGTACTAAAATTCAATTTAGTGCCCATACCCCCAAATAGCCCTTTCCAAAAGGCTGCTGTAAACTTAGCATCTCTATCAGAAACAATCACCTTCGGAACCCCATGGAGCCTTACTACCTCCTTCAGGAACACATTCGCTACTTGAGCTGTCCCAAAGGTAGATTTCATTGGTATAAAGTGAGCATCTTTTGTTAGAGTGTCTACTACTACCATTACAGAATCATGTTGGTATTTGGTTTTGGGTAACCCTGTTATGAAATCCATGGAAACTGTGTCCCATTTCCATTCTGCAATCGGTAAAGGGTTTAAAAGGCCAGCAGGATGCTGATGTTCAACTTTGACTAGTTGACATTCCATGCATCTACTTAAATATTCTGCTACATCTCTCTTCATTCCTGGCCAGAAAAAATTCTTTTTTAGGGCTGTTAACATTTTCTGATATCCTAGATGTCCTGCATATGGTTGTTTGTGGTACTCATCCAAAATTTCCCTTTTTAAGGACTCTACATTGGGAATATACAATCTGTTTTTATAACAGATCAGCCCTTTTTGGTTTTGAGTGAAATCAGTTTTCTCCTTTTTCTGTAATTTCACCAGAAGTGTTTCATAATTTGGGTCTTGGTTTGCTACCCTATTCACCAAATCTTCTACATCAATCTGAGCACTACTTCCAATACTATTGATATTTTGACAAGCATTTCTGCTCAATGCATCAGCAACTTTATTTTCTTTCCCTCTAATATGTTTTATATCCATATCAAATTCACTTAAAAAGGACAGCCATCTGGCTTGTCTGGCATTCAAATCAGTTTGGGAAAAGAAATATTTAAGACTAATATGATTAGTCATTAATGTAAATTTTTTTCCAAGAAGATAGTGCCGCCACATTTTCAAAGCATGGATAACAGCTCCTAATTCTAAATCATAGGCACTATAATTATGTTCATGTATCTTCAGTTTCCTAGATTCATAGGAAATAACTAAATTTTCCTACAAAAGAAATCCTCCCAATCCTTCTCTACAGGCATCCGTACATACCACAAATTCTTTATCAGGATCTGCAATCTTCAGTATAGGGGCTGTAGTAAGTTTCAGTTTTAATTGGTCAAAACTGTTTTGACATTTTTCAGTCCATTCAAACTTGACACCCTTCCTTTGTAATGATGTCATGGGATGTGCTATTGCAAAAAACCTCTCTACAAATCTGCGATAATAGCCTGCAATCCCCATAAATGATCTCACTGCTGAAACATCAAGTGGTACAGGCCACTCTTTTATAGCCTTTATCTTTTCAGGGTCAACAGCAAGACCTTGTTCGGAAATAATATGACCCAAATATTGGATCTTATCTTTATAAAACTCACATTTGCTAAACTTGGCATATAGCTGATTTTCCTTTAGAGTTTGCAATACTATCCTCAAGTGTTATTTATGTTCCTCCTCACTTTTTGAGTAAATTAAGATATCATCTATGAACACAAGGAAAAATTTATCCAAGTACTTGTTTAACACACTGTTCATTAGGCACATAAATGTGGCGGGGGCATTTGTCAAACCAAAAGGTAGGACTACAAATTCGTAGTGACCATACCTGGTTCGAAAGGCTGTTTTGCTGATGTCTTCTTCTTTAATTCTAAGCTGGTGATAACCAGTCCTTAAGTCAATTTTCGAAAATACTGAAGATCCTCTCACTTGATCAAAAAGATCATCAATTCTAGGCAAATGGTATCTATTTTTGATGGTCAACTTATTCAGTTGACGATAATCAATGCACATCCTAAAAGTTCCATCCTTCTTTTTCATGAACAACACCGGTGCTCCCCAAGGAGACACACTTGGTCTGATATACCCTTTATCTAACAGTTCCTGTAATTGAATTTTCAGTTCTATCAGTTCAGGAGGACTCATTCGATAAGGCGCTCGGGAGACAGGTGTTGCTCCCAGCACCAAATCGATTGAGAAATCAATCTCTCTGTTGGGGGGAAGATGAGGGATTTCCTTTGGAAAAACTTCCTTGAATTCTCTTATTACTGGTACAACATCCAATAACTTCTCTTTAGTTTTATGTTCTGTTTCTTCCACATGCATTGCATAAACTTGGTATCCTTTTCTAGATGTTCTTTTTAATTGCAATGCTGAAATTTGTCTTACAGAAATAGGTTTTTGTTTTCCTTTAAGAATAAAAGGTTTCGCTTCCTCATCTACACAATGCAAAGTTTTATCCCAGCAGTTCGTCAAGGCTTTCTTATTTTCCAGCCAGTCCATTCCTATCAGTAGATCATAAGACCCTAAGGGCAGAATGTTCAAGTTTACTTCTGTTTGAAACTCATTTAATTTGATTTCTGTTCCGGGAAAATTATGTGTTACCTTTCTCTTAGTTCCAGTGGCCAGCTGTACCAACCATGACTGGTGAAATTTTTCAGTTTTTAAGTTACATTTTTTTACAATCTTTGGACTAATGTAACTTAGAGAAGCACTTGGATCAATCAGAACAGTAACAGATAGGTCAGAAATCTTACCCTCCATTTCCACCATGGTTGCTTGATGTTCTGCTTGCCGATTTTCCAGAGCTGCATTGATAGTTGGTATATTTCTGGCTATATCATTTACTGTTGTTGCTTCCCGATCTCTCATGAGCATATGAATGTTTCGATGAGGACAGTCCCTCAAAATATGGGGTTCTCCACAGCCCCAAAATTTCAGAGGTTCTCTCATTTTGACTGTCCCTTCCTTTTTACTGTCTCCCTCTATTTGTTTGGAAGCTACTTGGGACTGAGCAGTTTGGCTTTCTTTGGGTTTAGTAAACTTTTTCCGCTGGTGATCTCTGCCAAAATTTTTCAAATAGGCTGGTTTCTGTTTCCTCCCTTTGAACTCATTTTTATTTGCCCAACTTTTCCCTTGTTCAGATTTTCCTTTGAACTGTTGGTAATATAATCTGGCTTTTCTAACAGCTTCATCCATTGTTTTTGGGTTGTCAAATTCAATTTTCTCTTTGTAAACAGTAGGCAAAAAATTCAGAAACCGCTGTACCTTTGCCTTCTCCTCCCTTATGTAGGGTACATATCTCAGTAGATTTGTAAACTTAGTAACAAACTCATCAATAGTGAGCTGTACCAGTCTAAGTTCATGGAATTCCTTTGCTTTGTCATCATAGTAACGTTAATTTAGGTAGCGGTTCTTGAAATTAATCTGGAAATCTTCCCAGGTGACTGTCTTTTCATCGATGACATGCACCATTTTCATCTCCTCCCACCACAAGGTAGCCTTGCCTTGTAGCTGGTAAACAGCTAATCTGGCCTTCAGATTGCTATCATATTCATAGACCTGGAAATACTTGATCATGTTCAATAACCAAGCTTCCGCATCTTCCTCCTTCTCCCCATCATAGGAGGGAGGCTTGATTTTTTTGAATTCCCCCTGTAATTCCTTTTTCTGTTTGTATTGATGCCTTACTGCATCCTCATCTTCAGACTCATCAGTTTTCCTCTTTCTGGAACCTTCACCTTCCTGGCTGTTTCGCGAAGTTAATTCACTAATGAGCTTTTCCTGCTCCTCACTGGCTAATGACAATCTGTCATTTTGGCTTTTTATCTCAGCCAACTCTTGTTGCAATTACCGCAACATAGCCATCATGGGCGCATTTGGATCTGGTGCATTATCCTCATCACGCAGATCAACATAAATTTCGCCACCTTCTTCCATTTCAGCACCACTTTCCACACTCAGCACAGATCAGTGAGATAAAAAAAATAATAAAATAATTTTTTATTTTTTTTTCCACAGAATTAAATTTATTCAGTGAATACACAGCAACAGTGAGCACATTGTCCAGCCCAGTTTTATAACGTGGGCTCTGATACCATTTGTCACATCTCCCATTTTACCTCCAACAATTTTTTTTTCCATTTAACTAATCCCGTGAATCCTAACAAGGGATTATGCTTATTCTTTCACAAAGGTGATCTGTTCAGGATCGATTCCCCACCTTTCGATGTATTTCCCTTGTATCAAATTTGTTCCACTTTACATAATAAAATGGATTTGAACACCCATATGACATTTAAATAACTTGAACTCTTCATCACTATAGTTACCACAACAATGATATATATGTTTATAACAACTATAAACATATGTTATAGATTTATAACAATTATAGCAATGATAAACAATTATAAGGAATGGGCTCTATAATTATGTATAATCATAAGTCCCACTCTTGTTGTACTTAATTGACATACTCGTTGACCATGGAGGGACGTAGAGGGAATCGATTTGGTATTCACCCTTTTGCAACGATTTTAATTATCCATATATCTATATGAATTTTCATAGGCTTCTGCCTTCATGATTCCACGTACTCCAAGTTTGCACTTGGTGGATAATGTATAAGTCACGATGGAACAGACTTTACCTATGGTTATATCTCGGCGTACATATAAATCAAGTTGATTTAATTGTTTCACTCGTCCTTGTTTCGATTTCAAACGATTTCCATTGACTTGGCCTCCACGTAATATGAGTTTGTGATTTGATGCGTCGTAGGGTAAAATGGAGACGGAGAATCAGTCTCCACGTAAGCTCACAGATAGTTTTCATAATCGTTTTTGGTTTCGCCACATAGGCAATGCCAATTCTCTGCCCATTTTGGTCACGTGGATTCGTTCCACGATGACCTTGGTTACTCCCGTCACCTTCCCTTGTTGACTACGCCAAATCTATAACCTTGCCAGCCCAAATCAACATTTAATGTCATTACTTGTGGGGTTGTATATTGAATGCAGGTTGTACTTAGCTTATTAATGCCTCAATCTATGACTCCTTCACTCAGATTTCGCCAGTTGGATGGCGTCGATTTACTGTGGCTTTAGGGTTTTTGTAAATCGATCCAAGTATAATTTCACATATGGCTTTGTTCAGGGTTCTTTTTGTTTTCTTCTGCGTGTCAGTATTGTTCATGACCGAGAGATATTTTGATGCCATAGCTCTACACCGAGCTTGGCCACCTCCTTGGCGTCTCTCCATACTTCTCAGGATGATTCAGGTATGCAACTATTGTAACCGCTCAGTTCTTACTGTAAAATCATCGCTTCCTTCTACGGATTTACATTTTACGCTCCTTTCATGAGCCCTTGCGGCGATAATTGAACTTAAAAGTATCATATGCTTTTATTTTTTTATAGGTTATTTGCATCCACCCAATTGTTACGATTTCATCGAGTCTCATACATTTTTGTGTTATTTTGCAGAGATTTGTTTGTTTGCCTCTCATACGTGAGGGGGTGCGTATTGAATTTATTCGTTGGCATTTTCGTTTGCGAATTCTCGAGAGCTCGTTCTGACCGAACGTGCTTGTGTTCAGAAGTTATCCTCCATCTAAAATGCATCAATGGTTTCTTGGGGTTTATAACTCTGAAGATGGCATGACGCTCTGGTTCATTCCCATCGTGACCTGCGTAGGTCGAGTTCCTACAATTTGGGTAAGGCAACTTTCGTTGTTCGATTTTGAGCCTCCATTTTCATTATTTATATACTTCTAACAATTTCTCTATCTCCTGTGTACGTGTACAGGCTCTGGATGGGTTCAACTTCTACCTCACCAGGTATTATCATTTTTCTCAGACCTCCTTTTTGTTCTCGAGGACTTTCGTTCTACTTATCTCATTTAGTAGTGGATTTAACTTGGGTCGTTGACTCGTGCAGGTAATCTAAACCTTGCGTCTTGCTCGCTTACCTTGCTCAGAGAGTAATAGCGGCCTTGACGTTAATGTTGGCTTCATTTTCCCCACTTGCAGGTTCGTATTCACCGAAAACTGGTTGAAGGGAATTCCTATAGCTGTGTAGTGCTCGTTAGCCAGCTTAAAATTTTTATTTATGAGTTGTATAATCTGGACAATTTCATTGTTAAGTCTTTGACTTGTATAATTAATTATGGCTACTCCTGCGGCATTTCGATAAAGTCCTCAAGCCACTGGGACTGATACTATGATCGATTATTTTGTATATATACATGTATACCTTGGTCAAAATGCTAATCTCATATATTCATATCAATTTTCCTCGTTCAGCTCATGTTTTCTTTTATGAACCGCGAGGAAGTCAATGTACTATTTTCTCTTCATATTGAATTTCAGTTACATATATTCTTATTCCTCAGAGTTATTATTGTTTTCAAAAAAAAATTATTCTATCCGTCCTTCTTGTATTTGCGAAGGCTTTCTTCCTGGTGTAAAACATTCTCATACTGTACTAGTGTATAGTTTTACTAGTTGCAGTAGCTAAATCTCTTTTAATACTTCTTGAGAACAGTACAACATATCTTCATTTCTATTTTATACCCTTCTTATAAATGTGCACCTGATATTTGTCAAATTTCTACGGGAAGGGTATAAGTATGTATTTCTCTTTTCATGTTTAACAAACATATGTATGTATGATCTGCTATTTTACCTCCTTGACCTGGATGCATATAATGGACTAGGGTACATATACTTCAAGATACTATACTGTACCTATATTGCAATATACTATGTTGTACATACACTTCAATATACTATGTTGTGGTGCATATGCATGTTGTTTATTTTCATAACTATCCTTTTGTCTTTTCACTTTCTGTTTTCAAATGTTAGGATGGTTCCAGAATATACTATCATTGCATAGTTTTCTTGCCATACAGTAGTTGTTTTCTTTTGCTAAAGTATGGGCTACTTGCATGCAATATAATTTTACCATTGAGCCTCTGATTATATATGAATTCTGTGCTGACAGTAGGATCAGTTGATACAGTACCTACTTTCATTTCTTAATACACATTGAATATTTACAATTCTCCTTCTACTATTTCCAAGTTTAGTACTGACCACTCAGATTTCTTTCTATCTTATATTTATACATGTTAAAATCATGCTATGAAACAGAAGCTTATTAAAACCAATTTATAGAATTCTTCTGTGAAGGAATAGGTATCCACAGACTTAACCCAACACTAGTTTAAAGATTTTGTTGGATTCTCCTCCACAGATTTTAGTCTACAACTATGCAGAATTTCAGGGGTGTATTCCTTATGATGAATTCTGTTAAATGTAGAACTTATATTCTAATATAAAATTAACTTTTATATGTAGCCAATTCATACTATATGAAGTAAACACACCAATAAATTTAAAGACATGCCACTCATGCAATTGACGAACCTCCCAACCTTAGAGTCCTTCTGTCTCCAGAACTCACCCCTGAACTGAGATCCTCTCCTTGTCACAGATCAACCTCTAATCTGTACAAGAGCAGCTTATTTAAGCTATTGTTCCCCAAAGCATGTTTCTAATTCTGCGTCCAGAATCTCAGGATGCTTGTCTTCCTGTTTTTCCTAGGCTTCCCAATTTAGGGACACTTTAAAGCTGCTTTATGCTTTTCCTCAGCTTTTCCAGCTTTTTCACCTCTTCCCAACTACTTTCCTCATCATTGGGGAAATTTAGATTCTTCCTCAAAAATCCAGATTAGAATAATTTCTTTCAAGGATTTTTTTGAAAGATTCTGGGGATTAGTTGCCTTATCCATCCTCATTGATTTAGCAAGTGATTTCATAAATCTCATTTTGGTCAATCTGCACACAATCCTTTTATTCATTTCCTCAAATCAAATATTTAATTACATTCACTAATTTCTTATCCTTTGGGGTCCACTCCCCTTAGGATTTAAAGTTCAAATGTCTAGCTTTGAAATTCAAACACATAAATTGGGGGTGTTACATTGGACCATGGTTGACAATGATTATAAACAAAAGGAATTTATATTAAACCCAAATGGTTAATATTATAAAACCTATGAATAATTTTATACCCTTGGAATATGAACCCTTAGATCAATAAACCCAATGGATTGATATTACAAACCCAAGGGATTAATACTAAAAAACCAAAGGTTTATAATCCCAAGGGAATAATATGAAACCCAAGTGATTAATATTATAAACCATAAGTGTACAAAACCTTATATAAATAATATAAACTGTGAAATAAACATGGTTGACCATGGTTTTATAGTAATTTATAGGGTAAGTTTCTTAGATCAATAAACCTTAAAATAAACATATTTGACCACGGCCCATTTTTATATTGAGACAACCTTTGTCGCAATGTGATGTCCCACCATTGTTTATTTTCATATTGTGAAAAAAAATTCACAATGTGACGTTGGACCATGGTTGACAATGATTATAAACAAAAGGGATTTATATTAAACCCAATAGTTAATATTATAAAACCTATGAATATTTTTATACCCTTGGAATATGAACCCTTAGATCAATAAACCCAATGGATTGATATTACAAACCCAAGGGATTAATACAAAAAAACCAAAGGTTTATAATCCCAAGGGAATAATATGAAACCCAAGTGATTAATATTATAAACCATAAGTGTACAAAACCTTATATAAATAATATAAACTGTGAAATAAACATGGTTGACCATGGTTTTATAGTAATTTACAAGGTAATTTTCTTAGATCAAAAACCAAAGGTCACCACTCACAAACAGATCACAAA
Organism: Pinus albicaulis; assembly: GCA_034641835.2. Classification (NCBI taxonomy): domain Eukaryota; kingdom Viridiplantae; phylum Streptophyta; class Pinopsida; order Pinales; family Pinaceae; genus Pinus; species Pinus albicaulis. The sequence goes on along the minus strand of CM076571.1, from coordinate 728,442,249 downwards.
TCAGTACACCAGTATATCACGTGGTTAAAACCCTCGAAGAGGGAAACAATCCACGGCCTGAGCCAATGTGGCCACTTCAAGAAATTTATTAATATAAAAAGAAAAGTTACATATGTTTCTCCATAAACAGTTACCGGAAAAATGACCTTCCATGCTATTTAAATAGAGATCATGGACCAATCGGGTGTTAAGCCACAGATCAAGTGTCATTAATACCAAGGAGAGATTGAACCGTCAGATCACTACAAATCATGACCGTCGGATTATAAGTTACAAATGTACATAGTAAAGAAACACACCTTACCTAACTCTACACTAGACCAAGTTATACTTTACTATTTCCTATGTGTCAAAATATCCTAACATCCCCCCTTAAGAACAATTTCGGATAGGATTGAAGGATTTACAAAGGTGACACAAGAGGAGCCTATTTCCTATGTGTTGAAATATCCTAACATCCCCCCTTAAGAACAACTTGGGATAGGATTGAAGGATTTATGAAGGTGACACAATAGGAGAAGGAAGGAGGAATTAGAGCCTATTCCCCCTTAATGATAACTTTCCTGAACTCCAAGGATGGATCAAAGTTTGGTAAACTTCGCTTCTATGAGAGCCTTTGTAAAGATATCCGCAACTTGATCATTGGTTGAACAATAATGTACTTCAGGAACACGATCATGAATTAGATTTCTTATGAAGTGTATATGAAGCTCAATGTGTTTCATACGTTGATGTTGAACTAGATCTTTTTATAGTTGAATGGCATTCTCATTATCACACCAAAGTGTAGTTGGATGCTGCTGATGAAGACCAAATTCAAATAGGATCTAAGGAAGCCACATGGCTTCCTTGTTGGCTTCAATGGCACCATGATACTGTGCTTCGACCAAAGTGAGAGAGATGGCACTTTTTTTCGTACAAGACCAAGTAATAGGTCCTGAAACAAGAGTGAATACATATCCTGCAGTAGACTTTCGATCATCAGGGTCACTAGGCCAATCAGAATTAGTGAAACCAATCAACAATGGAGATGTTCCTGCACTGTAATGAATCTTGAAGTGAATTGTACCTCGAATATATCAAAGTATTCTTTTAGCTGCTTTCTAGTGATTTTCATGAAGTTGGTGCATAAACCGAGCAAGAAGATCAACAAGAAAGGAAAGGCCAAGACGGGCATGGCTTAGATACAGAAGTTTACCAACAAGTTGATGGTATAAGGTAGCATCAACTTCAGGGGTAGTAAAAGTGACTGAAATATTGACTCCATATTGAAAGGGAGAAGGGGTTGGCTTACAGTCTTCCATGTGAAAGTGGTGTAGAATATCACAGGCATACTTGGACTAAGAAAGGGTAATACCTTCTTTGGATTGCAAGACTTGAAGACCAAGGAATTAATGCAAGTGTCATAAGTATGTCATTTCAAACTTCTTTTTGAGGCTATACTTCACATGGTTTATATGATTGGGATCACTACCAGTAAGGATAAGATCATCAACATAAAGAACAAGGATGGTGAAGGACTTACCCACTTTCTTGGTGTAGACAATGTTGTCAGAATGACACCTAGAAAAGCCATTATCTAATATAAATCTATCCATTTGGCATACCAAGCCCAAGGAGCTTTTTTGAGACCATACAGAGACTTCCTAAGGTGACAATCAAGGCTAGAGTCATTTTGGATAAAGCCAGGGGGTTGTTCCATGTAGATTTCTTCATGCAAATATCCATGTAAGAAGGAAAATTTAACATCCATCTAATGGACTTCGCATTTAAAGGAGGAAACAAGGGAAATAAAAAGGAGGATAGAATTCATTTTGGAAATGGGGGAGAAGGTTTCAACATAGTCAATGCCTTCAACTTTTGAAAATCCTTTAGCAACAAGACAAGATTTATGTTTATCCACTTTTCCATCTGGTCCAAAATTTGTTTTGTAAACCCATCTGCATCTGACAAGTTTTCTTCCTTTTGGTAGAGGAACAAGATCTGAAGTATCATTTTCCAATAAGGAACAATATTCTTCATAAATAGCTTCATCCCAATCTGGATGACTAGACGCTTCTTCAAAGGTGTGTGGATCAGTATTTTCTGGAACATGAGCCAATAAGGAAGAGGCTCTTTCGAACTAAGAATGTGTACATTGTCAATCTGCAGGGTTACCTATAAGAGAACTTGATGCATCCCGAGTAGAGCGGACTCATATTGCAAGCCGTGGAGCAGAAGGAATATCTTGAGGAGGTGGAGGAGGATTGTCATCCTCGTTGTCATCATCTAAACTAGAATGAATGCTATAAAAAATAGAAGACATTGAGAGAGGTGGCACATATGCTGAATCAGGGTCACAGGCCAAAGGTGGAACACCTATCGAACTTGGCTCGCAGGCAGATATATTTTCATCAAATTTTACATCTCTTCTAATAATTATATTTTTTTATTTTGGTTGAAGAAGTCTATATCCTTTGACATCTTCACAATATCCAAGAAAAATGCATTTTTCACTCTTAGGTTCTAAGGCTTTATGCTTTGCATCTGGAATGTGGGCCCAAGCATCACTTCCAAAAACACAAAAGGGACTTACAACTGGTTCAATTGACCTCCAGGATTATTTTGGAGATATATTCCTTAAAACCTTAGTAGAAGTGTGATTTACTATGCAATTTGCACAGCTAATTTATTTTTCCCAAAAATTGAGACTAAGTCCTTTAGACTGAAGCATACAATTAGCCATTTCTTTTAAGGTACAATTCTTCCTTTCAGCTACACCATTTTGTTGTGGACTATATGGAACAATATATTTCAATTGAATTCCATGCTCAGTTTAGAAGTTGATAAATTTGTTGTTAACATATCCTCCTCCATTGTCTGATCTTAACTTAAGAATTGGATGTCCAGATTGTTTCTCAAAAACGGCCTTAAAGGCCAAGAACATGTTAAAAAATTCACTCTTGAGTTTTAAGAAGTATACACAAGTGCATCTGGAAAAATCATCAATGAAAGTTAAGAAGTACTTGCAACCAGAGAAAGAAACAACAAGAAGTGGACCACATAAATCACTGTGCACAAGCTGAAAAGGGGCTCAAGCGTGCCAAGAGGCACGTTTGTCAAAACTATCCCAGTGATGTTTTTCGAGTACAAATCCAGAGCAAACACCATCTCGAAAAGATACCATAGGAAGAATTGTCACCGTATTGTCTTTACATATAGTTATAAGAGAGCGATAGTTTAAGTGACCAAATCGCTCATGCCAAAGTTTGCTCACTTCATCATTATGAGCAACAAAAATGGAGGGAAGAGATGATGACCCAAAGTTTCCAAAATTATACAACCTTGTGGAATTATTAGCAATGCCAGTAGCTAGAATATGTCTAGGATCATTGAGGTCATTGATTACAACATCATGAGGTGAAAATTATACTATTTTTCCTTCACTTGAATGAGTTATCTGATAAAAATATAGAAGGTTGCATGACAAGGTACGAACACATAGTACATCATTAAACTGACGATTATCTAGATGAATGGTTCCAGATAATACAACACTAAGAGATTTATGATCACTAACATAAATATTTTTGGTGTTACAATAATTTGAATAAGAAAACATGGCTTCATTTTTGGCCATGTCGTAAGAAGCTCCAGAATCAATGAGCCACTCATGAGAATGAGAAGAAGAAGATACATTTAATGCATAACTAGATGCTTGACAACCACAAGCAGAAAATGCCATTCTTAAAGATGAAGTTGAAGAGGTATCCAAATTGATGTGGTGCTTCTTCATTGTTGCTTCCAAGGCTTCCACATTTTTAAAAAATTTGGACTCTACATGGCCATCACAATTACAAAAGTTACAATGTCTATCTATTTTCTTCCCTTTGTTTTTAGTTGCCTTATCAGTTTGGTGAGTTGCTTTTTTATTTTGCGGCTGAAATTTCTTAGGACCCTTGTTTGGTTTAGGACCATACTTTTTAGGATACTGATTCTTGGGATTCTTTTGATATGGTTGTTGTTGGGCTGCTAAGGCTTTCATAGAAGCGTTTCCATAAGTGATAAGGCCAAGGTGTAATATTTTTTCTTGTTCTCTTATCTAAGAATCACAAAAGGAATCAAAAGGGGGGTTCGTGTAGGTTGTTCCTTGAGAAATGATGGCTTTTGTAGTGGAATGGAAGGTGGAAACAAATACACAGTATGCAGGGCCAATCTTAACAAGAATGGAATAGATGAGGTTTCCATCTTCCTTTTTGACCTTACAGCCTTCTAAAAGAAGTCTAAGGGTCTTGAATTTGAACAAAAATCCTTCAATAGAGGAGAAATTATTGGGGTACAATGTAAGCATCTCATTTTCAATCTGGTGGGCCCTGATTTTATTTTGAATGCCAAAAACAATATTTATCTTTTTCAGGGCTTCATCAGGGGTGTCAATTTCAAGGATATGAAAATGAAGATCTTGAGCAGTGGACATTCCTATCAACCCTCGTGCTTTATCTTGTTTATTTTATCATTTAGTGGCTTTATCTCCATCGGTAGGTTTAGTTTCTTGTCCTATGGCTATTCTATAAAGCCCTTTACTTCTAAGTAAATCTACCATGTGAGGTAGCCATTAGAAATAGTTGGTGTTGTTAAGAATAACTGGGCAAGAACTTTCCATTGTTTTAAAAACAGAAGCTGAAAAGGGTTGAAACTAACTTCTCTGATATTTGCAAATTATTTATACGCATTGGAGTCTCAAGCTGCGTTAATTTGGTAATTATATGTGTATTATTGTGGTTTATGAATTTATCTTCAATTTAATTATAAATTGATTAAATTGTAATTTTAAATAAAATAATATTTTTGAGAAATTTATATTGGGAATTTATTTTAAATTTAATTATAAATTGATTAAATTGTAATTTTAAATAAAATAATACTTTTGAGAAATTTATATAATTTGAATATCTGATAATTTTTTTTTGAACGCTGAATCAGAAGTGTTCTACACAAATTTTACTTTTCAATAAAATTATTGTTTTCAATAGGGAAGAAAGAGTGATTCTAAAGAACTTGTATGTTTAAATAAAATAATAGGTTTTTCTTTTACGTTGTTTGTGTGGTTACAGAATTTATCTAATATTTAATTATTAATTGACTAAATTTTTGTTTTAAATAAAATTGTAGGTTCGAGCCATTTATATAATTTGAGTATTTGATAATTTCATCGGAAGAGTTGACCTTAAAAGGAATAGAAGAATAGTTGACTGGAGTTAACACGTATGCATTTTGGAATTTACGGCATCGACAAATATTATTACGTCAGCCTTTTTGTTTTCTGAGCAATGTTGAGAAGATTGGATACTTTTTGTACAGTCAGAAAATGAACTAATGCCAATTATGCGGCAGTGTTGGCCTACCGAGAAAAATAAAATTTTAATTATTTATTAAAATTATAAATTATTTAATAAGAAATTTTGTTGCAGTTGAAAGATGTGTTTATTTGAATTCTTTATTCATTGATTTTTTCTTAAAAATTTATATTAAATTTAAGTGTATGATTTTTTCTTAAAAATTTATATTAAATTTAAGTGTATGAGAGAATTTGTATTTTGAATTTAAGTTGTTTAATATATATAATGTAAAATAATAAATTTAACTAGTTTAATTTATATAATGTGATGGTGTTAACCAATTATGATTTTTGAATTTTTTTTAGATAAGTTGATAGGAAATTTTGGAAAAGTGTAAAGTTGTTATTATTTGATTATTTTATAATTGGATTGTTTTTTAAGAATTTACCTTTAGGTGGGAATGGGAAAATGTCTAGTTTTGAATAAAGTGATCGGTTTAAGTTATTTAATTTATATAATATGATGGCATTGACGCAAAAAATAAATGATATATTAAAAATCTTTATACAAGTTAATAGAAAACTTCACGATAGTCTAAAAATGGATTTATTGGGTTACTTGATGACTGCATTGTTAAATCTCCATTGGAAAGTAATTATCATATTTTAACACTAGCCCTTAATTATGACAACTAAACTGAAACATGACTCATGACAGCTCAAACATGCATGTTGGTCTAAGTTTGATTGGAAGGCTACAACATTCAAAGTTTCCTTTTTGAAACTCAAACACATCTTTTGTAATGGCTTTGTGATATATCGGACCACTTTGATCACTAGATTTACTTGCCTTCGGGTGAACTTCTCCATTTCTCACAAGTTCTCTAATAAAATTATATCTAGTATCAATATGCTTGCTCTTTTGATGAAACACACTATTCTTGGATAATTGCAATACCTCGGATGAAAATTTATTATATTTTTTTTAAGAAGTTAAGTATGTTAGATAGGACAAACATGATGTGGACCTATGAAATAATTATAATGTTTGAAAATTATATTCTAATAATTGATTAAAGAAATTTCATATTGAATTGGAAATGACAGTGTAAAGAGATCCCAAAATTCTAATCCATGAGGATAGGATGGAATTTTCATACTTTCCGAATCTCCCCCCAAAAAAATATATTCCCTTGGAGAGAAAGAAATTAAATTAAATTAAAAATTATATTGAAGAAAAATATACAATAATACCTCAGTGAAGAGGAAGTTTCACTAGGAAGGGGTAGGAAAAGCAACACTGTGGAAAAGTAGGAAAAGAAAGTTGTGGAAAAGTGAGCTTTAAAAGAAGAAAAATGAAAATTTTCTAAAAAACAAAAGAAAATCCTAGGTTATAGGAAACAACATCAAGGAATAACGAAACCGTTATGGAAAATTTTGGGGAAAGTTGGCATAAAAGTGCTCTCACAAATATGACTCTAGGGTTTCTTTGGAGGAAATTGAATCTCTATCACAAGGGTTTGTTAATCTTGGAAAGAATTGGATCTCTATCATAAGGGGTTGTCGGCACTAACACAACAAATTCCACCAAATCTGGTATCATACTACAATTTCACCCCTTTTTTCGTAAATTGAGTGACAATTTCCTAGAATTCTAGGCAAAATTGACGGACGCTTAAAACGCCCAATGACGCCTTAAATTCAAAAATACAAACTATATGAATTAACACATTTTATAATATTTTATATAGAATTCCGTTGGCTGGTTAACTAACCATCGGTGATTAGTCCAACTATGGTCACATTTGACAACTTCGGGTGGCAGTTATGCAGTAGTCATGGAAGCTTTGGAAGTTAAGATTCAGGTCACATGTCGTGGTTAAGGTGGTGGACATGTGAGTGTTTCGCCACACCCCAATTTCCAAAAGGGTCACATGGTATTACATGTAGCACGTGGGCTATCCCTAGAGTTTGCCCCCCTCCACACCAACTCTACTGAATGAAAACTTTAACTTAAATTTTTTAGGCATTCTTTAAACAGGAGAAATTGTGGTATGGAAATAAGCGGTGTTTTTTGTTGCGGTGACTTTGGGTGTTCGACCTCGGTGGATTGTAGTTCGACCTCTTGTGATGCCATGTGGCGGCTCCCAGTTGGGCAATGTGGTAGCGTGTGCTTGGCCACATTCCCAACCAATAATATCATGCCATTTCAAACTAATGAAAATGTTCCACTTAGCACAACCTTATTCACTAAGAAAATATTTTTGACGAGTCAACCTGCCACATGGGCATGCTTAGTTAGTCGTACAGACTGCTGACTAGAGTATCCGTTCATTTTTTTCAAAAAAATTGCCTTTTTGAAAAAGTAGATAGAACACATTCCTAGGACCATACAGTGTCTATTTTCTGCAAAACGAGTTGCGCGAGATTCGAAACGATGACATATATGTGGTCGTTCATGTTCCACACCATTTTGACACCTTTCATTTTTTTAGCATTATTTTGAGCACCTGATCACTCCTCCCCACTGGAAGCTTTTGGACCCCAAAAGGTCAGTTTCAGTTGTTCAGTAGATGAGGGTATAGTTCCCCCACATTTCTAGTCTCGATCCATTTGGCCTTGCTTGGATTTGTGCCTTTGAGGCCCACACAAAGGTAGTCAACACTCCCTCATTTTTATATCTTTGTTCTTCTTTCAAGAATGGTGTCTTGTTGAAGCTCATAAAGGTATTCAAAAGAAAATTCCTCAATGGAAGGAATCTTAACATTTTCTCCATGATCTTCAATCAAAGGAGGCTCATACAATATTAAGTTCTCAACATTAACAACAGAGTAAATTTGCATATATGAAGGAAAATGTAACCTGAAGGAATTATCACAAATCTTTTCCAAAATTATGAAAGGACCATAAAATGTTGCATTCTAGTTTTTACCTTCCCCTTGAAGCCTCTCTTTGCTAATGTGAAGCCAAACTTCATCGCCAACTTGGAACCTGTCATCTACACGATGCTTTTTGTGCCTTGCTTTGTACTTTCCTTGGCTCATTTCAAGTTGATCTTGAACTATTTGATGTATCAATTGGATCGGTTCTATGAACTTCTTGGATTTTTCTATGTCACTATGGCCATCAATAGAAAAATCCTTCCCAAAAATGAAATCCAATGGAAATCTAGGCAAGTATCCAAGACATGCCTCAAATTACGACATTTGTGCAGAGCAGTGTTTTACACGGTTGTAAGCATGCTGAATGTAGTGCAATTTTTCATCCCACAACGTACGGTGCTTGCCATAGTATCCTCTAAGAAGATTTATGAATCTTCAATTTAACACTCTGCTTTTACCATCTTGTTTTGGATGAAAGTTTGTAGTCTTCTTGAACTTGGTATCCATCAACTCCCATAAAATTGATAAAAAATTCCCAACAAATCGAGAATCTCGATCACTGACAATGGACTTGGGAAACCCAAAATGAACCCAAATATGATGAAATAATAATTGAGTCATTTTTTTAGCTATGACTTTCTTTTTACATGGAATTAATATACACATCTTGTTGAACCTATCGACAACTACATACAAATAATCATGACCTATTTTTGACAATGGAAGACTTCCTACAAAATCCATAGAAGCACTCTCCCATGGAGGTGAAGGTACGCAAAGTTATGTGTACAATCCTAACTTCCTATTGTTATGCTTACTGACTACACACAATGAACAAACCTTAATGAAATGTGACACACTTTCAAGCATACGAGGCCAGTAACAATACCTCGGAATATGTGGCATTGTTTTTCTTCCACTGAAATATTCAACAATAAGAGAAGTGTGTGCTTCCCTTATGACATTCACTCTACCCCCCTGTGTAATACAAATCTTGCCCAAATGATACAACGATTTATTATGTACATGGTAATCCAACTCCTCTAGTTGGTTGCCTTGACTCAATTTTTCATAAATATCTTGAAAGCCATTACCAAATGCATATTGCTCAACATAAATTTCATGCAAAACATAATTATGCTTGAGTAACATAGTTTCACTAACAATAGGCCTAGAAATCATATCAGCAACTTTGTTTTGTACACATTTCTTATACCTGAGGACCAAGTGGAATTGTTGTAGGAAACCCATCCATCGAAAATTTCTGGATTGTTGCAACTTAGTTTGTGATTGCAAGTATTGCAATTGTTGGTGGTTAGTCTGTATGATGGTTTCCTTTCCATCAAGAAGTGTTTCCACTTTTTCACACTTTGAGCCAACGCATAAAACTCCTTGTCATAAGTAGTATATTTAGTCACTGCACCATTGAAATTTTCTGAATGAAATGAAATGGGCTTATAATTTTGCATAAGGATTGCACCCATGGTATAGTCGCTTGCATCAGTTTGAATCTCAAAGGGTTGTCTCATGTCCGGTAGTGAAAGTATTGGGGATGAATGAATATTCTCTTTCAAAGCATCGAATTATTTTTGTTTCTTTCCTCCCCACTAGAAGAAATGTTTAACATTATTCAATGCATGCAATGGAGCTATGATAAAAGAGAAGTTAGAAATAAACTTCCTCCAATATTGATTTTCTCCCAAAAAAGCTTCTTACCTCCATGACTATCTTGGGCGTTTTCCAATTCACAATGACCTCAACCTTAGAGGGTTTTATCTTGAACTCAAATCCTCCAACAATATGCCCCAAGTACACCAAACAAGTTTTACCAAACTCACATTTTCATATCTTCAAAAATAATTGTTCTTTCCTTAAGACATCAAGTACTTTTCTCACATGCATGACATTTTGATCAAGTGATTTACTGAAAGTAAAGATATCATCTAAGTAGACTATGAAAAACTCATCAAGATATGGCATCAACACATCATTCATCAGATGCATAAAGGTAGAAGGAGCATTACATAAACCAAAATGCATAACTAGACATTTAAATAAACCTTGTTTTGTCTTGAATGTTGTCTTCCAAATGTCAGCTTCAACAATTCTAATTTGATGGTAGCCACTCTTTAAGTCCAACTTAGTAAAATAATTTGCATTTTTCAATCGACCAAGTAAATAATCAATTATAGGAAGTGTATAGAAGTTCCTTACCATAATTTTATTCAATGCACGAAAATATACACACATGCTCCATGTTCCATCCTTCTTTGGCACCAACACAATAGGTGACCCGAGTGGCGAAGTACTTGGAAGGATGATCCCTTTGTCAAACAACTCTTGAATTTTGTTTTTGATTTCAACACTCTCCATCACCGACATCTTATACATTCCAATGCTAGGAACATGACAATCTTATTGCAGATGTATTTCATGTTGGATTCCCCTCCTGGGAGGTAATCCCTTTGGTTTATGAAATATCTAATTATTTTGATTAACCACTTCAATCAAATCAGATTTCCACTTTCGATCACAACCATGAAATTCTTAATAATCAAAATCATTCTTTGGTTTAATCATAAGAAGCACAGAATTCTTACTTGAATTCACTATTATTTTCATTTGTCCTGCCTCAGCTAATGAAAGATTTAGTTTCCTGCGATGAGCTCTCATAATACAGTCCACACCATCTTTGAAAAGTGGTACATTTTTTCATGGCGATAGAAGATTAATTTTGTATCATAGAGGTAACAACTACCCAAAATAATTCTTGAATATCGAGTGATACAACATGAAAGTCAACTTTGTCAATGAAGTTTTTTCTTATTGCAAACGAAAGAATAAACTTACAAGAATAAAAAAAAAATTAACCTAAAAATTTGTGTTCTTGCATATCCAACCCAATGGATATGGTTTGGGATGTGGAATGGATTCAAGATTAATTTTATTTACTAAGTGTTAAAATATCAAATTGGCTTGAGAGCCAGTATCAAACAGTCTGTCGATTTTTGTATGTTTCACAATAACCCTCACTTGGAATAATTCAATCCTTGTTTCTTCATTCAGAGTACTAGTGTTACAATTTGATGAACTAGTGCTAGAAATGGATTCTTTTCCTTTTGATACCCATGGCTGTAATTTTAGTTTCATCACCTTAATGAGATCCCAAATCTTTTTGAGTGGTTGCAACTATTTTTTGTTTCCCTTTGTTATTTAATTTATTGGGCCTCATCTCCAGATGAAGCTTCCAACAATGTTCCTCATTGTGAAATTATTTGGAACAATGTTTGCATGTTATTTTATCTCCTTTCTTTTTAACGAATGCATTTTTCATTCTTTTTCCTCTGAAATCATTTCCTTTCTCTCCACCCTTGAATGGTTTCTTTTTACCCTCTTCTGGAATATTTTTCGCTCTTGCCTCAAGGTGAGTGGCTTGGACATAAACCTCATCTAGACTAGTGGGGTTGAACATAAGGATACTATCCCTTAGGTAGCTATGTAAACCTGCTATATACTTTACAAACGTGTCCTGTGATTGAAAATAAACACCTAACATAAGATTTCTTCTTCTAAATTCTTGGATGTAATCTTACACATTCTGACCTTTAAGTTGTCTAAAGTTCTTCCAATTCATGATGCCTTTATGCATATGTGCTAGAGGGTAAAATTATCTTTTAATTGTAGCAATGAAATCAAACCAATATTTTTAGATCTTACCATGTTTTTTTTTATCTCATCTTGTGTGTTGGCTTCCCACCATATTAGTGTTGCACCCTCCAGTCTCAAGGAAGCTAGCTAAATATTTGTATCACCATATTGAAGGTTTTGAATCCTGCAGTAGACCTTCCACTAATGAACCCAATATTCAATCTTCTCTACATTCACTTCACCATTATACATAAGCAGCTCAAATTTGAGATCAAATTTTAACATTGGTGTTTTAGCAATTCGTTTTGAGGTATGTTGATGAGTGTAAGTAAAGGTTGTAGTAGTGGAAGAGGATCAAGAGGAACGTGAAGATGGTGGTGATGATGATGGTGGAGTAGATGGTGGCTTATCACCATTTCCGTTACCTCCTCCTAGACAACCCTCTCCTCTTTGAGGCATGGAAATTTCACCCTGAAACCTTGTATTCCTCTCCTTATAGACGACTTTCACCATCTTTGTCATGTCAATGAAAGCCTTCCTAAATTCTTTCTCACCCTCTGTCATGTTATTATTTCCATCTACATGATACATGCTTACTGAAGCCTCAGGTACAATAGGAGCTAAATCTTGTGCTGAATATTCTCCCAACTATACCCTCCTTCTCCTTGCTCCAACTTAAGAAATTGCACCAAAAACCATGCATTCTCCTCTTTTGAGCTTCAACCTTGTAAGAAATTAAACACTTGCAAAACAATTAAATCGTCCTTGCATAAGTAAAACTAGTGCTCTAATACCAACTAGATATGAATGGGAAAATTTGTTTTGTTGTGATAAACTCCTCGAGAATATAAACAAGTTCTTGAGGACTATGAGGTAAATTGAATGTTAACCATGAGATTTTTTTGTGTGTTTTTATGTGAATTTATTGTGCAAATTAAGATAAAAATAACATTGAACAACATCATATGGTAGACATTAACATCACCATAAACAATAACACAACGACACTTTATGAAGGAGCTCACCCATCCTAGTCTACGTATCCTTCTTCTAGCTTCCAATGGCTTGGACCTCTTCAATTATGCTCAAAAGTATGATTACATACATTTTCACCACTCAAAAATCTCTGAAACCTACTCCAATGGCTCTAGAATGGAAAAAAAAAATATTGTATAGTGTCTTTCTAATCTGAAATTTGTCAAAAACTGAATTAGCTATGGCTTCCCCAAGTTTTGGCACTAATCGCACCCCAAATTCCACCAAATCCGGCACCATCCTACAATTTTTCCCCTTTTTTGGTTAATTGGGTGACAATTTCCCAAAATTACGGGCAAAATTGCCGGACAGTTAAAACGTCCAATGATGCCTTAAATCCGGAAATCCAAACTATATGAATTAGAGCATTTTATGATTTTTTTTATATAAAATTCAGTCGCGCGATTAACTAACCGCTGGCAGTTAGTCCAAGTATGGTCACATTTGATGGCTCTAGGTGGTGGTTAGGAAGCGGTCATGGTAGCGTTGGGGGTTATGAGTCCGGTCACATGTCACGGTAACGGTTGGTCAGGTGACGCTTCCGTCATTCCCCCAGTTCTAGCAAAGGGTCACATGGTAATACACTGGCCCCTTCCACCCCCAACTCCACCAACTGAAAACTTTAACATAAATTTTTAAGGAATAATTTAGCAAGGAGTAATGGTGGTAAGTGGTGTTTGTTTTTGTAGTGGGGTCAGGTGTTTAACCATGGTGGGCTATCGTTTGACCCAACAAAATTTTGTGGCCTCTCGTGCTGCCACATGGTGACCTCCAATTGGGCCACATGGTAGCATGCGCTTGGCCACATTCCCAAAAAATCATATCACGCCATTTCAAACAATAAAAAATGTGCCACTTTGCACAACCTTATTGGCTCGAGAAAATCTCATTGACCAATCAACCTGCCACATAGACATGCCCAGTCAGCACTGCGTACTTTTGACTGGAATGTCCTTGCATTTTTTTTCAAAAAATCTACGTGCTTGACAAAGCAGAAAGAACGTGTTTCTTGGAGAATATGGTGTAAGTTTTCTACGAAACAATTTGCACCAAATTTAGAGCAACGATATTTATGTGGTTGTTCAGGTTCCACACCGTTTCGATAACTTTAATTTTTTATCATAAGTTTGAGCACTTAGTCAAAGAGAAAAATTGAAGGAAATATTAAAAGACATAAAGAAAGGTTAGTTGTCAAAGGATATACCTAGCAGCATGGAAGAGATTATGCAGAGACATTTGCATGAGTCGCGAGGATGGAGACAGTGTGTACAGTGTTGTCAATTGCAGCACAACATAAATTGAAAGTGTATCAAATGGATGTAAAATCAACGTTCTTAAATGGAGTGCTGAAATAGGAAGTATATGTCATGCAACCACCTGGTTATGAGGTAGAAGGCCAAGAAGAAATGTGTGTAGGTTGAGGAAAACTCTTTATGGGCTTAAGCAAGCACCGCCTGCATGGTATAGTAGGATAGATACTTACTTGATGAACAATGGGTTCGATAAATGTGACGATGTGCCTACTCTCTACATCAAAGAAAGTGGTGGTAAGCTTCTTATTCTTGTTTTGTATGTAGATGATTTTATTTTTATAGGGAGTGATGATTTCATCATCATTGATGTCAAAGAAATCATGAAATGTGAGTTTAAAATGACAGAATTAGGGTTGCTAAGGTATTTTTTAGGCATAGAAGTGAAGAAAGCAAAAATTAGTATGTTTATTTCCCAAGAAAAGGATGTAGTAGCCATTTTAAAAAGGTTTAATATGCATAAAAACAAGCATGAACCAACTCCAACAATCATGGGGTTGAAGTTTATCAAGGAAGATTGTTGCAACGATGTCAATTCAAAATTATACAAAAGTATGGTGGGAAGCTTAATGTATTTGACTGCAACTAGGCCTCATATAATGCATGCAGTGAGTTTGGTGTCATTGTTCATGGAGACACACAGGGAGACACATTGGTAAGCAGTCTAGAGGATTTTAAGGTATGTCAATGGGATAAAAGAGAATGGTATTTGGTACATCGCAACAAATGATTTTAGGCTAGTTGGTTATATTGATAGTGACTGGGCCATAAGTGTTGATGATAGAAATAGCACGTCGGGATATGTTTTTCATTTAGGTTCGGGAGCCATTTCATGAAGTCCAAGAAGCAATTCATAGTGTCATTGTCAACAACAAAAGTTGAATACGTCGCTACAATAGTAGCAGCGTGTCAAGAAGTTTGGATGAGAAGGATGTTACAGGAGTTATGCCATGAACAAGAGAGAACAACAACCATTCTCTAACACAGAAGTTCCACAATTACAATATCAAAGAACTATTTTTTTCACAAGAGGACAAAGCACATTTATGGTAAATATCATTTTATAAGAGAATCAGTTACCAATGGTGAGATTTTTTTAAAGCACTACCATTCAGAAGAACAATTTGAAGACATATTCACAAATCCATTGACATGTGGAAATTTTCTTTATCTAAGAGATTGTTTGGGAATGGTCAATGGGATCAATTACAATTAAGGTGGAGTGTTAGAAAATTAATCTCAACCACAACATTAAATTAAGTGATTGTAGTCATCTCTGAAGTAAATATTTTGTAGGTTGGGGATTAAGTTTAGAGTGTAAGTAACATGGGGTAAATGAAGTTGTGAACATGAGTACAATTACCCATTCTGCAACATATTAAACAATTAAAAGTCAAATAGAAATTTATGAATGGTTGGTAGAAATGCATGGACAAGAATTTACTCCACAATTCTTATTTATTGTTGGCAAAGTTTACAAAATCATGTTTGCCTATATTAATTTTTTCGTGTCATGAATTAATGTCTTAGAAATGTATTGTTTGATATAAAAATTAAGTAGAAGTCTGATGAAAATAGTGGAGCAAATTGAGGCGGGCGCTTAAAACACTTTTTAAATATTTTACAATGTAAATATGAGTAAGAACTCTTTTTTACCGGTGAAGGAGTTGTAGCCTCCATATGAATTACTTATTTTTTTTTTGGAATTATAATATCAAGTTTGGTTAAAACACTTGTTACATTCAGTTACTCCGTTGAATTTAAATCTCAGTAAGAACTCTTTTTTTACTCGTGAAGGAGTGGCAACCTCCATAATAATTACTTCTTGTGTTTTATAATTATAATAACAAGTTTGGTTTGTTAGGATTTGGTTATGGAAATTTCAGGTGTGAGTTTTATTGCAACACATTTGCTTTAATCTCTTTTAGTGTCACTAATTTTTTTTCATTTTTGCTCCATTATAGTTGCACAAGTCAAATATGTTTTAATTTCCCCACTATGTATTTTAAAGAAGACTTCTATGATTTAATTTCCGTGACTGTATTATTTGGAGTAAGATCTCTCTCAGCAACTATGTGTGTCGAGGAAGGCGAAGAAGAACTCCCGTCTTAAGTTTTTTGACACATGCTAGATAGAACAGTGATATGTGGATTCATTCTCATATTGATGATATGCTTTACAACAATCGACCAATCAAACCCCCACTGTAGTGGCAAAAATTAATAATCCACGGACACGACCAGTGATGCTTGTCATTAAATGCCCATTCCAAACTATTTATGGTCTTCCGTGTGGCTCACAGAGCTTAATGAGCCAAACAACAATAAGCTCCACATATAGCATATCACTCTTACCGAAAATGTTCAACAACTTATTTCACATTTGAATCAACAACAACAGTTGGACTATTATAATTTCATATGCAACTTCATTTAACCAGCAACTTAACCAACAACTCGCACTATTTCCGCAATGTTATAGCCACAATTTTCAACCTTAGTTGAATTGTCTTTAACAGAAAACAACAGTGGCTTAAACAATGAGCTCTTCTACCTTCAACTTCACAACGCAACGGTGAACAACAATTGTAATATGCCAATTTAGATCTCTGAAATAGAGCACAACAAAAACACAACTACTTGAATGCAAATACTCCTTTTACTGAGCCCTCACTAACGTGACTCTGATACCAATTGAAAGAAACAGAGAAGAGTGCACTTACACCAATTGAAAGTTAGAGAGTACACAACGGCAAACACAATTAACAAGAAGCAACTAAGGCTTCTTAAAAAAACCTCTAAACTTATTTATGTAACCATGGAATGGAAAAACAACTACAGGTGCGTTACACCCACTCAGACTGTGCGTCTTCACTATATGTCCTTCTATACCACCTCAACTATATTTATACAAAATAATGTCAGTGATTTCCCCTTCCATACTGAAGAGGTAAAGGCAGGGATGGCCTTTGAAGTTGATTAGGTTAAGGCGGTTGCACCCCTTCGAAAATCAACAGGGTGAGGTAGTGTTCGGTGCGGCAAGTGATTGTGATTAATATGTCAGGCGACATAATTATCACCAAGAGTATGATCTGTGTATATCGTTAAAGAATATATGTATTATCTGTGTATATAGTTAAAAGAATATATGATGTTTGGTTAAGATTTAATGGGATAGAGCATACATGACGTCAATTATAAAAGATCCGTGTACTAATTTGATTTTAGTTTTAAATTAAATTATTATTATTATCTTTATTATTATTATAAAAAAAATTATGTAAGAGTATATGTTTTCTGTTAAAAAGTTACATGTTTAAAATCAAAGAGATAATTTATATATGTTTTATTAGATTTAATAGTCAAATAATTGTGTGGTGATGGGTACCTTGTTTCACAAATAAAAAAATCTTATAACAAAAGAGAATGGGACATTGTGCTCTTGATCAGAGTTACAAGTATAGAATAATCTAAGGAGAGGCCAGGTGTAGTGTTTATAGTTGCAGGAGAAAGGCTATGAGTTCATGAGTATTTATAGGCTAATACTAAAATCACTACCTTTATACTAAATCAATAATCTAAGGAAAGTCCAGGTGCAATGTTTATAGGGAATTGTTTAACGAGATGGAGGAATTGTTGGGACTGACTGAAATCTGGGCCAAAAAAATTTAAGAAATCTTACAGTAACAGTTTTTGAATCATGATTTTGATAGTGGAAATGAATTCAACACTGTCAAAAATGTCTAAGACACCCAAAATATTAAATTTAGATAGTTATAACATGGATTTACAAAAATCTCTACAGATTTTTCTTAAAATCTTACAAAAATTTCCATCATTTTCAGGGCAAAAAAGCAGCCTAATTAAATTATGGCTATTTATAGTGATATATGTCGTGGACAAATATGATTAGCACTGTCTTTTTGTTTTTGAAAAACGCTGAGAATATTCGATACTTTCCTAACAGCCACAAAGTGTGTCTCTGTTGACCACTCATGATATTTGCAAATTATTTATACGCATTGGAGTCTCAAGCTGCGTTAATTTGGTATTATATGTGTATTATTGTGGTTTAGGAATTTATCTTAAATTTAATTATAAATTGATTAAATTGTAATTTTAAATAAAATAATATTTTTGAGAAATTATATAAGGGATTTAATTTTAAATTTAATTATAAATTGATTAAATTGTAACTTTAAGTTAAATAATACTTTTGAAAAATTTATAATTTGAGTATCTGATAATTTGCGACGCTGAATCAAGTGTTCTACACAAATTGTACTTTTCAATAAAATTATAGTTTTCAATAGGGAAAGAAAGAGTGATTCTAAAAGAACTTGTATGTTTAAATAAAATAATAGGTTTTTCTTTTAGGTTGTTTGTGTGGTTACAGAATTTATCTAATATTTAATTATTAATTGTTTAAATTTTTGTTTAAATAAAATTGTAGCTTCAGCCATTTATATAATTTGAGTATTTGATAATTTCATCGGAAAAAGTTGACTAAAGGAATAGAAGAATAGTTGACTGGAGTTAACACGTATGCATTTTGGAATTTACGCCATCGACAGATATTATTACGTCAGCCTTTTTGTTTTCTGAGAGCAATGTTGAGAAGATTGGATACTTTTTTGTACAGTCAGAAAAATGAGCTAATGCCATTATTTGGCAGTGTTATTATACCTGAGAAAATAAAATTTTAATTATTTATAAAGTATAAATTATTTATTAAAGTTAATAAGAAATTTTGTTGCAGTTAGAAGATGTGTTTATTTGAATTCTTTTATTCATTGATTTTCTTAAAAATTTATATTAAATCTAACTGTATGAGACAATTTATGTTTAAATTTAAGTTGTTTAATATAAATAATGTAAAATAATAGATTTAACTTGTTTTAATTTATATAATGTGATGGTGTTAACCAATTATGATTTTTTAAATTCTTTTTAGATAAGTTGATAGGAAACTTTGGAAAAGTGTAAAGTTGTCGTATTTGACTATTTTATAATTGGATTGTTTTGTAAGAACACCCTCTAGGTGAGATGGAAATGTCTAGTTTTGAATAAAGTGATGGGTTTAGGTTGTTTAATTTATATAATATGGTGGCATTGACCCAAAAATAAATGATATATTAAAATCTTTACGCAAGTTAATAGAAACTTCTGATAGTCTAAAAATGGATTTGTTAAAGATTTACTTGATATTTGCATTGTTAAATCTCCATTGGAAAGTAATTATCATATTTTAACCATTTCATACCTTAATTGTAATGACTAAACTAAAACATGACTCATGACAGCTCAAACATACATGTTGGTCTAAGTTTAGGTTAGGCTTACAACATTCAAGTTTCCTTTTTTGAAACTCAAACATGTCTTTTGCTAATAGCTTTGTAAATATGTCAGTTATGGCCAGTCACTAGATTTACTTGCCTTAATTGAACTTCTCCATTTCTCACAAGTTCCTCTAATAAAATTATATTTAGTATCAATATGCTTGTTGTTTTGATGAAACACACTGTGGATAGTGCAATACCTCGGATGAACATTTATTATGTTTTAAGTTAAGTACGTTAGATAGGGCAAACATGATGTGGACCTATAAATGAAATTATAATGTTAAAAAAATTATATTTTAATAATTTGTGAAGAAATTTTCATTGCTTTGGAGAGAAAATTCCATACTAAAAATATAATCGATGAAAGTTAGGATAGAATTTTCATACTTTTTCCCAATCCCTTGGAGAAAATAAATTAAATTAAATTAAAACTTAGATTGAAAAATATCTCATAATACCCTTGACATTTCACTCGGAAATGGTAGGAAAAGCAAATTTGTGGAAAGTAGGAAAAACAAAGTTTTGGAAAAGTGATCTTTAAAGAAGAAAATGAAAATCTTCTAAAAAAATAAAATAAAATCCTAGGTTATAGAAGCAAACATCAGATAACAACACCGTTATGGAAAGAATTGTTGGGGAGAAGTTGGCATAAAGAGAGTCTTTCACTAGTATGACAAGGGGTTTTCAATGGAGGAAATTGAGATCTCTATCACAAGGAGTTGTTAGTCTTTGGGGAAAATTGGATCTCTATCATAAGGGGTTATTGATGCGGGAAAATTGGATCTCTTCTCGGGGGGAGAGATTTAAGGGAAAAACCTCGTGGAGGGAGAGAAATTGTCTTTTCTGATTTGCTATCTTGCCATCTATAAAAATCATTATTCATTTTTATGTTATAATAATGATTAGATATGAGACATGGATAAATTTTAATAGTCAAATTCTGCTCCTTTAGATGAAATTAAGAAATGCTGACTTATTGTGCTTTATAGTTGTGATTTGAAGTAGTGGTTATGGGTCCTATGGAGTCATAATAAGGTGGAAGGAATACCAACTATGTATCATTGTAATAAGAACACGTATTTTCCAAAGTTATGACTTAGATGCTATGTAGTAGTAGTGTCTACATAGTATAGCTGTATACTATGAGATGTTAGCGAAAAGGATCTCTAGACTCGTTCTTTTAATCCTAGACTTGGTGAGAGAATGGTATAGACATTTTATTGACCTATCATGTGATTATAAATGGCACAACTAAGCTTTGAATTAGTAAGACTAAGGCATTTCTCAAAATGGATCACGAAGAATAACTTGAATAGTATTAGATGTTGACAATAAAATGACTCGGGCCATTGTTTCATTATTTATAATGTAATTGTAGTACTGATCTATTATTGTATCTAGTAGGGTTTTGTGTTATATAAACGATATTATTTATTCCCAAATTTACTCCCCTAAGAATAATTTATCAATTGAGTTAATTACCAGACCATGTTGGAGTTAGAAACCTCATTTCTTCTCTACTCATGAACTCATAGCAGAATTTAGAGTCGGGCAAAATCAAATCTAGTAATTCAAATTATGCGCTAATATCTCTTGAATAAGTAGAACTATTATTGGAATATAAAAACTACAATATAAAGCACAAAGTGAAAGTTGAAGACTCTAGTCTATGCTATCCCATGTATTTATAAATTTAAACAATGGAGTATACTAAGAATATTATAAATATATGAAATGCCCTCAAGCACAGAATCTACACTTCTCATACAATGAATATTTAACATAAGCCAACAACTTGCTATCTAAATCCTATAACGGGATTTACCCAAAATGAGAATTTAGATTAATTAATCCAACAAAGTTTTGAGTAATTTAAACAGCAACAAAAAAATGGGCAACCCTTATGCCAGATTCGAATGCAGTGGGTAAGCCCACTCATTTTTCGATTTCAGCGATTGACTCCCGTGCCAATTACATGATTGTTTATTCAACAGATCTTGGCAAGGCCTCTTCTTTAACAAAATATTCCAGACAATGTTAAAGCCCTGGACGGTTAGGTTATTCAGGAACTTCATGCAGCCCTAACGGTGCAAATGTCAAACCCCTTGTAAATTACATTATATCGACCTGCACCGTCCAACGAGAACAGATGCATTGAGTAGAGATCAAATCAATATTATCTAACTAATCAATCTGATACGATTGCATACCTCGTCGCCATTAGCCCACGGGTACCATGGAGTCTCAATTGGAGAAAGCAGGCTCATTGATTGAGAGTCTTGTACTGGTCTGAGCGCCATGGAATCCACGTCTCCACTGAAAACCAAACGAAAAAAGGATGTTAAACAAAATACTCGAATTATGCATAAGTTGTTTCCAGTATAGGGATTACTTGGTGTGACGGACTGTTGGGAAGCGGGTCTAATTCAAATTTTCATATAAAATAGATAGATATTTTCAGTGAGCTAAAATTTTAATAATACGCGCCAAACTGCATTGCAATTGTCCTATATTATACGCAAAAGTATGTAGCCACTTGCAATTAGCTCAGGAGGATAGATTGGTAAGATAGTTGATGGAGAATCCGTCCAATGTTCACCTAGAACATTACTGTTAAACAGTCACATCAAAACATAGTTGTCCCCATCAAGTTGTGAGTGTATAGAAGACTGACAACTTAAGTATACAAAATGATATTAGCCTACTTCTAAAGCCTGATATGTACCGCGGTCAATTGTAGCTAATCTTGTCCACATTTGCATGTATGGCTTTCTGAACTTCAGGGCCTATTAAAATACTCTCCAACGTAGTTATCGATGCAAGGATCATATCGTGGTATTTCCTTCTTCTTGCTATTTACATAACATGCTATGTACAATGAAATCTTTAGGAAAAGCATTGCTACATTTGAGATGTCAAGAAGAAATAAATAAATATCAGATGTAAATAGGGTTGTTGAGCTTAGATGAACTTAACTTTACTAGATATTTTCGGAATACCATGAAAATAGGATGGCGGTTGTGGTTAGTAGCGATTTGAAACTGTTATTATGATAACTGTAGGTAGTTGTAATGGGCAGGGTTGCTGAGGACGTAGCTTCATCTATAGCTCCTATAATTTGAAAATATAGAAAAAGAACCATGGATTGAGGTTTGTTTCTGATTCTTATCGTCATTAAACATAAATGTAAAATAATTCATTTCCCTTCACAATATCACATATATATAATTTGCGCACACCTGGCTATTTCGGATGATCGCTTTGTGCATAAAGGAGCATAGATATTGCTGAGATCGATGTTTCCATCACATTATACATTATATTTTCCATAATATAGCACTCATCTAGATTGAAATTTGAACCAGTGCAGTTGTTAATTAGTTGCTCGTATAGTTCATCGATATCAATGCATGACTCCATGCGTACTCATATGTTCCAATAAAATAGGTATCATAATTCATTATGCCGTTTCCCACCTGCATAAATTGAATTTGCAAGCTTCAATTTATTGTGGACATGAGTTTCTAAATTTGAGATTTTAGCACGGTCTGCTTTCTATAGACACACTTGGAAGTTATATGTGCGAGAGCTTCATGGGCATTGATAAAAGAATTTGTATCTTGGATTTTCTTAGTAGGTATTTTTGATTTGAGACCGATGAAATTTTCTCAAAGTCATAAGTGTAAGGTCAGGCCTCACCATTATTCCTCTTAAATTAATAAACGATGCATGCGACAATTTTTTGTGCTCCAGAATTTTTGAGGCCAACTCTTGAATGTAATATCTAGCAATCGTATTCTCATTACCGTTAATTCCTTCACTGAAAAATACATATTTCCTCTGAATCAAATGAGAGTTAGAAATATTTCTTGCAGCGCTGGGATAGTTCTAAATGTTACCATGAGCAAGAGTGTCACAGTCAAAACAAATTTCATTACAACGTTTGTACAAACTATCGTATCTCTAAAAGCTTTGCATCTTGACTAGTAAATATTTTGATGTAGCATCTTGCAATTACTCTCCTTAAAAGCTTTAATCGTATCTAATCTGAAACTAACAAAACACTTCAGGCATCATAGATATTGGGAATGATATCACCTGCATAGCTTTCGCCTGCAATGTAGAACTTTCAGGAATTTATACTGAGGTAATCTGTTGAACCAGTTTACGAGGAAAGCATACGATTCTTCAGCTGGAATAAAACAAAAAAACGCTATTATTAAAACATTTAGATTTCCCATCATCGCTTCTACGAGGTATTTTCATGAAAACGGAAAAAATTCACAAGTTACCGGTAAGTTTATCGCCAGTATTATTTAAAATCCAGAGGTTGTGTTCGAGTATAGAGAATCCGACGCCTGCTGGCGACTCCAAAAACAATACGTTCGCCGCTATGAACAGCACAACAATTTAAGCCTTAACATCATTATCAAGAAATAGTTTGTAGTAGTATGGAGTTGGGTATTATTTTTCTATATATATTTGTATATTTTTATATTCCTGTATTATCTCGGTATACCGTTAAAGATTATATGAGTTTTGCTGAAGATTAAGCTAGATAGAGCATATGAGAAATGGTTGTAGTCGTATGGAGTTGGGTATTAGTTTTGTATGTATATTGATATATTTCTGTATTATCTCATTATATGGTTAAAGAATATATGTTTTTGGTGAAGATTAATTTAGATAGAGCATATATGATGTAATTATAAAGATCCATATACTAATTTGATATTAAATTTTAAATTAATTTATTATTATTATTATTATAAAAAATATATAAGAGCTTGTGTTTTCTTGTTAAAAGTTAAATGTTTAAAATCAAAGATGTTTAAAATAAAAAAGATATTCTATATATATTTTACTAGATTTAGTAGTTAAATAGCTTGTATATCTTGAAAAATGGTATACACCAAATTGTTAAAAATTTAAATGTTTAAAATCAAAAGAGATATTCTATATATACTTTATTAGATTTAGTAGTTAAATGGCTTTATACCTTGAAAAATAGTATACCAAATTGATATTTAGCTTAATAACGCTTTAAATTAAATAATAATAATAATATTATTAATAATAATATCAATATTAATACAAATTAAATAATTATTAAATATATATTTTTATATATAAATTAATTAATAGTACTTATAAAATAAAAAGTAAAAATAAAAAATAAAAAATTAAATATATTTTTCCTTTTGATTTACTAGTTAGCATATACACATATTATCAATCAATAAATAAATGATTTTTTTCATCGATTTCTTATAAATGCATCTTTTTGTAGATTGAAAATCTGTTGTAGAAATGTTAAA
This sequence comes from Pinus albicaulis, assembly GCA_034641835.2. Lineage (NCBI taxonomy): Eukaryota > Viridiplantae > Streptophyta > Pinopsida > Pinales > Pinaceae > Pinus > Pinus albicaulis. The sequence goes on along the minus strand of CM076571.1, from coordinate 728,417,398 downwards.
ATCATACTCTGAAAGGAAATGTTAAATCATACTCTGAAATGTTAAAGCTGTTCCAGATGTGAAATTTTAGACCTATCTCAGATGGAACTCAAGATGGAACTACGCTGCTTCTATCTTAATTTATACTTCACAAATATTAACCTAATCATCCTTTAAAAAAACTGAGAGCTTGTACTTTAAAATAGTAACCTAATCATCATTTAAAAATGCGAGGAAACTAATCTGAAGTTAGAAAATAATGAATAAAAATGTGTACAATTTCAGGTATAAAAATTGGACAATACAGGCCTTGAGTTTCCATGCGTAGGGATCGTAGGTCAAGTTCTTCCGTCAGGTTAGCGAAAGGACCCGCCGACGCTACATATCCCAACGATGAACATCCCGGTCCTGCGACAACGTTAGATTGTGAGAACTAGGAGAACCCGAAGAAATACAATTATTATAGGAATATTCAAGGGAATTTACCGCCGTTAAGCCAGGGAACCAGCGGCTTCTTGGAGGGATTCGAGTGGCCTCGGCGAAATAGTAGAAAAGCGCTCTGCCTGCCTTGCTGTCGACTGTTACATATCCAGAGTACTGCGGAACTTGAAACCCGTCGGCTGCCCAGGGAGCCCGTGTGGGAGATAGTCTGCTTCTTGCAGGCCTCTGTCAAATATTCGGAATCATTCTTGAAGCTGGTCATTAGCACTCTCACTTTCCCGGTAACCTCTTTATTGTACGGCTTCCGTATCTTATAGCATTGCGCAACGACTGTAGTTTTGCCACCTTGAAAGTGAGCTGATGACACGGAACAACCGCTGCGACAGCAGAATTGACAGAAAAAAAATTGTATTCTCTGCATCTTGACAATAAACCAGGAAGGAAAATCGAGATTGTGTTCTTGATCAGAGTTACAAGGAGAGGCCAGATGCAGTATTTATAGTTGCTGGAGAGGCTAAAGAAGTCCGTTGAAAGTCCGGGAGAAAGATGAGTTCCAAGATCACCTATAGAGGGCCACTGCATAAACAAATAATTTATTGACACAGCCTGCATAATTCGTATACATTGAGTGATTTATGTCCTCGAAAAATATGATTGTGGGTTATTTTGGACAAACAAATCACTCAATTAAATCGCGGAATTAAATTTGTTTTTATCAAACTTTTCATAATTTTGCTAAAATTTATGAGTTATTTTTGTAGATTTTTTGAGCTATATTAAAACAACTATCTTTTTTGTTTTGTTTTTTTTAATAATACAGAATATTCCATGCACTGCGGCCTCAAAGTGTATACGTATTTGACAACTCTTGATATTTGCAAATTATTTATACTGATAAGATCCTCAATTTAGTTAATTGGTAATTATATAGGTATTATTGTAGTTTGAAATTTATCAAAATTTAATTATAAACTGATTAAATTGTACTTTAAGTAAAACAATAATTTTGAGAATTTAAATGATTTTACTATCTGATAATTTTTAGAATACAGATCAGTGTTCTACACAAATTGTACTTTCGAATAAAGTTATGCACGGAATGCTAGAAAAAGTGATTCTAAAAGAACTTATGTTCAAATAAAATAATAATTTTTATTTTTGTTTGTTTTGGGAATAGAGAATTTAAAGATTATTAATAAATTAAATTTTAGTTTTAAATAAAATTGTAGTTTGGAACAATTTATATAATTTGTGTATCTGATAATTTTAGAACCTTGTGTCTAGCAGAATAGTTGACGTGTAAAAAAATTGAATTTTTTTTTACCTTAAATAAAATAATAATTTTGAGACATGAAGAAGAGTTATTCTTAAAAAATAGTACTTTTAAATAAAATAATACTTTTGAATCGGTAAGAAAGCGTTGTTCTAACATACGGATATTAAATATACAGCGGCATGAACAAATCATTATTAACACGTATGCATTTGGAACACGCCATCGACAAATATTATTACCGACAGCATTTTTTGTTTTCTTAGCAATGTTCAAAAGATTCGATACTTTTTGTACTGTCAAGAAAATGAACAAATGCAAATTATTTGAGAGTGTTAAAACCGACGGTGATAAAAAGAAAATTCTCATTATTTATTAAAATTGCCTTAGTTTAATTAGATTGTTTTTGCGTCTTGAAAATCATGGAAATTTAGGTAAGATTTTAAGAAAATCTGGCAGAATTTTTGTAAATCTATATAACTATCAAACTTTGTATTTTTGGGTGTCTAAAGGTTTTTATGGTGCTGAATCCATTTACCGCAATCAAAATCATGATTGAAACCTCTTATTGTAAGATTTCTTGAATTTTTTTGATTGGATTCCGGCAATTTTAGCGTGCGAACAATTTCATCCATCTCCATTGAAAGGCGTGTTTTATTTGATTTTTTTCCTGTGGATTGATTTTTCTTAAAAATCTATAGTAAATTTGAGTGTATGAAAAATTGTGTTTTAAATCAAATAATAGATTTAAGTTGTTTAATTTATCTGATGTAAAATAATAGATTTTAGTTGTTTAATTTATATAATTCGGCGGAAATCATGATTTTAAATTTTTGTATGTAAATTCAAACAGAAACTTTTAAAGTGTAAAGTTTCTATTATTTGATTATTTTTATAGTTGCATTGTTTTGGTAAGAATTTACCCATAGTTGATAATGGGGAAAATGTCTAGTTTTGAATAAAGTGATGAGTTAAAATAAAGTAATAGGTTTAGTTGTTTAATTTATATAATATGGTGGCATTGACCCAAAAAATAAATGATATATAAAAAATATTTACACAGTTAATAGAATACTTCACAATCTTCTAAAAATCCATTCATTTGGTTATTTTATGGTAAAACTACACAACACTAGAAGTTTCTTTTGTGAAACTAAAACACATCTTTTGCTAACGACTTTGTGAATATATGTTGATCACTATGTTGTGAAACCAGCGCCAAAAATAGAAGAAAAGAGATATCAACGCCTTAGAAATAAGCCACTTCGAGGGGGCAACCTCCAATACATTACATGAATGAACAATTCTTGGATGATACAAATTACAAAACCTCCTTTCTATATATACTAGTCCATGGGGCCATAATATAATCCTAGTGGGCCACAATATAATCCTAGCCAACCTAACAATAATAATTTAAGGGCACAATAATAACAATATGGGGGTTATAGGGGTATAATAGTAACAATAAGGGGGTTACACTAACAACAATATGGGACTATACTAGTAATATAGGGACCTAACATGCCCCTCTCCTTCAAAAAAGTGTTGTCCTCAACGCTTGAGTAGCTCTAGGTGCTTCTGTATAAAATTATCCTCCTCCCATGTAGAATCTTCAGTGGGTAAGTTCTTCCACTTGATGAGATACTCTAAAATTGATCGATTTCGTAGCTGCCGATTTCTTGTTTCCGTGACTGCTTTAGGTTCCAATATGATTTTTCCTTCCTCATTAAGTTCGGGCAATATTTTTTAAACTAGAAGATTTTCACCTATAACCTTCTTTAAGCATGAAACATGGAAAATTGGATGCACTCGTGAAGAAGCAGGAAGCTCCAATTTGTATGCCATAGTACCAATCTTTTGCAACACCTTGTAAGGACCATAGTACTTTGGCGATAATTTATTATCCTTCTTTGCTTGCTTGAGGGGCATTTGTTTGTATGGTTGTAGCCGTAAAAATACCCAATCTCCTACATCAAAACTTCTCTCGCTACGATGTTGATCTGCCTGTTGTTTCATTCGATTTTGTGCCAAATTCGGGTTATCCTTTAAGAGTTGGAGAACTTCTTGCTGATGCTCGATGTGATCTTCCACTGCTTGAACCTTCGAATTTTCCCTTAAAGATGATGTGATCGATGGTGGATGATATCCATAAAGTGCCATATATGGGGTCATTTTTGCTGCAGTATGGAAGGAAGTGTTATACCACCATTCAGCGAGAGGTAACCACTTGACCCATTGTGTTTGTTTATCAGATACAAAACAACGAAGATATCCTTCCAAACACTTATTTACTATCTCAGTTTGACCATCAGATTGAGGATGATAAGATGAGCTATGAGCTAATTGAGTACCCAAACAAGAAAATAACTCCGTCCAAAAATTTCCAGTAAAAATGGGATCTCTGTCGCTCACAATAACATTTGGGTTTCCATGTAGCTTTTGAATTGTGTCCATAAATGTAGTAGCAACTGTACTTTCTTTAAATGGATGAGATAATGCACAAAAGTGTGCATACTTGATAAGTCTATCAACTACCACCATGATGACACTCTTTCCTTCGGACTTAGGTAAACCTGTGATAAAATCCATTGAAATCTCCTCCCAACATTGACTTGGAATGGATAAAGGTTGTAGAAGTCCCGGGGTCTTAATTGTTTCCACTTTATTCTGCTGGCAAACCAAACATTCTGCCACAAACTTTTGAATATCGGATTTAAGGCCATCCCAAAAAAATTCTTTCTTCACCCTGTGGTAAGTTTTTAAAAATCCTGAGTGTCCTCCTAAAGGAGAAGTGTGCAATTCCAAAAGAATCTTTTGTTTTAGTTGGGAATTCTTACAAGGATATAAGCGATCTTTGTACCATAAGGAATCATTTTTCCAACTAAATGTATCAGATGTACTAGGATCTTGCTGCAACTTTTGAATGAGTTTCCACACTTCTTCGTCCTTCTTCCATTCATCTCTTGCTTCGGTTATCCAATCTGGTTGGATAATAGAAATGGCACAAAGCAATGCTTCCACCTCTTCATTCTTTCTTGAGAGTGGATCTGCAACAACATTAAGCTTTCCTTTTTTGTAGATTATTTCAAAGTCATAACCCAACATCTTTGTGACCCATTTTTGCTGCTCTTCTGAAGATAGTCTTTGTTCCAAAAAGTGTTTAAGACTATCATGATCAGTTTTTACCTTGAAGTGTCTTCCCATTAGGTAAGTTCGCCATTTCTTTAGTGCATGCATTATTGCTAACATTTCCTTCTCATAAATAGGTTTCTGTAAATACTTTCCTTTGATTGGACGACTTTCAAAAGCAATGGGTCTTTCTTCTTGCATTAAAACAACACCAATTCCATTTCCTGAGGCATCACATTCCACAATAAAGGTTTTTGTGAAGTCTAGCATAGCTAAGACCGGTGCTAGGCACATTGCCTCTTTAAGATGTTCAAAGGCCTTAGTTGCTTCAGGAGTCCATGAAAATGCATCTTTCTTCAATAATGTTGTTAGAGTTGCTGCTATTCTCCCATAATTCTTAACAAACTTGCGATAATACCCTGTTAACCCGAGAAATCCTCGCAACTGCTTTATGGTTGTGGGGACTTTCCATTCCTTAATGGCTTTAATTTTGTTAGGGTCTACTTTAACACCCTTGTGAGATACAATATGACCCAAATATTCCACCTTTTGTACTCCAAAGAAACATTTGGATGTTTTTGCATATAATTGTTTCTCCTGCAATAGTTTGAGCACCCTGTCAACATGTTCAACATGATCCTTCCAAGACCTGCTGTAGATTAGTATATCATGAAAAAATACTAGCACAAATTTTCTAAGGAAGGGTTTGAAAATGGAATTCATCAACCCTTGAAATGTAGAAGGTGCATTGGTAAGGCCAAAAGGCATGACCAAAAATTCATAATGACCCTCATGAGTTCAAAATGTTGTTTTTGGAATATCTTCAGTCTTCATTCTAATTTGATGATACCTTGAACGAAGATCCAACTTGGTAAAATAAATTTCTCCATGTAATTCATCCAATAATTCATCAATCACAGGAATGGGAAATTTATCTTTAATGGTGAGCTTATTGAGCTCCCTATAATCAGGACACATGTGCCATGATCCATCCTTCTTGTGTACCAATACTACAGGAGCAGAGAAAGAACTTTGACTAGGTTGAATTATACCCGCCTCTAACATTTCTGCAATCATACGTTTAATTTCGCTCTTTTGGACGTAAGGATATCTATAAGGCCTGATGTTTGGAGGAACACTTCCTGGAATCAGATGAATAGCATGATCATGATCGTGAAGAGGTGGGAGTCCTTTGGGAGTTTCAAACACCTTGGAATGATTGTCCAAGACTTGTTGGAGATCTGCAGAAATAGATGATTTTGATGTTGGAACTTCTAGTGAGCATCATTGTGCAATTACGCCTCGTTGTTCTTTCTTTAGAAGCTTTGTCATGCCATTAGAGCTTATTATCCTTCCTGGCTTCCCTTCAATACCCCGTAATTCGACTTCCTTTCCTTCTGAAAAGAATTTCAAGAAAAGTTCTTGAAAATTAAAAGCTACCGTCCCCAAAGATTGTAACCATTGTACTCCTAGTACAACATCCGCACCTCCCATAGGAATGGAAAGCATTGGACTAGTCAATACATATTCCCCCATGGTTAGCTTGATATTATGGCATTTTCTAGAGCAATTTATAGTTCCTCCATTTGCAACCATCTCTTGACATTCTAGTGCTGGGTATAGGAAACAATTCAATTCCTTGGCTACCTTACAATGAATAAAATTATGGGTACTACCTGAATCAATCAACACTATTACCTTTTTCTTCTTGATATGTCCTTCTATCTTGAGAGTTTAAGGATTGGTAATTCTTGCCAATGCATTACACGATATGGTCGAACTCGTTTCTTTATCTTCTTGGGTTGGTTTCCGGTGTACATCCTCTCCTTATTCATTTTCTTCTTCCTCTTCACAGTCTATGTAAAATAATTTCTTCTCATAATTTCTTCATTTGCTATCATAACTGTATCAAAGCCCTTTTGCTCTTTTTTCTTCAGCATTGTGGTGTCGGTCTTGTACAGATTGGAAATCTAGGGTAGCGAGACCACTTCCCTCTTTCTAGAAGTGGGTAAGTACAAACATCCCCATGTGCCATAATTTTAATTGTTTTTTCTTTCCAACTATGAATGCTCCTTCTTCAATGAATCGGGTTCAGCATAAGAACTGTGTTGGATATGTTATCCTTTAAAGTATTTATGAAGAGATCAATCTTGTGTTCCTCTGGAATATCAGTTACCCTTATATTCAATTTTTGGAGGTCCTCAATGTGCTCCCCCATTAAAACCTTTCGTTTGAGATTTATCAATTGGTTGAATAAGGTGTTGCTCTTTGTATCCTCATAATGTGCTACAATTTCCTCCGTAAAAATTGGCCAAGTGACAATTTTTTTACGGGAGCAAAGCCATCGATACCATACAAATGTATTTTGTTCTAAATGTAAAGTTGCAATGCCTACCTTTTGTGTGTTTTTCACATTATGGAGATGAAAATATTGCTCCATCTGTAGTATCCATGTTACAGGACCCTTTCCATCAAACTTCCTTATATCCATTTTTGGGTTATGTTGGTTCTTCCTTCCAACATTAGAGTTTATGAAATCATGATTAACATTTATTTTGTTCTCATCATGAATTTCATCTACTATCTTTTCACCATTAGGAAATATTTCTTGTATCAACTTTGTCAAACCTTCCATGTCTGCTTTTATATCCTTCTTCATGTTTTCCATTTTTTCATCGATATTAGCTTCCATGTCATCAATCTTAGATTCCAAGCCAACTTCCATGCCATTCTTCAAGCCATCCATCTTATATTCCACGCCTTTCTTCAAAACTTCTATGTCATTTTTTGTTGCTCTTTGCGAGAGTGAAATTTGTTGCACTTGCTCTTGTAATTTTGATATATCATGTTGCCATTCTTCGTCTTCATGGGTCATAGTAGAGCCTTCTAAAGGCTTAATGGGTGTTGAATTATTTTTAGCAGCCATTTTAGAATCCAATACTGATATCTATTCTACAATATTCCCTTGGAATCAATTCAACTTGATTCTTAAAACAAGACTTATGCAATTCGAAAAAAAATACACACCTTTTACTTTCTTTTGAGGAGCTTGATATTGAAATTGAATTATCTCTATAATTGTGGATCCTCAATAACTGAAATTAGGCCTTGTAGTTACCCTCTGAAGCTTCTTTCAAATGCCCCAGGTCTGATCTGATTTGGATTCTTGAAGACAAATTTATGTCCAATCTACGACAATGACCAAATTATAGACTGGTTCCGTAGAGTGAACTTGTACGACTTTCCACTTGTCACTGTTTCCTCCTTTGGCTGTGAAATTGATAGAATGAAAAATACAGTCTGTGTTCTTGCAGCCACTTTTTACAGCATTCCAATCTGATGCCTAGAGAGAGAGCTATGAATATTTTCCCACAATCACCTCTTTGAGATTAAATTGAGAAGCCTAAAAAAGCCCTAACTTCAACAGATCATATCTCTGAAAATATTGCGAACCAATATCTGAGACTTTTCGAAAATGGTCCTCAGGATTGGGGCTTCACACTATAAAATTTTTAGCTTCTGAACCTTCGTAGAAAAAATGTTATTACAAAAATACCACAATGACCTTTTTAGGTTAAATTTAAGAGCCTACAAAATGACCTAACTTGCACAGATCATATCTCCGAAAATATTGTGAACCAAGCTTTGAAATTTTGCAACAATGTTCCTCATGATTTTGGCTTCACACTCTAGATATTTCAGATTCTGAACCTTCTTATAAAAAAAAATTATAGAAGAAATTCCACAATGACATGTTTGGAGCAGTGAAACCCTAGAATATCAAAGCTCTGATACCAAATGTTGTGAAACCAACTCTAAAAATAGAAGAAAAGAGATATCAGCGCCTTAGAAATAAGCCACTTCGAGGGGGAAATCTCCAATATATTACATGATTGAAAAATTCTTGGATGATAAAAATTACAAAACCTCCTTTCTATATATAGGAGTCCATGGGGCCATAATGTAATCCTAGTGGGCCATAATGTAATCCTAGCCGACCTAACAATAATAATTTAAGGGCACAAGAATAACAATATCGGGGTTACAAGGGTACAATAATAACAATAAGGGGGTTACACTAGCAACAATAAGGGACTATACTAGTAATATAGGGACCTAACACACTAGATTTACATAGCTTCAAGTGAACTTCTCCATTGCTCACAAGTTCTCTAATAAAGTGATATCTAGTATCAACATGCATGCTCTTTTGATGAAAAAAACTATTCTTGGATAGTGCAATCACTGAGGTGTTGTCACAATATATTGTTGTCGATTGTAATACCTCAAATTTACAATTATTATGTTTTAAGTTAAGTATGTTAGATAGGAAAAGCGTGATGTTAACCTATGACACAATTATAATGTTGGAAGAATTATATTTTAATAATTGATTGAAGAAATTTCATGCTGGATTGGAAAATAATGAGTATAAAGAGATCCCAAAATAGTAATCCATTGGGATAGGATAGAATTTTCATACTTTCCAAATATCCCAAACAAAAGGATCCCTTGGAGAGAGAAATTAAATTAAATTGAAAATTACATTGAATAAAAATATCTAATAATACCTCACGGAAGAGGAAGTTTCACTTGGAAGGTGTAGGAAAAGAAATCATGTATAAAAGAGAGCTTTAAAGAATAAAAGCGAAACTTTTGTAAAAAAAAAAACAAAAAACAAAATCCTAGGCTATGGGAAACAACATCCCAGAATAACGGGTATGAGAGGCTTAGTATTTAACTCAAAAATGAAAGTCCTCATAATTGATTGGAAATTGAATGATAGCAACCAACCCATCGTGAGAAATCCAACACAACTCGTTTCGTCGAAAACTGACTCTGGATGAAGAAGTTATACCATGTTGAGTGTCGTTTAGAATAGACAAATTTAAAAAAAAAATGTAGAACATTGAGAAGTTGATGACATGACAACCTAGTCAACATGAAGGGAATATTCTGAAGTTTATGCTCAGTGGCACTGTGACAAGTGTGACAACAGGATTCGCCAGTTTGGTTTGAGAAGGTGAAATTGCCTAATGTTGTCCAAGGTTGAATTTGTGTTCATGGTGAATTATTATGTCTTGGATTTTTCTTTTTAATTATTAAGGTTGGATTAACATACATACATACATACATATATATATATCCAAATTTCACATATTTTGATAAACCAAAATTCGAAACATTCTATGGTGGGCGAATATTTTGTTTAACCTAAGGGTATGGTTATATTGAATTATATGGTAGTGCATGTTACATAGTCCAAAGATCTTTTACCATAGTCGAAAGTTTATAGAGTGCACATATGAAATAAAACCAAAGGTTTGTGAGCATTCAATTACAGTGGAAAAATATATGTATAGCGACGGAGGTCAGGGTTGAACCCATGACCCCCCACCAAACATTACTATGTCTTACCAACAGACCACGGCGCAGGGCTTGTAAAGCCTTCGCGCCCAACTCATATTTGTATTGCATTGCATTCTCCAATGCTGGTAATGGAGCGGGAAAACCCCCTCCCATAAGTCCTTACCACAAAACCACGGGTGGGGAAAAAGAGTTAATGCAGCAGAGTTTAAACTCCTAATCATGGGATACCCATCAAGCGGAGGTATAGGCTAAATAAACTCGTTTATGAAGCATGTTTTAAAACTGCAGTTAATACACATTTATCTGCAGTTAAGCACAGATTTGTTATTAATTAATCTAGATTAATGTGGTTGATTTTTAGCAGGCACTACGAAATTCAGTGGAATTTCCAAATTTGTCGGACTTATCTGGAGTCTTCTCCAGATTTGGAGGAGGATTCTAGGGAAAAATATAATAGGCCATATATTGAGAAATTTTCAACTAATTTTGGCTTCAGAGGAGTCATTCTTGGAATATTTGTATGCTCAAAACACATTCGAACAGGTTTCAAAGTCAGAAGAGCAATTATACAGGTGTTTTTGTCACTTGGGAGAAAATTGAAGCCTGAGGCCACCGAGAGGGAAGGCCATGCCTAGATCAGCAGAAGGCTAAATAGATGAATAGTCATGTCTAATAGATTTTGACATTTTGAACTCACTCGAGTATGTTTCAAGAGCATTTGATTCATGTAAACAACAATTTTTACACTATTGAGCTAATACATAGGTCCATGCCATGGAAGCTGGATCAAGGAGATATAGCCCAGGAGGGGTGAACTCCTTCATCAAAAATCTATGTTGATGGATCAATTGTGATGGTTTGTTCTTATTTATGTTGATGTTGTTCAACATTTGATTTTCACACTTTATTCTCTTGAATTCACTCATAAAAATTAATTATTTTACCTGTTTGACACACATAACAATGAAGGAAACATATGTGCATCAAGCATAATATCAGTAAATAAATTATAAATCTAAAAATTAAATTATCACAACAAAACTAAAATTCATACTCAGATAAACATGACACCATTACAGAAACTTAATCAGGGAAGCTGGCATAAAAGTACCTTCACCAGTTTGACAAAGGGTTGTTACTACGGGGCGGGGGGGGGGGGGGGGTGGATCTATAACAGGGGCAAGATCTAAGGAGAAGCTCGTGAATGGGAGGAAAAACTTATTTCCAGTTGGTATACAACATCTATAAAGATCCATGTTCATTTTTATGTTATAATAATAACTAGATATATGAGGAATGCATAATATTGGAAATACTGAGGGGGGGGGTGAATCAGTATTCCTTTCAATTATAGCATTAGTTAATCTTCAATTATTATTAGTGTTCGTACAATGATAGAAGTAAACAAAAGGAACACAAACGCACATATTTTTTAAGGTGAAAACCCACTCCAGGACCAAAACCACCTAATGCTTTTCTAATAATTCTTTAATATTCAACTCCAATTGAAAATAAAGCTCCAACTTCCTAGAATTTAGAGAAGCATTCTTCTCCAAATCCCACTGGATGCACGCTCCAATGACTGAGATTCTTTTGTAGTCAACTGAATGGATTCCCCAACACCCAATGAGCTACAACTCACCCTAGCACCACCCTACCACCCTATAGAAGAATAAAAGAAGAATGGACTGTACCAAGGAAAATGGTCCACTTTACAATGATATAAAATGATGTAGAAGAAGAATACACACTAGACCATAACCCCAACTATGATACAATCACCTAATGATGATCCTAGACCTCTCGACACTGCCTCTTCAACTCTTGGTAGATAGACACTAGTGCAATTTTTACAATAATGTATTTACAATGACTTAGTACAATGATACCTTTACAGTGACTGTATGCAGTCCTACCCACTTGAAGACTTTATGTGATGAAGTTCTTGCTACTGTTCTGCACCTTTTTTGTTGCTCTTTTCATGCTACCCTCTGTTGCACCTTTCTTTGCTTTTCTGCCCTAGAACGTGTAGTCCTTTGCAGCCCTTGACAACACATGATCTAGATTTTTCTTGCCTTCTAGGATCTTGATATTGAATCTGGTGTATCTCTGTTATTTCAGATCCCCAATATGAGATTTTCAGTCCTGTAGTAGTCCTCTCAGCCATCTTTCCAATGCCATAGGTCCGACCCAATTTGGATTCTTCAAGAGAGAGTTATGCACAATCTCCCATAGTTCTCTAATTGCGGATTATTTCATTATAGAGAACTTGTACAGTGTGCCACGTGTCACTGTTTCTTCATTCGATTCTAAAATTGATAGAGATAAAACTACCATCCATGCACTATCTACCATGTTTTACATAATTCCAATCTGATACTCAGAGAGAGTTATGGTGATTTTCCCAACGTCACTTCTTTGAGATGAATTTTAGGGGCCTGCAAAAACACTGACTTCCATAGATCATATCTCCAAAAATATTGTGCATATTGATCTGAAATTTTTACAAGAGCTTCCTTAGGATTTTGGATTTTTTTCATAAAAATTTCAGCTTCTGAACCTTTGTAGACAAAAATTTAGAGAAAAAAGTCCACAATGACCTGTTTCAGATAACAAAATCCCTACATAAGGAGGATATGAGGATCACAATTTATATAAATTCTTTGGTTGAGAGGGGCTTCAACAAGTGAACGTGGGAGGGATTTTACGAGCTTAAAAAATATTAATTATTAATTTTCAATGACCCATTCCACAACCCCATGAGGTTTTAGCCCACTAACTGGGGGTACAAACTTCAAACATGAATATCTCTCAAACCGTGAAGAATTACGTGGAGTGTCATATATCAAAGAAAACATCCCGAAAAGTAGAAACCATCAAAATAATTAATGACCCAGAATATAGTAATTTGGTAGGTAAAAATTCCCATGCAATATTGGCGTAGCCCCTGGTGCTGCTTGGGTTGACATCAATTACAACTGCTGATCAACAATCTCCCCCTTTGGCATTGATGGAAACAAAAGTGCTCCCCCTCTGATCATGAAACCTCCCCCTACAACATTCTCTCCCCCTTTGACATCAATGGCAAAGGGTAACTCCCCTAGACACACAACCATCTTGTGGACCTATAGACACTTCCACTCCCCCTGACACACAACCATCCTGTGGACCTGTACACACTTCCACTCCCCCTTTATATTCTGAATAAGGAAAATATAATGAGAAATTGGGAGAATCCCAAGCTTCTAGAGAAGATATTCCAATGCTACAGGAGTACTCTCACGATAATCAATGCTTCTGGCCCAATCCGCATCTATAAAGGCATGAATAATGAAATTGTTACCCTTGGGATACCACAAGCCATATTATGTTGTTCCCTTTAGATATCGAAGAATTATTTTGATGGCAATAATATGTGATTCTTTTGGTGCTGCTTGAAATCTTGGTACTTGTCCAGCCGCTTGCATAATATTTGGCTGGTAGGCTGTTACATTTAGAAGAATACCAATCATAGATTTGTACAACCTTTGTCCACATATTTAGATGAGTCGTGTATGCTCGATTTGCAACCTATTACCATCGGAGTAACGATGGGTTTGCAATCTTCCATTTTGAATTTTTTGAGCATTTCCTTGATGTAGTTAGCTTGACATATAAATATGCCTTTCTCTTGCCAAGATATTTGAAACCATAATAAGTATTTCAGCTCACCAAATAAATACATCTCAAAATCACTTTGCATCTTTGTAGCAAACTTCTTACTTAGTCAATCATCATTGCTACCAAATATTATATCATACTCTTTAGCTATTAGACATGCTTTATTTGCTTCATCCAGAACCTATATGTCATTTGGAGCTTGACTTGTTGTAACCACAATTTCACCCTACTTGCCTTTCCTGATTTCACATTTTTTGGAGTTGAATAGTATTTTGTGTCCTCGATAACACATTTTTCCAACACTAAGCAGATTGTGATTCATGTTTTCAACCAATAGAACATTCCTATCTAGAGCATATTTTCTTTCGAGAGTAATGGTACCTGATCCTATAACATATGAAGATCCATCATTTCAAAAGGACACAGTTCCATCCTTCTTCTCTTTCAGAGATACAAATTTCTTTCTATCTCCAGTCATATGCGTTGAGCAACCGCTATCAACATACCACACATCTTTGTTCTTTTGCGCCTTGAGGGCGAGAACACAATTATCAGTCTTCTTCTTCTTCCATGTTCTTTCGTTCTGTGGCTTCAAACATTTTTCTAGAGGATTTCCAAGTCTGCAGTCTCTGGCTATGTGTCAAAAGTTTCAACATTTGTAACATTCAATATTATTTCTTAATTATTCAAATCTATTGATGTTTCGCTGAGCCCTGAGAGGTTCATATTTGACAGATCTCCTAAAATTGTATTCGTTCCAGAGGTACGCGCGACATTCTACAGCTTTATGACCAAATTTTCCACATGAATAATAGTATCCATAAAAAATATGATAGTATCTGGATGGAAATATTCGTCGAGGAATTGTCTTCCAAGGCTTTTCTTATGAATATTGTCCAATGAAGTCTACATGCATGTCAGGTCTCACTGGTTCATTTTATTTTGTTGTAGAAGGTCTTGCTTCTTCTTATTTTGTAACTGATGCCAGTTCTTTCATTGTAATATCATTGATTGTTGATGATTTCTTCCAAGGCCCTTGAGTTGTTGGCATAGTTTTGGGTGGTTTTTCCTTTCTTCACCTCCTTACGCAGCGAGACTACTTTGGCTTCTAATTCTTCCCTTTCTTGATTGCTTTCTTCCAAATTCTTTTGAAGTGACTCTTCAATGCATTTTTGTTCTTCAGCTTCAATTTTGAGACCTTGAACTTGTTCTTCAAGAGTATTGGAATAGATCTTCTCTCCCTTGAGCTCTTTTGTAAGCTTGATTTCTTCCTTAGAAAATTCTTCTATGGTCAATCCTTCTTCTTCATTGTTTGATACCTCTTGTTTTTTGTGCTTGGCCATAAAAAATACTCTTTCATTGGCTTCTTCTTCGCTGTCATTTTCTTCATCGGATGATGAGCTATCTTCTTTAGAGGTAAAGTTCCTTTTGGATCGTTGCTTGTTGAATTTCTTAAATCCTTTCTTTCCTTTTTTGTTGCCATCACTTCTATTCAGACATTTTGTTGCGAAATGCCCAACCTCACACAAAAAAAAATATCAATGGAATTTTACCTTTAAATTTTCCCTTACCAATTTTTAGTTTTCTCATAAAGTAAGCATACTGTTCATCTAAAAGACCTTCTCCATCATCTCCCTTTTATTCACACTTGTAGGTGCATGTCTTTTCAATTGAAGGTTGTTTGTCCTTACTGGTTTTATTAGATGCAACAACCATAGTTTCTAGATGCGAAGTACCCTCTTCTTCATAAAGTATCATTTCATATGCTATGAGAACTCCATGTAATTCCTCTTTGCTGAGTTTGTCTAGATTTTCACTGTATTCTAAGACCGATACCTTTGGGTTGAATCTCCCTGGTAACATTCTATGAATATTTTGTATAATAATATTCTCGTCAACTGGCTCTCCCAATCCTTCCAGAGTATTGGTTATTTCATCAACATATTGGAAGTATGCAACAATGTTGCAATCTTCTTTCATTTTGAGTTGCTCAAATTTTTCTCTATAGATTTGAAGCTTTGCTTCTTTGACATTTGAGTCACCTGCATATATATTCTCAAGCTTGTCCCATACATTTTTGGCGGTTTTACAACCCAACACCTTATGATAAGCATATTCAATAAGTCCATTGATAATAATATTCTTTGCTTTTGCATCATTTACCAAATTCTTCTTACCTTGTTCATCTGCGATTGATGTAAATCCATTTTGAACAGTGTCCCATACTTCGTAACCTTGTGCCAAGAGATAGACCTCCATTCTTCCTTTCCAAAGTGCATAATTATTTTCATTTAATAGAGGTACACCATTCTTAGTATGCTCCATGACCTCCTTCCAGCGGTTAAACTGCTATTGAAGGAACCAAGCTCTGAAACCAATTGTTGGAAATACTGAGAGGGGGGTGAATCAGTATTCCTTTCAATTAGAGCATTAGATAATCTTCAATTATTATCAGTGTTTGTACAATGATAGCAGCAAACAAGAGGAACACAAATGCACACAGTTTTTAAGGTGGAAACCCACTCCGGGACAAAAACCACCTAATGCTTTTCTAATAATTCTTTTCAACTCCAATTGAAAATAAAGCTCCAACTTCCTAGAATTTAGAAAAGCATTCTTCTCCAGCTCCCACTGGATGGACGCTCCAACGCCCGAGATTCTTCAGTAGTCAACTGAATGGATGCCCCAACACCCAATGAGCTACAACTCACCCTAGCACCACCCTACCACCCTATAGAAGAATAAAAGAAGAATGGACTCCCATACCAGGGAAAATGGTCCACTTTACAATGATATAAAATGATGTAGAAGAAGAAGACACACTAGACCATAACCCCAACTATGACACAACCTCCTAATGATGATCCTAGACCTCCCAACACTGCCTCTTCAACCCTTGGCACATAGGCACTAGTACAATTTTTACAATAATGTATTTGCAATGACATAGTACAATGATAACTTTATAGTGACTGTATGCAGTGCTGCCCACTTGAAAAATTTATGTGATGAACATCTTGTTGTTGTTCTGCACCTTGGTTGCTACTCTTTTCATGCTACCCTCTGCTGTGCATTTCTTTTCTTTACTTCCATAGAAATTCTAGTCCTTTGCAGCCCTTGACAACACATGATCTAGCTTTTTCTTGCCTTCTAGGATCTCGATATTGAATCTGCTGTATCTCTGTTATTTCAGATCCCCAATATGTGATTTCGGGTCCTGTAGTAGTCCTGTCAGTCATGTTTCCAATGCCATAGGTATGACCCAATTTTGATTCTTCAAGGGAGAGTTATGCCCAATCTCTCACAATTCCCTAATTATGGACTATTTCAGTATAAGAAACTTGTACGGCATGCCACATGTCACTGTTTCTTCATTCGTCTCCAAAATTGATAGAGAGAAAACAAAATTCTATGCCCTATCTGCCACTTTTTACATAATTCCAATCTGATACTTAGAGAGAGAGTATGACGATTTTCCCAAGGTCACTTCTTTTAGATGAATTTCAGGAGCCTGCAAAAACACTGACTTCTGCAGAACATATCTCCGAAAATTTTGAGCATCTTGATCTGAAATTTTCACAGGAGCTTCCTTTGGATTTCATCTTCCCCTCATAAAAATTTCAGCCTCTGAACATATGTAGACAAAAATTTAGAGAGAAAATTCCACAATGACTTGTTTTAGATAGCGAAATCCCTACATAAGGAGGATATGAGGATCACAATTTATATAAATGCTTAGGTTGAGAGGGGCTTCAAAAAGTGAATGCGGGAGGGATTTTAGGAGCTTAAAAGTATTAATTATGAATTTTCAATGACCCATTCCACAACCCCATGGGGTTTTAGCCCAGTAATTGGGGGTGCAAACTTCAAACATCAATATCTCTCAAACCGTGAATAATTACGTGGCGTGCCATATATCAACAAAAACATCTCGACAAGTAGAAACCATAAAAATATTGTTGACCTAGAATATAGTAATTTGGTAGGTAAAAAATCCCATGCAATATTTGTGTAGCCCGTGATGTTGCTTGGGTTGACATCAATGACAACCGCTGATGAACACATAAGATCTCATTTTTGGGTTTGGAGCCTGATTATCTTTTTTACTTTGTATCATAACTTTGGATCCATATACCTTCAAAGGGGTGGCAACACCGCCCGCAATTAATCGCTGCCCCCCTGGGGGGGTTTTCGGGGGCAGTGCCCTCGAAGCTAAAAATAGATGTAAAATTGCCTTGTAAAATTATAGTAATTTCTAGTCAATCTGGGCCATTCATTAGGAAAATGATCTGATGGTAGAAGTTACGTTTAGATTACGGTTTTTTTTGCCCTAGAAAGCAACCCCCTTGTATATATGAGGGTATTGTATTGCGGTTGGGTATTATGTGTGTATTCTCGGAGCGAGAAATAGAGAGGGAGACTGTGAGAGAGAACAGAGGATATTACAGTGGATCTGATGTAGGTTTTTTGTCTTCATTTTTTGCTGGATAATAGAAAGGAAGGACTGGCTATTCAGGGTGGACGTAGCCCAAACTGGGTGAACCACGTATATCTGTGTCTCTCCGGTTTTATGTGTTTTGTGTGCTTGTATTTTTCAACATATTTTATGTGTTGCATTTCTCCATAATCTATAATTTTCTAACAACTGGTATCAGAGCCGAAGGTATATTTGACTGATAAGCTCGCAGGAAATAAGGGTTCCTGGTTCGAGTGGGAGCAATGGTGGAAGATGGTAAGTTTAGGGTCGAGAAATTTAACGGCCAAAACTTTCCATTGTGGAAGATGCAGATGGAAGCTTATCTGTATAAAAAATATCTGTACCTACCATTGAGCGGAAAAAAGAAGAAGCTGGAGGCCATGACAGACGTGGAATGGAACATTCTCGATAGAAAGGCACTCAGAACAGTATGGTTGTGTCTTGCAGCATCAGTTTCCTTCAATATTTTGAAGGAAACAACAACAGAGGGTTTGATGCAGACGTTGGCGAAACTATCTGAAAAACCCTCGGCCTCAAACAAGGTATTTCTTATGAAATGACTATTTAATATGAAGATGTCGGAAGGTGGATCTGTTGCAGACCATTTAAATGAATTTAATACAATTACCAGTCAGTTAAGTTCTGTATGGGTAAAATTTGATGATGAAGTTAGAGCTCTGTTATTCTTGTGCTCATTTCCAGAGAGTTGGAATGGTTTAGTAATGGCCATTAGTAACTCTGTCTCTGGATCTAGTACTTTAAAGTTTGATGATGTTGTTGATGCTATCCTTAGCGAGGAAATGCGATGGAAATGCTCCAGTGAGACATCAGGTAATGCTTTGAGTGCAGAGTCTAGGGAAAGAAGAATGGAAAGAGGAAAGAGCTCGAGATATCGCAGTAAATCAAGAAAAGGTAGATCCAAGTCCAAATCGGGGATAGTGTGCTGGAATTGTGGAAAGAAAGGACACCTAAAGAAAGACTGTAGATCTTGGAAGGGAAAAGGAGACACACAACAAGAAAACAATCATGAACAAAATGTGACAGGTGATGTGTCACAAGATGCTTTGATTCTTTCTTTTGAAAATGTTAGTGATTCTTGGGTTGTAGATGCAGGGGATTCATTCCATGCCACACCTGATAAGAAATATTTTCATGACTATGTTCAAGGAGATTTTGGACAAGTTCATTTAGGTGATGATAAACCCTGTAAAATTGTTGGAATGGGTAAAGTTCTTGTAAAACAACAAAATGGAAACCAATGGATACTAAATGAGGTAAGGCATGTTCCAAATCTGAAGAAAAATCTAATTTCAACAGGGTAGTTAGGCAGTGAAGGTTGTGTGACAAATTTCACAGATAAAACTTGGAAGGTCACCAAAGGAGCGCTGGTAATAGCAAAAGGTGAAAAGGTTGGTACATTGTATTTATGCAATGGTATTTCTAACTTTGTTAATGCTTTAACTTCCAAAGGAGCAGATGTAGCATTATGGCATCATAGGCTCGGACACATGAGTGAGAAGGGAATGAAGATTCTTCACTCAAGAAATTTGTTGCCAGGTTTGAAGAATGTTGATTTAGATTTCTGTGAGAATTTCATTTATGGAAAACAAAAGAGAGTCAGATTTCTCAAATTTGGGAAAGAAAAGAAGAGCGAAAAATTGGAGCTTGTGCATACAGATGTATGGGGATCTGCTTAGGTATCATCTCTTGGTAGCTCTCGTTATTATGTTACTTTTATTGATGATGCAACTAGAAAAACATGGATTTATTGTATTCAGAATAAATCTTATGTATTTGATACTTTCAAGAAATGGAAATCTTTGGTTGAGATTGAGACAAGAAAGAAGTTGAAGCGTCTCAGATTAGAAAATGGAGGTGAATATTGCAACAAATAGTTTGATAGGTACTATTCAGAGCATGGAATTCGCAGAGAGAAGACAGTTCCAAGAACACCACAAGAAAATGGTGTGTCAAAAAGGATGAACAAAAGAATCATGGAGCATGCAAGGTGCATAAGATTACATGCAGGATTGCCTTTACAATTTTGGGCAGATGTTGTAGATACTGTTGTTTATCTAATAAACAGAGGGCCTTCAAGTTCCTTGGATGGTGGTATTCTAGAGGAAGCATGGACAGGTAAAAAGGTAAACTACTCTTTTTTAAAGCCTTTTGGTTGTGAGGCCTTTGTCCATATTAATAAAGAAAACAAAACAAAGCTTGAGGCAAAATCAAAGAAATGTACCTTTATTGGATATGGTGTTAATGATTTTGGTTATCGCTTATATGATTATGAAAATCACAAAATCATTAGGAGAAGAGATGTAATATTCAATGAAAAGGTCTTGTATAAGAATTAGTTGCAGGAAAAGAAATAGGAAAAAGAAATCAAGGAATACATGGTTCTTGATGATATAACTGAAAAAGTGAAGGTGCCTGAAAATAATAATAATCAACAACCATAGCAGCAGCAACCACCACAACAGCAACAGGCACCTCAAACACCTGAAAGTGGTGTTAGAAGATCTACCAGGATAAGTAGACCCCCTGAACGATACTCTCCTTCATTATATTATTTATTGTTGATTGATTCTGGTGAACCTGAATGTTATGAAGAAGCAATGCAGGTTGAAAGTAGGAAGAAGTGGGAGCTAGCCATGGAAGAAGATATGGACTCCTTAATGCATAACCAGACTTGGGACTTAGTCAGGTTGCCTGCAGGTAAAACTACATTGCAGAATAAATGGGTTTACAGGCTGAAGGAAGAAGATGGAGGAAAACAGAGGTACAAAGCTAGACTTGTGGTGAAGGGGTTTGCACAGAAGAAAGGTATTGATTTTGATGAAATATTTTCTCCTCTTGTTAAGATGACTTCAATCAGAACTATTTTAAGTCTTGTAGCAGCGGAAGATTTACATCTTGAACAGTTAGATGTAAATACAACATTTCTCCATGGAGATTTGGAGGAAGAGATATACATGCAGCAACCAGAAGGATATGAGGTAAAAGGAAAAGAAAAATTGGTGTGCAGGTTAAAGAAGAGCTTGTATGGCTTAAAACAGGCTCCAAGGCAGTGGTATCTAAAATTTGACAAGTTTATGTCAGAACAAGGTTATACTAGATGTCACTCTGATCATTGTGTTTATCTAAAAAGGAAAAATGATGGCAGCTATATTATATTGTTATTGTATGTAGATGACATACTTGTTGCAGGATCTAACATGCAGGAAATAAATGTGCTCAAAAGAAAATTGGCAAATTCCTTTGCAATGAAGGATTTGGGAGCTGCAAAACAAATCCTTGGTATGAGGATAACTAGAGACGGGAAAAATCGCAAATTAACACTGTCTCAGAATGAGTACATAGAAAAGGTGTTGAAAAGATTTAATATGCAGAATGCAAAACCAGTTAGTACACCTTTTGCTATCCATTTCAAACTTAGTAAGGAGATGTGCCCAAAGACCCAAGAAGACATGGATTATATGTCTAAAGTTCCATATGCATCAGCAGTTGGAAGCTTAATGTATGCAATGGTCTGCACAAGGCCTGATATTGCACATGTAGTGGGAGTTGTAAGTAGGTACATGAATAATCCAGGAAAAGAACATTGGATGGCAGTAAAATGGATTCTTAGATATTTGAGAGGTACCACAAATCAAGAATTATGCTTTGGTGGTTCAAACATTGCTCTACAGGGATATGTTGATGTAGATATGGCAGGTGACAGAGATAACAGGAGGAGCACTAAAGGATATGTATTTACTATAGGTGGAACAACGCTCAGTTGTGTTTCAAAAATCCAAAGTGTTGTTGCACTTTCAACAACAGAAGCAGAGTATGTTGCTGCTACAGAGGCTAGTAAAGAAATGATTTGGTTACAAAGGTTTATGGATGAATTGGGTAAGAAGAATGATATGGGCACACTATACAGTGATAGCCAAAGTGATATTCATCTTGCAAAGAACTCAGCATTTCATTCCAGGACTAAACACATACATCTCAAGTACCATTTCATACAGTCAATCTTGGAAGATGAAGAGTTGAAGCTGGAAAAGATACACACTAGCCAGAATCCTGTAGATATGCTAACAAAAGTTGTAACCAGGGAGAAACTGAGAATGTGCTCAGTTTCAATTGGTCTTCAAGGATGATGATGAAGATGAGGAATAGACAGGTCCAAAGAGGAGTCATTGTCCCTCAAATGAAGCAGTGATGGAGTTGCTACAATCAGTCTCCAAGTGGGAGATTGTTGGGTGTGGAACCTGATTATCTTGTTTACTTTGTATCACAGCATTGGACCCCTATACCTTCAAAGGGGCAGCAATGCCGCCCGTAATTAATCGCTTCCCCCCTGGCGGGGGTTTTTGGGGGCAGTTCCCCTGAAGCTAAAAAAAGATATAAAATTGCCTTGTAAAAGTATAGTAATTTCTAGTCAATCTGGCCCGTTGATTAGGCAAATGATCTGACGATAGAGGTTATGTTTATACTAGGGTTTTTTTTTCCCTAGAAGGTAACCCCCTTGTATATATGAGGGTATTGTATTGCGGTTGGGTATTATGTCTGTATTCTCAAAGCGAGAAACAGAGAGGGATATTGTGAGAGAGAACATAGGATATTACAATGGATCTGTTGTAGGTTTTGTCTCTTCATTTTTTTCTGGATAATAGAAAGGAAGGACTGGCTGTTTAGGGTGGACGTAGCCCAAACTGGGTGAACCACATAAATCTTTGTCTCTCTGGTTTTATGTGTTTTGTGTGCTTGTATTTTTTCGCATATTTTATGTGTTGCATTGCTCCATAATATATAATTTTCTAACACTCATAGTAAAATTTTGTTTTAGGTGAGTAAGGAATAAGGACTTATTATTGTAATATATAAGTGTGATTTAGTATTGCTTAAGCATTATAGGGAATTGGAGGGAAAACCAATTCTATATCATTGTAATACGAAGTTAGTGTTTTCCAAAGTTATGACTTAGTTGCTATGTAATGGTAGTTTCACCATAATATAACTATATACTATGAGTTTTTGAGGGTATATGTTGACTCGTTCCCTTAATCCCTTCAATACAGTATACTTGAATAGAAGGGAAGGTAAGTTTTATGAAAATTTATTGACCCAACAAGTGATTATATAGGTACAACTAAGCTTTGAATTAGTAAGACTAAGGAATTTCTCAAAATGGATGTGAAGTATAACTTGGAATAATTATTAGATGTTGAAAATATAATGATTGGGGCCATTGTTTCATTATTTAGAATCTAATTGCAATACCTAGATATAGTATTATTGTATCTTGTATGAGTTTGTGTTAGAGAAATGATATTATTCCAAGTTGTACTTTCTTAAGGATAATTTTTCTATTGAGTACATAGAACCATGTTGGGGTTAGAAACCTCCATTTCTTCTCTAATGATATACTGATAGCAGAATTTATAGTTTCAACTAAAATCAAATCAAGTATTTCAAAATTCATACTACTAAGATCACTTCTGAATAAGTAAATCGAACTAGTATTGAAATATAAAAACTATAGTATAAAGCAAAAAGTGAAAATTGAAGACTGTAGTCTATACTCTAGAATCACATGTATTCATAAGAAAAATTTATTTATCCTATCATAAGAAAATTTTATTTATCCTATTATAGAAACAGAGAGAAGGAAAGCCATAGTGAAAAAAGGAGTATACTAATGAATAGTATAAATATGAAATGTCCACAAACACCAAAATCTACACTTCTCATTTAATATTTAACACAAACTAACAACTCGCTATCACAAATATTAAAATAGGAATTGCATAATGAAATAAATTTCGATTGAATAATCCCAACAAAGTTCTGAGTAATATAAACAACAAAAAAAAATTAGGGAAACTCTTATGCCAGATTTGAATTACACTGGGTAAACCCACTCATTTCAATTTCAGCGTTGGGTTCCCCTGGAAATTACAAGATTTGCACATAAAATTCCGAATTATTTTTTACAAGAAACTAACTAAAAAAAGTAATATAATTCCAAGATTTCTTGTACAGTATAATCTCATATACACATCTGAAGAATAATTCATATAAAATATAGAAGTATAAAAATTAGGTCATTGAGTTCATACAATAGGATAAGAAGAGGAATGCATAGGACAACCACAATAGTAGACAATGAGGAGCTACAAAATTATATCAAGAGAAATATAGAAATTATAAAAATATGTCCAAGTAATAAGCTACCCTACATACTCCTTCGAATTTCATAGTCATCTATGTTACATGGAGTAAATTAATTTGAACAACAAATTCAATTAGGCATATAGGCCATTTGGGGAAATGACATTGAAATTACAAACTATTATCCATGAATAGAATCTTCCAGAATTCAAGACCCCAATCCTTGTCTCACAAAGAACCACGAAGGATAAGTGAGTTACTAACCTGTGAAAGGGCGTAACCTATAAGTGTTGGTAACAATTGAAAGGAACGAACCTAACGGTGGCCCAAAATGATAGATGCATAAATGTGGTAAAATGCATAAGAATCAGGAGTTAACCGAAGGGGCAAGTGTCTATCAAAAGAAAAATTCACTAAAATGAGGACAAAGGTGAGGAATTACCTGAATACCATGTCACCGAGTTGAATTGTTCCACTTTTTCGTGCAAAGAACTTTCAATGATGAGAGGAATAAAACACACAGATCTAACTATGTGTAATTTAAAAATTTGAAACAAAGAAATTCTTGCGAGTATCAAAATAACCTACACAGACGAATGCTAGGGTAGCATCCACCTCTCCGCACCATCAATCCCCTTATTCATGATAGAAATTTCAAGTTTCATAGCAGAAACCAAAACTTAAAACGAGACCTAGAAACCAGAGATATGAGCATCATAATGAAAAATGTTGGAGTAGCAAGAAGGTAAAACCTAACAGAAATAATTATTGATAGCATATCGAACTAAACCCTTGAAGTTATAAAATTTAAGAGATAAATTGGTATGAACATAATTTACTTAAGTATTGAGTGCAAGATAAAAATAGACTAACTAGATGGAAAAGAAAAAAATCAATCTTGTAGTAAAATTATATGGGATGGTGAAGTCATTACGCTTTTAAGAGCTGTTGAACTAGGGTTTCCATTCCTGCATTTAAATGAATACATGTGTAAGGCGAGGTTAAAGTTTTACCTTGTGAAATAGAAAAAAAAATATGAATAAGGAAAGTTGCCTGAGATGGCTAATTGTAGAGAAGAAACTTGCCTTGATTTCCTACTATTGAGGATGGCCCCTATCTTGGGTTTATCTTAAAATCCTTGTAAAAGATGTTGGGAATGTTGCTATGAATTAAATAAACAACAAGGCATACCTATTTTCACTAACCAAAATCTCATTATAAAACCCTACAATAATTGTTTTGAGGAGAACCCATAGGCTTTGAATGATAGTATTTAATTATATATGGTGTTTGTGATTTCCTCTCACAATGCAAGTAGCCAAACCACAAAAGACACCTCTAAGAAACCAAAAACCATGAAATCATTGAGAAAATTACCTGTGAACGATTTAGGAACCAACCCATTGCATTAACCTCGGACTCCATCACCATGGTTTCTATCGCACAAAAAAGAAAATGCAGAGCGGCGGAAAAGGCTTGGCATGGGACTCACGGCCTCCAGCACCCCATTCCCAAATCCTTCAATTTCCAAATGAAATAGGAGAGTGGAAAAGAGTGCATAAATCCTTAGGTTTGTACCAATGCAATTTGAAATGTTGATGATTTCATTCATGGGATCTTCACCCTCCATTTGGTAGATATCTAACCTCCTCAAAATCCCAAAAAAATCATATGGAGGAATGAGGGATCACATAGGCTATGCTTGGTTTGCATATTGTGAGTTGAGAATACCTCGACGTAGGAGTAGTACTCTGATTTCCAACATACATGAGTCACAGTCATTAGATACATAGTATATAGTTATAAAGTCACCCACTTGTGATATACATAAACCTGTGTATGGCATTGCAAGGATAGGTGAACATAAAGTTAAATGAGTGATACATACTATAGTATTATTTCTCAAAATTTTAAATATTTATGATTACACCACATAGATACAACACCAACTTAGTAGGCTAAATGCGCAGTCAAAGTATGACTAGTCCATGGATTTCTTCAACACATGGATAGAGGTATGTAGTCTTTTGGTGCCCAAATTCGGAGGAATAAAAGTTAATGAGGAATATAAATAAATTATGCTGTCATAGTGCGTAGTAAGAGATACAAGCAGAGAAGTAATTCATTCTTCTTCATTTCCCTATATTGAACTTAATCAGTGGATTAAAATTAGTAGGAATTAAGGAGGGTATCAAATAAAAAAGGCTGATATAGAAAACCAAATTAGGATATGTTATTTATGAGAGGGAGTATCATGTGGAGGAACATTGAAGAAAACAACTTATCTTATAAAATTATCAAGAATCTGACTTATAGACCTTGGAGAGGGAGTTGGTAGAAAAAGCAAAGAGAAAAATAAATCAGGTGCATTACAAGTGGTATCACAGCCTGAGTTAAAACACTAGGCACATCGACCTCAATGCTGGAACATGTTGTTATCTGGGATTTTAATTCTATAGTTAAAATTATTGAAAAAAATGTTAATTATTGACTGATATTAATGTTTGACTGTGAAAGGGATATAAAGTGTAAGCAGGTTTACATACATTGTCATGATGGATAGAGAAGAGTTGTATGTGGAGCTGGGGGAGGAGGATACTCCTCCAGATCCCAACACCCAGATGTTGGGTGTTATTAAGAATTTGTAGCAGGAATTGGTTCAAATAAGGACTAGCAATGAACATTTGTTACAAACCAGCAATGAAAAATAAAGGTTGATAAGGGAATTAACCTCTAGATTTAGTCATCGGGAGGGAGAATAGGAAAAATGGAAAACAAAACAGATTAAAAAAAACTCAGAAAATTCTAAGAGTGAGGAAGAGTCTTGGAAAGTAGACTCTAAATCCAAGAAAAAGAAGGAGTTGTAGGGATAATTTCATAAGATAAAGCCTTTGACTTTTGATGGGGAAAAGGAAGAGGATCTAGAAGAATGGCTTCTAACTGTGGTAAAATATTTTCAAGTATATGAGTATGGAAGTAATCCGAAAGCAAGATTGGTAGTTTATCAATTGCAGGGTAAGGCAATAGTTTGGTGGAAGAGACCAAAATCATACACTTATTGGATGAAAACATAGTCTCATGGGAGGAATTCCAAGAGAAGTTCAAGGACCTTTACCTCAGTGAAAGATATTATGATGACCGTGCAAAGGAATTAATTACCTAAGGTTGGGGAAACTCACCATAGTCAAATTTGTGACGAAATTCACAAACTTACTTTTTTATGTACATTATATAAGAGAAGAGAAAGAAAAGGTATATATGTTTTTAAATTGATTTCCCATGATATATAAAGAAATAATTGAGTTTGACAACCCAAAAGATATGGACGATGCTATTAGAAAAGCCTGACTATGTTATTAGCACTTTAAGGGACAGAATGATAGCTTTAAAGCTTGGAAGAATAAAGAAAAAGGGAAATCAGGAGCAAGCTCTAAAAGACCGAAACTAGCCTAGTTGAAATTTTTTGGCAGAAACCACCAGAGGAAGAAATTCAACAAAGGCAGGGAAAATCGCCCAACCTAATCTTATACCGGATCCAAGCCTATAGAAGGAACAACAAGAGGGATGTAGTAGGAAAAGAAAAGGAACCAATGCAATTTTGGGGGTGTGGAAAAGCTCACATGTTGTGGGATTGTCCACACAACCCCCGTGCCATTCAAAACATTCAATTGGTGCATGAGGAAATCATAGTGAACGATGTGGTCAGAAGCATTCCACAAATCAGCGAAACATTAGAAGACTGACAAACTGAACATCAATAAACTATGATCGAAATTGAATGTCTCATTTTCAACTAAGCTATGTCTATTTTAATTGTTCCTAGATCTAGGCTATGCTATATTAGTCCACAGATAGTAGAAAATTGTAAATTGCAAACAAAAAAATTTCAGCACTCTTAGCTGGTTCAATTTCCTATATGCACCAAACGCAAAGTAACCCATAAATTACAATAAGCAATCTCTAAATCTAAATGGTTGTTTGATAGATTTGAACTTGAATGTTCTTCCTTTCGGATCCTATGACATACTCGTTGGTATGGAATGGCTGGAACAATAGAAAGCAGTAATAAATTTCTTAGAAAAAATAGCGAATTTCACAAATGGGCTACGAAAATCACTTGTAATAAGAGGGAAAATCGAAATTGTGTCTGTTATACAAATTTCATCACTACAATCGAAGCATAAAACATGAAAGGGCTGTCGAGTTTACATGGTGCAGGTTGAAGACTTGGGATACCAACCAGAAAATGATATGGTAAAAGATTTGATGGTTACTATATACTTTCAAGATGTATGTCCTAAAAAAATCACTCAGTTACCCCCTCATACAAATATTTATTTCTCTATTGAGATGGTACGAGGAGCCACCCCAGTTTCCCAAGCACCCTATGGAATGAGCACATTAGAATTATTAGAATTAAAATTACAGTTAGAAGAATTGTTAAACAAAGGCTATATCAGACCAGGTGTGTCCCCATTAAGAGCTCCAATAATTTTTTTCAAGAAAAAGGATGGTACCCTCAGAATGTGCATAGACTATAGACATTTGAATAAATTAACCATAAAAAACAGATACCCCCTACTGTGAATAAACGATTTTACTGACTAGGTAAGGGGAGAAAAAATATTCTCAAAAATTGGTTTGTGAACTGGTTATCACCAACTTCGCATGAAAGATGTAGACATTTAAAAGAAAATTTTTAGAACTCAGTATGGAAATTATGAATTCTTAGTCCTACCATTCAGACTCACTAATTCCCCTACTACCTTCATGTGTCTCATGAATAGTGTCCTTCACAAATATCTTAATAGATTTGTACTAGTTTTCATAGATGAGATTCTGGTGTATTCTAAGAAAAAAGAGGAACACCAAGAGCACCCTAAAATAATATTGAAAACACTAAGAGAACAAAAAATATATGCAAAATTTAGCAATTTTGAGTTTTATAAACCAAATATTCAATACTTGGGACATGTTATCTCTAAGGAGGGGTTGGAAGTAGACCCGAAAAAGGTACAAGAAATTTTTAATTGGCTGATAGCCCAATATGTATCAACAATATGTTTGTTTAAGGGGATTGCAAGGTATTACTGCATATTTGTCGAGGGATTTTCCACATTACCTTATTGCATTACCTCCTTACAAAAAAGGGGGATAAAGATTGAGTGGACATCTAAATTTCAAGAAAGATTTGTGAAGCTGAAACAAAAATTGACTATTTCCCCTATCCTAAAAATTGTAGATCCAACAGAATAATTTACTGTGTATCGATGCTTGTATAGAAGGACTCATAGGATTCTATTACAAGACGATGATGTGATAGCTTATGAATCTAGGAAGCTAAAAACATGGGAAAAAATATGAAGTTTATGATTTGGAATTAACTGATGTAATTCATGCATTAGAAATTTGGCGCCATTATCTGTTGGGTAAGAAATGTGTATTAATTACTAACGGTATTATCCTGAAATACTTTTTCAGTGAGCCAGACTTGAATGCAAGACACACTAGATGGTTAGCATTCCTTAGAAAATTTGAGAAATTAAACATATTAAAGTAAAAGAAAAGAAAATTGCAGATGCCTTAAGTAGACACTCCCATCAAGCTTTATCTAACACGGGCAATAGTGTGAAGATAAATTTTGAATAAAAAATTCAAGAAGCCCTGTCACAAGATCCTCGATATTTGGAACTACAATCGAAAGTGTAGCTAGAAGGATTTCCAGGATATACCATAAATATGAAAGGGTTAATTGCATATAAATAGAGGCTATACATTCCTAATATGCATGCCTTGAAATGGATGGTAATGGATGACTACCATAAAATAGCATACTCGGGTCATCTCGGCTATGAAAATATGGTAACAACATTGCGAAAAAATTGGTTTTGGCCTAGAATTAAAAAGGATACTGCAGATTATCTAGCAAGATGTTTATAATTCCAACAAGTCATTATGGAGCATCAACACCCTGCAGGGTTTCTAAACCTACTTCCAGTTCCAGAATGGAAATGGGAAGTAATATTCATATATTTCATCACAGGATTTCCTCAGACTATGTACCAACATGACTCCATTATGGTGGTAGTGGAGACACTGACCAAGGCTACACATTTTATTCCTATGAAATCTACCTTTGGAACAACCCAAGTGGCCAATGTTTTTATGAAAGAAATCTTCAGACTTGATGGGATACCAAAGATGATCATCTCTGATATGGATGAAAAATCCACCTCAACCGTCTGGAAAAATTTATTTGGAGGGATGGGAACAAAAATAAATTTTAGTACAGCCTATCGTCCCCCAACAGATGGACAAACTAAAAATAGAAAATCAAATATTAGAGGAAATAATCTGCATGTATGTGATGAATAGACCTGCAGTATGCAAGGATTTTTTGCACTAAGAAGAATTAACACATAAAAATAGCTATCAGGCCTCTATAAAGATGAGTCTATTTGTAGCTTTATATGGAAGAAAATTCCATACTCCTCTGAGTTGGAGACAACAATAGGAAAAATTGGTTCTTGGACGAGAGGCATTACATGAAATGGAACAAACAATCTGCAAAATTCAACAGAACATCAAAACAACTAAAGACTAACATAAAAATTATGCAAAAAAAAAGGACACAAAGATTTTTTGTTAAGTTAGCACCCTCGCAAGACTACCCTCGACACTGGAAGTTGTGCTAAGTTAGCACCCTAGTACTATGGGTCTTTTCATGTTTTGGACCGTGTGGGTGTAGTAGCATATTAATTGGCTCTGTGTAGTCATGTTAAAGTACATACTATTTTTCATATTTAGTTATTGAAAAAATATGTTCATGACCATTCACAGGTGGTAGACTAAAATTTGATATATGTAGCACCCGAAGGGGACTTTATTCCAGAACCACTTTTCATATTGGGTCAGGAAGAAACCGTGCTCCGGAAGAGAACCATCACTCAAGTAAAGGTGTAGTGGAAGCACTTTACACCTAACAAGGCTACATGGGAGTGGAAAGAAAGCATGAAAGAGGCTTACCCAATGTTGTTCAAGGATTGAATAGCTATCTTCTAACACTGACGATGATGTTTTTTGTTTTTAGGGGGGAACTATGTAATACCCCATATTTATAGTTATTATGTTTCAAGTTAAGTATGTTAGATAGGACAAAAATGATGTGGACCTATGAAATAATTATAATGTTCGAAAATTATATTCTAATAATTGATTGAAGAAATTTCATATTGAATTGGAAATGACAGTGTAAAGAGATCCAAAAATTCTAATCCATGAGGATAGGATAGAATTTTCATACTTTCCGAATCTCCCCCCAAAAAAAATATATTCCTTTGGAGAGAAAGAAATTAAATTAAATTAAAATTATATTGAAGAAAAATATACAATAATACCTCGGTGAAGAGGAAGTTTCACTAGGAAGGGGTAGGAAAAGCAACACTGTGGAAAAGCGAGCTTTAAAGAAGAAAAATGAAACTTAAAAAAAAAAAAAAGCAAAAGAAGAGCCTAGTTTATGGGAAAGGGCATCGTAGAATAACAGGACACCGTTATGGAAATTTTTTGGGGAGCGTTGGAATAAAAATGCCTTCTCCAGTATGACAAGAGTTTTTCAGTACTTGAGGGGGGCGGGGGCAAGATTTGGATCCCTACTCATGGAAGAGCTATAAGGATAAGCTCGTGGATGGGAGGAAAACAGTATTTCTTGGTTGTATGCGACATATATACAGATCAACATTCATTTTTATGTTATGATAATGACTAGATATATGATGCATGCATAGGTTTTACTATAAAATTTTGTTTTATATGAGTATGGAATAATGAATTATTCCTGTATTGTATACATGTGATTTAGTATTGGTTAAAGATTAGAGGTAATTGGAGGGAATACCGATTATGTATCATTCTAATACGAACTTAGTATTTTCCAAAGTTATGACTTAGTTGCTATGTAGTATTAGTGTCGCCATAGTATAATTGTATGCTATGAGATGTTGAGGGGATATGTCAACTCGTTCTCTTAATCCCTTCAATAAAATATAATTGAATAGAAGGGAAGGTAAGTTTTATGAACACTTTATCGACCCAAAATGTGATTATATATGTACAACTAAGCTTTAAATTAGTAATACTAGGGAATTACTCAAAATGGATGCAAAGTATAACTTGGAATAATTATTAGATGTTGACAACAGAATGATTGGGGCTAATATTTCATTATTTAGAATGTAATTGCAATACCTTGATCTAGTATTATTGTATCTGGTCGGGGTTTGTGTTACAAAAACGATATTATTCCCAGTTGTACTCCCATAAGGATAATTGTCAATTGAGTACATAGAACCACGTTGGAGTTAGAAACCTCCATTTCCTCTCTACTCATAAAATCTTAGTAGAATTTAGAGATTGAACTAAAATCAAATCTATTACTTCAAAATTCATATTGCTAAGATCTCTTTTGAATAAGTAAATCAAACTAGTATTGCGATATAAAAACTTCAGTATAAAACAAAATGTGAAAATTGAAGACTCTTGCCTATACTTTAGCATCACATGTATTCACAAGAAAAAATTATTTATCCTATTATAGAAATAGAGAGAAGAAAAGACATAGTAAACAATGGAGTGTACTAATGAATAGTGTAAATACGAAATGTCTTCAAACACCCAAATTTTCACTTCTCATTTAATATTTAATGGAAACCAACAACTTGCTATCACAAATACTATAGCAGGAATTGTAGAATAAAAAGGAATTTCGATTGAAAAGTCCCATGAAAGTTCTAATTATATAAACAACAAAAAAAAATTGGGGAAACCCTTATGCCAGATTCGAATTATAGTGGGTAAACCCACTCATTTCGATTTTAGTGTTGGGTTCTTGTGCCAGTTACAAGATTTGTACATAAAAGTATGAATTATTCATTACAAGAAACTAACCAAACAAGGTAATATAATTAGAAGAGTTCTTGTAGAATATAATCTCATATACGCATCTAAAGAATAATTCATATTAAATCCAAAAGTATAAAAATTGGCCATTCAGTTCATACAACAGGATCAGAAGAGGAATGCATAGGACATTCACAACAATAGAAAATGAGGAACTACAAAATTTTACCAAGAAAAATATAAAAACGAGAAAAATCTGTCTAAGTACAAAAATACCCTATAGAATCCTTTGAATTTCACAGTCATGTGTGTTATATGGATTATCCAAATTGAAAATTGCATCCACCGATGGTATTCATCCACCCATGGAGTCTACCCTTGGTATTGTAAATGGCATCCACCCATGGTATTCATCCACCCATATTATTTATCCACCCATGGTATTGTAAGTCTCATCCACCCATGGTATTGTATGTGATATTCACCTGTGCTATTTAGCCACCCATCGAATTTACCTGTTGTATTCTAAAAAAAAATCCTATCAATAGCAAGTCAATTTTTTTAAAAGGATAGATAGTCCACCACAATGTAGCTTCTAAAGTTATTCTATGTTATAATAAACACTTTATTTAATATTTTATTTATAGTGTGCTCTCTCCTTTTTCTCGCAATTCAATTTTTCAGATCTTCGAGGCCTCCCCCCAAGATATTGATCAATGGTATCAGATTTAGGTTAAAAATCCTTGGGAATGAATGCTTGAAGCATATTTGAGTTTCCATGTTTTTCACCCATATTCATCAAACCCCATGCAAGTTCCACGACCTCCACGAAGAATTTTCTTTGGAAAAGCGGGAAGAATTTTTATTTTTTTCATTTTTTTATAGAAAATATTTTTGGGCGGTGACTTCGTAGAGCAGATATAAAAATATTAGTGAACAATTTTCAGAAAAAAAAAATAGCATATCTGGAGTTCTTGTGAAAAAATAGACAATTTCAAATAAAAAATAAATCGAATCGTAGTCCATATGAGGGAGATATCGACGATTTAAAATCAACAATGTTGTAGAATGTTTTCTAATGAAAATTTGTGGACAACGGATCTCCCGCCATTTTTTATAGCTTATAGAACAAAATTTCATAAAAAAAATTATATATCTAAGCTTCCCTTGAAAAATCACCCAATTAAAAAAAAAAATTGGTCGAATCAGAGTCCAGACGAGTGAGTTATCGTTGATTTAAAATCAATTATTTTTTCATAAATTTTGTGACAGTGGGACAATTTTTGCACAAATTTGAGAGTCTAGAGTCTCCAAATAGCGATTTCAAACACATGGGAATAATTAGAATGATCATTCTATTTCTAGAAATAGGTCATGAAAAATATTTTGAGTTATATTGATTGACTTATGCCCATTTTAAATCAAGAGCAGCATTCAGAGTGGGTTCCCTTTGGAGACGTGCCCTCCCACCTTGCTTTAGTAGGCACCTGCTTCACATTCATCAGTTCCAGCATAACAGTTTTTAGCTTGGGTTATTTGGAGATGTGGCCTCCCACTCTAGGCTATGTATGCACCTACTTCTTCATCAACAATTAGCATCAGAGTTATGGGTCAACCACACAAAATCCTTCTCATAGAATTCCATCTACTAAGACCCACACTGTAAGTATCACAGTTGGTCCCAAGGATGACATGGTATCTCTATCCTTGAATATTATTTTTTGATGGTTCTAGGTCATTCACAAACCTAGATTTCATCGAAGTCCATTTTCTAGGCCACACATTGTTAACATCAAAGTTTGTCATAATCATTACAAGGTATCTCTATCCTCGGATTTTTGTTTGTCACAGTGATGGGTCATCCACAAACCCACACTTCATCGAATTCCATTTACTAGGCTGCACACTATTAGTATCAAAGTTGGTCATAAGCATTGTAGGGTATCTCTATCATCATGGTTATGGGTTAACCACACAAAACCCTTATCTTCAGTGGATCTTCATATTCAGCAAAGGATTCATAGGAGGGAAATCCATGCAATGGTGACCATTACTTCTTAAGGAGGGAACTCCACACAATGGGGAACATTGCTTCTTTAGGAGGGAGGAATGATACGAATGGAAAATGGAATCCACCCATGGTATTTATCCACCCATGTTATCCATCCACCCATGGAATTTACCCATGGTATGGTAAATGGCATCGAGCCATGGTATTCATCTACCCATGGTATTTTTCCACCCATGGAATTTACCCATGGTATTGTAATTGGCATCTACCCATGGTATTCATTCACCCATGGTCTTTATCCATGATATTGTAAGTGATATTCACCCATGGTATTTTCCCACCCATGTAATTTACCTGTGGTATTGTAACAAAAAGAAGCTATAATTAACAAGTCACATTTTGTAAAAGGACACATGGACCACCACAATGTAGCCTCTACAATTATTCTTTGTTTTAATAAAAAAATTCTTTGTGGTTTTATTTACGGTGTGTTCTCTCCTTTTTCTCGCATTTCAATTTTTTA
Organism: Pinus albicaulis; assembly: GCA_034641835.2. Taxonomy (NCBI): domain Eukaryota; kingdom Viridiplantae; phylum Streptophyta; class Pinopsida; order Pinales; family Pinaceae; genus Pinus; species Pinus albicaulis. The sequence continues at coordinate 728,381,475 of CM076571.1, read as the reverse complement.
GATCTCGGGGGGCCTCCCCATAATATCCAAATTAATGGAGTAAATTAATTACAAAAAAATATAAATTATGCATAAAGGCCCTTTGGGGAAATAACATTGAAATTACAAGCTATTGTCCATCAGTAGAATCACCCAGAATCTAAGACCCCAGTCCTTGTCTGACGAAGACCCATGATCGATAAGTGAGTTACCAACCTGTGAAAGGGTGAAACCTGTAAGTATTTGCAATAATCAAAAGGAATGCACCTAATGTTGGCCCAAATGACAAAGGCATACATGTGGTAAAATCGACAAGAATCTAGAGTTAGCTGAAGGGGCAAGTTTCTATCAAACAAAAAATTACTTAAATGAGGACAAGGGTCATGAATTACTTGAATACCCCGTCGCCAAGTCGAATTGTTCCACTTGTGTGTATAGAGAACTTACGTTGATGAGAAGAAGAAAGCACACACACATAATTACGTGTTATTTAAAGTTTTGAAACAAAGGAATTGTTGTGAGTATGAAATTACCTGTGAAGAGGAACACTATGGTAGTAGCCACCTATCCATGCCATTAGTCCCCTTATCCGTGATAGAAATTTCAAGGTGGGTGGCAGAAACCTAACCTTAAAATGAGAACCATAAACTAGATAGATGATGCATCATAATGAAAAATGCTGGACTATCAAGAAGGTAAAACCAAACAGAAATAATCATCGATAGTGTATCGAACTGAACCCGTGAATTTATCAAATATAAGAGATAAAATGGTATGAACATAATTTACCCAAATACTGAGTGCAATATCAAACCAGATTAATTAGATGGAATATAACACAATCAATCTCGTAGCAACATTATATGGGATGGTGAAGGAAATATCCTTTTAAGAGTTGTTGAACAAGGGTTTCCATTTCTGCATTGAACCAAATACAAACGTAAAAAGAGGTTAAAATTTTACTTGGCCAAATATAAAACAAAATTTGAATAAGGAAAGTTACCTAAGATGGCTAATTTTGGGGAAGAAATTCTCCGTAATTTCCTACTATCAACATTGACCCATGTCTTCGGGTTATATTTAAAAACATGTAAAGGAATTTGAGAATGCTAATGTGAATTAAATAAACAACAAGGCGTATATATTTAGACTAACCAAAAACTCATTATAAAACCCTACAATAATTTTTCTGAGCAGAACCCATAGGGTTTGAATGGTATTATTTAATTGTCTATGGTGTTTGCACTTTAATCTGGCAATGTAAGAGCCCAAATCACCAGAGAGACCTCTGAGAAAGAAAAAAATGAGAAACCATTAAAAAATATACCTGTAAACGATTTAGGAACCAACACACTATGCTAACTGCATACTCCATCATCATGCTTGTTATCGCACAAAAAAAATTAAAAATAAAACGTAGAGGGGTGGCACACACTTTGCATGGGACTTACAGCCTTGAGAACCCCATTCCCAAATCCATTAGTTGCCAAATGAAACAGAGCAACAAAAAAATAATTCTTAAAACCCTAATGTTGTACCAATGTGATTTGAATCGTTCATGATTTATGTGATGGGATATGCACCCTCCATTTCGCATATATCTAACCTCCTCGAAAACCCAAAAACTTCACATGGAGGCACCAAGGATCATGCGGGCTATGCTTGCGTGGAAACTTGTGATTTGAGCGTACCTCCATGTAGGAGTACTGCTCTAAGCACCATCAGCAAGACATACATGAATCATAGTCATCAAAGATACAGTGTACGTTTATAAAGTCACCAAGTTGTGATATACATAAACATTCGTATGGCATTCCAAGGATAGGTGAACCTAAAGTTAAATGAGTGATACATACTATGGTATTATTTCTCAAACTTTTAAATATTTATGATTACACCACATAGATACAACACCAACCTAATAGGTTAAATGCACAGTCAATTTATGACTAGTTTATGGAGTTCTTCAACACATAGATAGAGGTCTATAGTCCCTTGGTTCCCAAATTCGGAGGGAACAAGGTGAATGAAGAACATAAATAAGTTATGATGTTATAGTGCATATTAAGAGAGTTAAGAAGAGTAGTAAGTCGTTCTTCTTCATTTCCCTATATTTAAGTTAATCAGTGGATTAAAATTAATAGGTATTAATGAGTGCATCAAATCATCATAGACTGATATAAAAAACCAAATTAAGATAGGTTATTTCTGAGAGGGAGTGTCATGTGGAGCAGCATTTTAGAGAGCAACTTGTTTTAGAAAATTATCAAGCATATGACCTCTAGACCTTATTGAGGGAGTTAGTAGAAAAAAAAAATTGGGTACGTTACAAGCACTATCAGAGCCCAAGCTAAAACATTCGTCGTATGGACCTTAGTGCTTGAAGATGTTGCTATATGAGATTTTAATTGTACAGTTAAAATTATTGAAAAAAAATATTTTAATTATTAAGTGATATTAATGGCAGACTGTGCAGTGGATATAAAGTTCAAGTAGGTTTACGACCATTTTCATGACGTATAGAGAAGATTTGTATGTGGATTTGAGGGAGGAGGATAATCCTCCAGATCCCAAAAACCATATGTTGGGAGTTATCAAGAGTTTGCGTCAGGAATTGGTTCATCTAAGGACTAGAAATGAATGTGTGCTACAAGCCATCAATGAAGAAGAAACATTGAGAGGGGAATTAACCTCTAGATCCAATCATCAGGAGGGAGAATAGGAAAAACTGAAAATAGAAGAGATTGAAACAAACTCCGAAAAGTCTAAGAGTAAGGAGGAGTCTGGGAAAAAAAACTCTAAATCTAAGAGAAAGAAGAAGGATTTGGAGGGAGAATTCCGCAATATAAAGCGTCCAACTTTTGACGGGAAAAAGGAAAAGGATGTTGAATCATGGCTCCTAAATATGGTTCAATATTTTCAAGTATATGAGTATGGAAGTAATCTGAAATAAAGACTGAAAGTTTATTAATCACAGGGTAAGGCAACACTTTGGTGGGAAGAGACCAAAATCATACACATATTGGATGAGAAGACAGTCTCATGGGATAATTCCAACAGAAGTTGAAGGCCTGATATCACAGTGAATGATATTATGATGGCCGTGAAAATGAATTTCATGAGCTAAGGCTGGGGATACTCACCATAGATGAATTTGTGATGAAATTCACAAAATTACATCTCTATGTACCATATACAAGAGAACATAAAGCATAGGTACATAGGTTTTTAAATAGCTTTCCCACAATATATAAAGAAAGAATTAAGTTTGAAAACCCAAAAAATATGAATGAAGCTATTAGAAAAGCACGATTGTGTTATCAACAGTATAAGGTACATAATGATAACTTTAAAACTTGGTAGAACTAAGAAAAAGGGAAATTAGGAGCAAGTTCAAAAATATCCAAACTACCCTATCTGAAATTTTTTGGAGAAACCACCAAAGGAAGAAATTCAACAAAGGTGGGGAAAATCAACAAGCCCAATATTATACTGGATCCAAGCCTATGGAAGGGAACAACAAGTGGGATGCAATAGGAAACAAAAAGGAATCACTGAAATGTTGGGTGTGTGGAGAACCTCACTTTTTATGGGATTTTCCACACAAACCCCGTTCCATTCAAAAAATTCAAGTGGTGCACGAGGCAACCACGTTGAATGATGTGGCGAGAAGAATTCCATGAAACAACACAACATTAGAAGAAAAATAGATTGAACATCAATTAGTTATGATTGAAATCAAAGGTATCATTTTCAACCAACCTATATATGTTTTAATTGATCCTAGAGCTAGCCTAAGCTATATTAGTCCACAAATAGTGGAAAAGTGTAAACTATAGACAAAAAAATTTCAGCACTCTTGACTAGTGCAATTGGGTATAGGCAACAAACAAAAGGTAACCCATAAATTACAATAAGCACCCTATAAACCTAAATGGGTATCTCACCTATTTTAACTTGGATGTTCTTCCTTTAGGATTCTATGACATACTGGTTGGTACAGGCTGGCTGGAATGACATAAATCAATAATAAACTGCTTAGAAATAACAATAAATTGCACAAATGGGCTGAGAAAATTAGTTGTAATAAGAGGGAAGCTCAAACCTATGTATGCTAGACAATTTTTTGCACTACAATTGAAGCAGAAAATGCGCTTGGGTTGTCTAGTTTACATGGTGCAGGTTCAAGACTTGGGACAACAACCACAAAATGATACGGTAAAATATTTTTCGGCTATTACAGACTTTGACGATGTATCTCACGAAGAAATCTCTTAGTTACCCACTCATAGGGATATATATTTTTCTATTGAACTAGTACCGGGAGCCACTGCATTTTCCTGATCCCCTTATATAATGAGGACACCAAAATTCTTAGAATTAAAATTATAGTTACAAGAATTGAAAAACAAAGGCTATATCAGACCAAGTGTGTCCCCATGGGGAGCTCTAGCAATGTTTTTCAAGAAAAAAGATGGTACCCTCAGAATGTGCATAGGCTATAGACAGTTGAATAAATTAACCATAAAAAACAAATACCCCCTACTGCGAATAAATGATTTGTTTAACCATCTAAGGGGAGCAAAAATATTCACGAAAATTTATTTGTGAACTATTTATCACCAGCTTCGCATAAAACATGAAGACATTCACAAGAAAAATTTCAGAACTCAGTATGGACATTATGAAATCGTAGTCCTACCATTCAGACTTACTAATGCCCCTGTTACGTTCATGTGTCTCATGAATATGTCCTTCAAAAATATCTGGATAAATTTGTACTAATTTTCATAGATGACATTCTGGTGCATTGGAAGAACAAAGAGGAACACCACGAGCACCTTCTAATAGTAATGTAAACACTAAGAGAACACAAATGGTATGTAAAACTCAACAAGTGTGAGTTTTATAAACCAAAGATTCAATACGTGGTACATGTTATCTCGAAGGAGGGGTTGGCAGTAGACCCAGAAAAGGTACAACAAATTTTGAATTGGTCGATACGCACAAATGTATGAGAAATACATTAATTCACAGGGATTGTAGGGTATTACCATAGATTTGTGGATGGATTTTTTTAATTAGCTTATTGCATTACCTCCTTACAGATAAAAGGGGTAAATTTTGAGTGGGAAGACGAATGTTAAGAAATATTTGAGAGGCTGAAACAAAAATTGACTATTTCCCCTATCCTAAAAATTGCAGATCCAACAAAATAATTTACTGTGTGTATCGATTCTTGTATAGAAGGACTAGGAGGAGTATTATAACAAGACAGTGTTGTGATAGCTTATGGATCTAGGAAGTTGAAAAAACATGATAAAAAATATGCAGTTTATGATTTTGAATTAGATTTATGAAAATTTTTCAAAATTATCTATTGGGTAAGAAATTTGTATTAATCACTGACCATATTAGTCCGAAATACATTTTTAGCCAGCCGTACTATAATGCAAGGCAAGCTAGATGGTGAGCATTCCTTAGAAAATTTTACATGGAAATTAAAAATATTAAAGGAAAAGAAAACAAAATTACGGATGCGTCAAGTATACACTCCCATCAGGTTGTATCTAACATGGGCATGAGTTTGAAGATAAATTTCGAAGAACATATTCAAGAAGTCCTGACACAAGTCCCTCGATATCTGGGACTATAATTGAAAGTGCAGCAACAAGGAATTCTGATATATACCATAAATATGAAAGGATTAATTGGATATAAACAAAGGTTGTACACTCCTAATACACCTACCTTGAAACAAATGGTAATGGATGAATACTATGAAATACCATACTTGGGTCATTCGGGCTACCAAAATATGGAGACAACATTGCGAAAAAACTAGTTTTGGCTCGAAATGAAAAATTATACCATGGATTGTATAGAAAGACGTTTAGAATGCCAACACATCAATTTGGAGCATCAACACCCTGAAGGGTTTCTAAACCCCCTTCTGATTCCAGAATGGAAATGGGAAGTAATATCCATATATTTCATCACATGATTTCCTCATAATAAGTACCAACATTAATCCATTATCGTGGAAGTGGACACGCTGACCAACGCCACACATTTTATTCCTGGGAAATCTACCTTTCGAATAACCCAAGTGGAAAATGTTTTTATTAAAGAAATATTTGGAATTCATGGGATACCAAAAATGATCATCTTTGACATGGATGAAAAATTCACTTCAACCTTCTGGAAAACGTTGTTTGGAGGGATAGGAACAAAACTAAATTTTAACACTGCCAACCATGCCCATACATATGAACAGAATTGAAGAATAAATAAAATATTAGAGGAAATTATTCACATGTATGTTGTGGCTATACCCACAAGGTGGGACGATTTTATGAACTTAGCAGAATTTTCATATAATAACATCTATAAGGCCTCTATAAATATGAGTTTGTTCGAAGCTTTATATGGTAAAAATGAAATACTCCACTGATCTGGAGCCAATCAAAGGACAAGTAGTTTCTTGGACCAGAGGAATTACATGAAATGGAACAAACAATCCACAAAATTCAACAGAAAATCAAAATAGCTCAAGACCGACAAAAAAATTATGCAAAAAAGGACATAGAATTTGAGATTGGGGATCATGTATATCTGAGGGTAAAGCCTTGCAAGAGTACCCTCAACACTGGAATTTGTGCTAAGTTAGCACCTTGGTACTGTGGGCCCTTCGAAGTCTTAGAAAAAGTGGATCTGGTAGCTTATCAATTGGCTCTACCTAGTCATGGTAAAGTACATAATATTTTTCATATTTCATTATTTAAGAAATATGTTCATGACCCTTCTCACATGGTTGAGTGGAATTTGATACATGTGAAAATCGAAGGGGACTTTCTTCGCAAACCACTTTGCATATTAGGTCGGGAAGAAACCATGCTCTGAAATAGAATTGTCGCTTCGGTGAAGGTGCAGTGGAAGCAATTTAGACCTGAGGAGGCCACATGGGAGCGAGAAGAAAGAATGAAAGAGGCTTACCCAACATTGTTCAAGGATTGAAAATCTATCTAGTAACATCGAGGACGGTGTTTTTGTTTTATGGGGGGACTTTGTAATACCCCAAATTTATATTTATAATGTTTTAAGTTAAGTATGTTACATAGGAGAAGCATGATGTTGACCTATGAAAAAATTTTAAACTTGGAAGAATTATATTTTAATAATTGATTGAAGAAATTTCATACTGAATTCCAAAGGATAGAGTATAAAGAGATCCCAAAATTCTAATCCATGAGGATACGATAGAATTTTCATACTTTCCAAGTCTCAAAAAAAAAATATTCACTTGGAGAGAAAGGAATTAAATTAAATTAAAAATTAGATTGAAGAAAAATATCTAAAAAATAACTCAGTGAAGAGGAAATTTCACTCAGAAGGGGTGGGAAAAGCAACATTGTGGAAAAGCGAGCTTTAAATAAGAATTTTTTTTTTTTTATAAAAAATAAATAAAAGAAAAGCCTAGGTTATCGGAAAAACACATCCCATAATAACAAGACACGGTTATGGAAAATTTTTGGGGAAAGTTCGAATAAAAGTGCCTTCACCAATATGAAAAGGAGTTTTCAGTACTGGGGGTAAAATTGGATCTCTAGTCGGCAGAGAGCTCTAAGGAGAAGCTTGTGGATGGGAGGAAAAACATCTTTCCAGTTGGTATACAGCATGTATACATATCAGTATTCATTTCTATGTTATAATAAGGACTATATATATGAGGTATGCATAAGTTTTAATAGTCAAATTAGTTTTTAGATGAGTAACGAATAAGGACTTATTGTTTTATTATATAAGTGTCATTGAGTATTGGCTAAAGATCATAGGGAATTAGAGGGAATACCAATTCTATATGATTGTAATGCGAACTTAGTCTTTTCCAAAGTTCTGACTTAATTGCTATGTAGTGGTATAGTCACCATAGGATAACAGTATACTATGAGATGTTGAGGGGATATGTTGACTCATTCTCTTAATCCCTTTAATACAGTAGACCTGAATAGAAAGGAAGGTAAGTTTTATGAGCACTTTTTTTACCCAACATGTGATTATATATGTACAATTAAGATTTTAATTACTAAGAATAAGGCATTTATCCAAATGGATGTGAATTATAACTGGAAATAATTATTAGGTGTTGACAACAAAATGACTAGGTTCAGTGTTTCATTATACAAATGTAAGTGCAATACCTAGATCTAGTATTATTGTATCTGGTAGGGGTTTGTGTTAGATAAATGATATTATTCACAGCTTTAATCCACTAAGGATAATTTGTTAGTTCTGTACACAGAACCATGTTGGAGTTATAAACCTCCATTTCTTCTCTACCGATAAAATCATAGCATAATTTAGAGGTTGAACTAAAATCAAATCTAGTACTTCAAAATTCATACTGCTAAGATGTCTTCCGAATAAGTAAAATGAACTAGTATTTAGATATAAAAACTACAGTATAAAGAACAAAGTGAAAATTGAAAATTGTAGTATATACTTTAGCATAACATGTATTCATAACAAAATTTTATTTATCCCATTATAGAAACAGAGAGAAGAAAAACCATAGTAAACAACGGATTATACTAACAAATAGTATAAATACGAAATGTCCTCAAACACCAGAATCTGCACTTCTCATTCAATATTTAATGCAAATGAACAACTTGCTATCACAAATCCTATAATGCGAATTTCATAATGAAAAGGTATTTCAGTTGAATAGTGCCAACAAAGTTCTGAGTAATATACACAAAAATTGGGGCAACCCTTATGCCAGATTCAAATTATAGTGGGTAAACCCACTCATTTCAATTTTAGTGTTGGGTTCCCTGCAAATTACAATATTTGTACATAAAATTATGAATTATTCATTACATAAAAATAACCAAAAAAAGTAATATAATTCCAAGAGTTCTTGTACAGTATAATCTCATATAGGCATCTAAAGAAGAATTCATATTAAATACAGAAGTATAAAAACTATGTCTTTTCATTCATACAACAGGATAAGAAGAGGACTTCATTGGACATTCATAATAGTAGAAAATGAGTATCTGCAAAATTTTACCAAGAAAAATATAGAAATGAGAACAATCTTTCCAAGTACTAAAATACTCTAAATAATCCTTCAAATTTCATAGGCATCTGTGTTATATGGAGTAAATTAATTACAACCACAAATTTAATTAGGCACAAAGGCCATTTGGGGAAATAACATTGAATGCAAAACTATTATCCATGAGTAGAATCACCCAGAATGCGAGGCCCCAGTCCTTGTGTGAAGAAGAACCATGATGGATAAGTGAGTTACCAACCTCTAAAAGGGAGTAGCCTATAAGTATTGGAAGCAATTGAAAGGAATTAACCTAATGCAAAACCATAGCGACAGATGCATACTAGTGGTAAAATGCACAAGAATATGGAGTTAGCCAAGGGGAAAGTTTCTATCAAGCGAAAATTTCACTGAAATGAGGACAAGGGTGAGGAATTACCTGAATACCTCATCGTTAGGTTGAATTTTTCCACCTATGCATACACAGAACTTATGTTTATGAGAAGAAGAAAACGCATGCACATAATTCTGTGTAATTTAAAAATTTGAAACAAAGAAATTATTGCGAGTATGAAATAACCCACGAAGAGGAATGTTAGGGTAGCGGCCGCCTGTCTGCGTGATGAGTCCCCTTATTCGTGATATAAATATCAATTTGGGTGGATGGAACCTAAGAGACTACACATATTAATGAAAAACACTAGAGTAGAAAGAAGGTAAAACACATAATAAATAATCATAAATAGCGTATCGAACTGAACCCTTGAATTTATCAAATTTCAGAGATAAAATGGTATGAACAAAATTTACCCAAATACTAAGTGCAACATCAAATCAAATTAATTGGATGAAACAACAGAATCAATCCGATGGCTACACATTATATCGGATGGTGAAGGCATTACCATTTTATGAGTTTTGAACTAGGGTTTCCATTCCTGCATTGAACTGAATACAAATGTAAGGTGAGGTTAAAATTTTACCCGACCAAACATAAAACAAAAGGTGAATAAGGAAAGTTATCTCAGATGGATAAATGTGGGAAAGAAATTTTCCTTGATTTCTTACTATCGAGGTTGACCCCTATCTGGAGGTTATCTTTAAAACCATGTAAAGGAAGTTTGGAATGTTTTTGTGAATTAAATAAACATCAAGGCATATCTATTTGGAGTAATGAATTTTTTTTTATAAAACCCTATAATAATTTTTATGAGGAGAAGCCATAGGGTTTGAATGGTAGTATTTCTATGATGTCTGTGATTTCCTCTCACAATGTAAGAAGCCAATGTGCCAGAGACACCTTTGAGAAACCAAAAAATTACATGTGAACGATTTAATAACCAACCCACTGTGTTAACCTCAGACTCCATCAACATGGTTTCTATCACACATATAAAAAAAAAACCTAGAGGGGCAACAAAGGCTCGGCATGGGACTCACATCCTCCAACACCTCATTCCCAAATCCTTCAGTTTCCAAATGAAACATATCAAGTGTAAAAGAGTGCTTAAAACCATAGGGTTGTACCAATGCAATTCAAACTCTTGATAATTTCTGTGGTGGGATCTGCACCCTCCATTTGGCAGATATCTAACCTCCTCGAAAACCCAACAAATTCACATGGAGGGACGAGGGATAACATAGGCCATGCTTGGTTGGAAACTTGTGATTTAAGCATACCTCCACGTAGGAGTAGTGCTATGAGCACCATCAATAGGGCATGCACAAATCATAGTCATAAAATACATAGTGTGTAGTTATAAAGTCACCAACTTTTGATATACATAAACCTGGGTGTGACATTCCAAGGATAGCTGAACCTAAATTTAAATGAGTGATACATACTATAGTATTATTTCTCAAAATTTTAAATATTTATGGTTAGATGACATAGATACAACACCAAAATAATATGTTAAATGCACAATAAAAGTATGACTAGTGCATGGAGTTCTTCAACGCATAGATAGAGGTTTACAGTCCCTTGGTGCCGAAATTTGAAGGGAACAAGGTGAATCAAGAACATAAATAAATTATGGTGTTATAGTGCATAGTAAGAGATACAATAAGAGAGGTGAATAATTCCTCCTCATTTCCCTTTAGTGAATTTAATCAATGGATTAAAATAATTAATAGAAATTAATGAGGGGATCAAATCAACATAGACTGATATAGAAAGCCAAATTAAGATAGGTGATTTATGAGAGGGAGTGTCATGTGGAAGAACATTGAAGAGAACAACTTATCTTAGAAAATTATTGAGAATGTGACTTCTAGACATTGGAGAGGAGTTAGTAAAAAAAAAAAAAATTGGTACGTTACATTCATCCTTGTTGTTTATTCCTGAGTCCATCCAACACTCTTCTTAACCACACTACTTGACATGTTGCTGATGAGGCTGCTACATATTGTACTTATGCTGATGAAAGTATCACAATATTTTTCTTATTAGATTGCCATGCAATCATACCTAAATCAAGATGAAGCACATAACCAAAAGTGCTCTTCCTATCATCAAAAATTCCTGCAATATCACTATATTTGTATCCATTCAAATATTTATTTTCTGTACTTGCATAGGTTATGCCACAATCTCTAGTTCCTTATATGTATCTTAGAATTATTTTTCATGCTCTCTAATGTGTGTCTTTTAGAGTTTCCATAAATCTGGAAATCAAAATCACTCCTTGCATAATATCCAGTCTTGTAGTTCTGAGATACATGATGTTACCAACCAATATTTTGAATAGAGTTGGATTGACATCTAATCCTTCATCATCCTTAATTTACTTTGTACATGTTGCAACTCATGTAGGTACAAGTTTGCAATTATCCATCTTGAATATTTTTAGAAAATATCTAACATATTTATTTTGGGAAATAAAAATTCCCTTTTTCAGATTTCTCAACTTCTATGCCAAGAAAATATTTCACGAGACCGAGATCTGTCATCTCAAATTATTTCATAATGGTTGCTTTAAATTCATCTAACTCAAGATTACCTGTAAAAGTAATTTTATAAATGTATAAGAAAACAATCAATATTTTTCCATGCTCATTTACCTTTATGTATATGGTAGGCTCAATGTTGCTTCTGTAAAATCCATTCTTGATCATGTAGTCTCAATTCTACTATACCAAGCTCTAGGTGTTTGCTTCAATCCATAGAGTGATTTTTTCAACCTGTAAACTTTATCTTCTTTACCTTTAACTCAATAACTTGTTTCTTGTTGCACATACACTTATTATTCTATAATATATTTCAAGAAGAATGATTTCACATCCATATGATATACTTTCCACTTGTTATGAAACTAGTACAAAATGGGATATTAGTGACCACATGACGAAAAAATTTAGTTACCACAATTATTTCGAGGGAATTACTACTAAATTTGAGCAATTTAAGTGACCCAACTAAAAACAACTAACTTAAATGACTAATTTATTCTAGGGATAAAATATAAGACTAGATAATAAGTGACTCTACTAAAAATGACTAACTTAAATGACTAATTTAGTTCAGAACTAAAATATATGACTAGATAATAAGTAAAAAAAATAAAAATGATTAATGTAAATGACTACTAAAATAAAAAAATACAAATATGACCAACGAACAAGTATAACACATATATGGATTAGTGATTTATGCTAGTCATTTTTAATTTTTCCAGTCTGAAAATGGAAAATTTCAATTTAGATATTAAATTGTTACATTTCACTAAATATTAAAACTACAGATGGGTTTCTTTGAATCCATTCATAGTGTTAAAATTTAGAGACCCCCTTGTGTAATATGCGAGAGATATAGTCGAGATTGAATTAGCAGATATTGATGAAAATCATCATGATCAACACCTGTCTTTTTCTTCTCTACACCACAGAGACTGAATCCATGTAACTTTTTTTTTTTTGCAAGTTTATGCGAGTCTTGAAATGACTGCACGAATAACCTGTGGCTTAAGTAGTCGCGACCTAGAGGCATATAAGCCATCAAAATCTAGATCACATCTGACCTTGGCCGCATGCACCATCCCTTAGCATGGATGTATTTTTTCCCATGGAGTTTCGAATCGATGACCTTTACACCACAAAGTGCCTTAAAGAAATACCCTGTCATCATATATTCTATGCCTCATAGACATCTCTATGGTAATATTAATTTCATTGTTATTTCCAGTTTTTTTCCAATATTTAAATTTTATATAGTTTTAACTATGTGCAAATATTAATTCAAATGTATTTTTGGTTATATTTTCAATACTTTAATTTTGTTCATCTTTTTAAACGGTCGAAAAACCTATCATAACTCAATTGTCAAACCAGTAAAGGGAAAACCATCACTAGCTAATATCCGCTAATGTAGGCTAACTCATCATTGTTATTCAAGGAAAACCACACCACATCTAATTACCCAATGGTGGTCTGCAAGGGGGCATGCTTTCACACATGCTAGATGCCTCTAGGTCTTGGGTCATTAGCTTGTTTTCTCATGTCCAAAGAAAATGAGGTTTAAGAAAAAAAAATAGTTGTAGGACATACTCGAGGTTCAAAATTTTACCCATTATTATATTAGTTAGGTTTTATTTAAGATTAAAAATATGAATTTCTTAAAACATTTAAATTAATCTTTATTCCATTTACCAAATTTTAAAATTCTATAAATTATATTAATATTTTTAAAATTTTAATTTCACAAAATAAAAAATATATTTCATGTGATAAGGAAGATAACTAACAATTTAATGTTACATAAAATATATAAATAAAGCCACCCTTCCGCCACAATTAATTATCTTTTTGAAAGAAGATTCGTTGTCAGCTACAAATGTGTAAATTCTGCATTAATTTTATTATATAGGCAATATCCCAAGTCCAGCTCGCATAAAATCCATATATGTCATCGACAAGAAATGACCACAATTTTTTAGATTCCAGGGACTCACGGGCTTCGAATTTGAAGCTTTCCTAATAGCCCACATCCAACTCGCATAAAAGCCATATATGTCATTGACTTCAGGAACTGACTGCAATTTCAGATTTCAGGGACTCGTAGACTTTGAATTTAAAGTCTTCCCTAGGCTACAAGAGGCATTCACATTTTATTTTGCCTCTATTTGAAACAAATTTTGGGTATCTAGACCGAAAATATCTACATCGAAGGTTTCTAGTGTTCTTAATTTCTTATGTTTGATCTCTTGCAATCAAATCACCTTACATCCAACTACACCCTTTTCAACTTGAAGGACTACATTCCTTTCAACCTGAAGGTCACTACATAGTAGAATGAGGGAAAATCATACAAATCCATGTAAAGGGACAAAATTTCCACTACTAACGGATGAGAAGAAATCATATACAAAATGGTGTGTATCCTTCCATACCTTACTCTTTTAAATTTTTCATATTTTCAAATTTTTGAGGGGTCGGGAGGCAAATAAATCTCTATTATAGTAATGACAATCAGGCTAATATGTGTGTCTTTGGAAATATAACATATCCTATTTTCACACCTACAATGAACCCAATATATTCGAAACCTTGACTTATTTTGATTTTGCAAAATCCAAATTTCTCATATATGTCACTTCATTTGATTATGGCAATAATGCATCTAATCCTCATGTTATCACAAGAGAAAAACTTTTGTGATCTTAAATTTAAGTGTCACCTTCACTCATTCTAGTATAGTGCAACCAAATTCTAATTTTTTGGGGGATTTGTACTTTGTGATAGTGCAACTTAGGGTCATAGTGTGTTGGGGACTGTGTTCTTCATTCACCTAGAAATGGCATATGGTGGTTCAAGCTCCCATTGGCTTTATTGTTGTAGGCCACTCAATGGGCTAGCATCTCATATTGTTTGGATCATGATTGTAGCATTCTGTAGTGCCCATTGTTTCAGCTTACACATCAGGTTTCGTTGATTCTTTTCCTTATTTGGTATAGTGGTTAGATAGAAACGTTCATTTAAATTGTTATTTAGTCCATGAAACCTTACCTTAGAATGGGTTGATTAGTGAAGGAACAACTCTTCGAGATTTACAGATCATCTGTCAGTAGTTTATGGTTCTCCATTGACTGTAAAAGTAAGAAATGTGAGATAAGAGCAGTCAACAGTTCCTCACTGATGTATATTTTCCTGCAAATACCCAAAATATGAGATTCTAATTTTTAAATATGTTGATGCAATTTAATTTTACTTTCTCATTGAAATTATCTAATTGAATCCTCTGTACTGAGTTAGTAATATATTTTGGGACAAATTTCATTACCTGTACTAAACCACATCCTAACGTGGAATATTGCAGGTGTATTATTTCCATTTATGTTTTTTACATTGAAATTTACATGATTATGGTTCTATGGACAAAGCTACATAGTTATTTCTAATTTTTGAACACTTTGTGGATCCAATACATTGAACTTGGAGCATTGCTGACAAATGAAGAGGATTTTAAAATAAAAATTATGCCTTCATCAAATCTACATCCCATTAAGGAAATTTCACTTCTATCTATCTCAGGGTACCTCTCCATAAAACACTAGCTTTTGGTAACAAAAGTGAAAAAAAGTGAATGAAGGGGAGAAGTGGGGGGCTTACAGAGGTGGAAAGTGAGTCATGTTCAACTCAAGGAGATAAAGCATGAGTTGGACTGGTGATTCTCTGCCCCCAGAATCAATTTCAATGCAATTCAATGTTTGTTAACATATCTTCCTAATGGAATCTAATGTTAGTGGAAAATGCATGATGAAATCTAATGGAGGTGGAAACCACTTTGGAAAATAAGAAACCCACTAAAAACATTAAGAAAGAATCTTCATGTGGTTGGCCATAAAGAACAAGGCACTACTTTGTGTAAGTACTACATGGTATGGAAAAGGATTGGGCATGGGCCAGGTAGATGTACTTTATACAAGTTGGATGAGGAAGCTATAGGAGATCATATTGCTCATATTATTCACTAGCGTGGGCTGGAATGGATAGCCTAATATGGCTAGGAGGTGATGGGGAAGGTGAAACTAAAGCAATATGTTTTACACAGTGGATGTAGAAGCCAGATTTAATATAGTTCAAAGATTTACTCTTGATTATCTCATTGGGACTTTGGTTAGCAAGGATTGTTGATGCTTTTGAAGGGATATTCATCCCACATTTCCTGCTTCCTAGCGTAGATTTTTATATAACTCATCACAAAGAAATGCCAGAGAGGAAACCTTTTCACGATTTTGAGGGAGAAAGCTAAGGATCTCCTCCCAAATGTAACGCAGGTGGAATTATATATATATATATATATATATATTTAAATGACACCCACTTTTTTAGGGTCAAGGCCAGATTGGGAGAGGAATTTTATAGCTATGTTGAGCTCCTTTCTTTAAAATTATTTATTAACACAGTTTGTACAATGGGTTTTGAGCTTCATATTTTTGGTTGTAATAAATTGGATGAAGGTTGAATTTAAAATGGGTGTATGGTCTTAATTATGATTTTTGATGAGTTAAAAGGTCGATTTCTGATTCCAATTTTTTTTTATCATGTCTACAAAGGACTGAACTCTGAAATTTATCTCTGTCAACTCAATCGGTGGTAATAATTTGGATGAAGGATGAATTTAGAATGGGGATATGGTGTTAATTTGATCTCTGGTGACTCAATTGATGGTAATAATTTGTATGAAGGGTGAACTTAGAATGGGGATCTGATATTAATCCTGATATTGATAAGTTAAAAGGTTGATTTTTATTTTTAACTCCATTTAATTTTTAACAAATCATGTTTATAGAAAAATCAACTTTGAAATTGATCTCTTTCTAAGCAGGACTAGAAATTTTTGAAGTTTTTTTGTTTTGGAAGTTAAGGATGCATATTATTTTAGAATGCATCCTTTCTGAATTTGACTAAGTGTAGCTATAAATCTCTTCGAATTTGGTCTTTATTTTTCTATTACATAAACACATGGTTTAAAGCTCTGGATGTTATTTAATGGTGCATGTTTTTCCCATGACACCCTTGGTATGCAGTTTCATCCCAGTTGCTTTGGTAGTGATCAGGTTTCACCTTTATATGTTATTGTTTATGATGCATTGATCATTTACCATTCTTCCAGCTCCTATAGTGTGACTTCCTTGTTGTGGTTTTTCATGGTCATGGTTGTTTAGGGTTAGCTGGCAATATCAGATCTATTTATGCTTTCAATATGTTTTTGCATGCACACTTGTGTGGCAATTCATGAGCGATGGAACTCTTCCTAAAAAAGCATGTGTTGTTCCCTTACGAGTCATGGATATTTATTTTTCCTGACTACGTATGTGTTGCTCCCTTTCATGATGCATGGGTTCTTTTGAAGGCATGATTTCCTTTCGAGTTTATACCAGGCTCTCGCAGCTCTTGCTTGAGTGTTTGTGATATTGGAAAGGGTATTATTTTTGTTCTCATATGTCTGACCCCATCCAAACATTCTCTGTGGTTTGCAGGTTCTTGGATCTCTTGTTTTCATTCTTGGTCATTCTGTTTTCTTCCCTTTGTCACTTTATATGGATACAACCTTTCTGATGTCCATAATTTTTTGTAATAGGCTCTATGCACTCTTTTTTTTGTATCAATTGAATTTTGAAGCATATTTCAAAAAAAAAAAGCACTTGAAATTGAGATTACAATTTTTATTTTTCCAAATATCACCTTAATCTCCAATATCACCAACCAAAATCTCTTTTAGCTCAGCAATCAATACTCACACCTCTTCTACAGATACTTGTAGCCACAATTTTTATTTTTGAAGTTCACATCTTTCATATAATTTATTACATTTTTTAGTGTTTGTCTTTTGTGAACAGAAAGGAGTAGGTGAGTAACTTACATAACATCTGCAATCAAATACTTTCCTTGTAGCATTCCACACGAAATCCTAAACACCATCCACATAAAGGCAAGAATCCCAAAAGTTAAAGTAATGAAAATTAAGAATGAAAGTGATTTATTGTGATACCAAGTCACTAACAACCACCCCAAAATTGTGACCAAATAAATATCTATACTTTCCCCAACTTTCTCAAAATTGACAAAAAACAATCTCATGCTATGTGCCATAGGCATAAGAGCTCATCTCTCAACCCAATATAATTCTGCTCCTTTTCTGTGTGGCTATCAACATACATAGCTTTCTAGGAAGGGAAAAACCTAAGAGGGTTTGGGCCAGGGTCAATTAGTCAAAAAAATCTTACTTTATGCTTACAAATATGAGAAAATGATAAACTATTGACAACATTAAATCTTTGTGCAATGGTCCATGATGCAATAATGGACTTTTTGAATTATTTATGACGTATGTTTCTCAATTAGAGGAATTGTTAGAAACAAAGGGGTGAAATTAGAGAAAATTAGACACCTGGGCATCTATTGTAGTCCTAGAGATATGAGGATTCATGGCATGGTTGCCATCTAGCACCATGGATGATCTTCTGGAGGAGGTTGAGGAAACCAAACATCTCCACTATAACCTGCATTTCAAAAATTCCCAAAAGTTAGCAATGTGCATGTTTCCATCACTGCAATTGGAAAAATAACTTTTTCGAACAAGAAAAGACATATTTTAGATTCTATTATGCAATTTGAGGCCAAGTATTTTTGTTAGGATGCAACTGTTGTGAAAGAAATATTGTTGCATGTCATAAATTTATATAGGTTGTGAGTTAAACGATGTTGTCTTGGAATAAATTGCATATAATGTAGGGGGAATAATTTCATTGTTTCATTTACTATTCATTAGTTATCAGTACAAATACTCAACAACATTTCCATGACAAGTTCTATATACCTATCCCAACGTCCCTTAGCGATTTGAAATGTCTATCATAATATATTGTTTCAATACTTGAGAGAGAAATATTCACCAGTCAAACTAAATGCCGAGGTGGAGGTTAACATAATGGTTTTGATTTTTATAGAGAGTTTTCAGTGCTCTCAATGAAGGAAAGCCGAGGCACTTAATATGTCTCTGCAGGAAACACCCCACAAAATTATGCTTTTCACCCCTCTTGCAATAGTGTTTATGATTACAAAAATACGGATCTTCCACCTTCGGGAGATACTTCAAGCTCAAGAAAAGTTGAAAATGGTATTTTGGAGGTCATTCGGTTGAGTGTGGATGGTCATTTGATGACAACACCTATCTCATCATTTAAGCATGTAGAAAGTGGAAATTTCTATGAAGCTCAAGTAAATATGTTGATGGACAAGAATCTTGTAAATAATATAGAGATAGAATCAAACCTATAGGCAAGGTGGTGGATATCCATAGCAAGTTCATTACACAGAAATATCAGTTCAGTGGTACAGAAATAACCTTAAATATAAAGTGACTTATGTATATATTGTGTCAACTATTTGAAATAGGTCCATGCTAGTGTATACACACTGCTTTGACTTGTCAGTACCTTGTCAACCATTTAAGGTTCAAGTTTAAGGATGAAAGTTACACAAAATATCTAATGCTTGTTACTACATGTGCTTCAAAAAATGGCATGGAAACATTGTAGCTTTAGCTTTCGGGATGTTATGTTAGCATCTTCTATCTATCATATTTCATATGACATGAGTTTGTTCAGTTCTAATATGGCTCAATAAAGGATTACCAAGAATTTTTAACTTATCAACCTTATAATAATAAAATTTTATAGGCCATATGTAGCCTCTTGCTACAAATTCATGTAGCCGATATTTGTAATTGTAAGTTGCAACATAGTAGATCAATTTGTGCCATCTTTCATGTTGGTATGTATATACTATATTGTGAAATGTGAAGCCAAGTATTTTTGTTAGGATGCATCTCCTGTGAAGGCAATACACTAAACTCATTACGTGTGATCAAAGGCTAAATATTAAACTTATTTTAGTGGTCACTAAAAAATCCATTGGTAGGGATGGAGTTGAAAAAATAGAGGTTGATACAATTAGGTATCATTGAATATTCATTATTTTGATAGAATTTCAAATTTTAGTTAAAGAAATGGTGAAGTTTTCATTTCTAATTTTGAACACAGTTTGAGATTTTCACATAAGAAAATGCAGAACAAGTTGCTAAGTAGAACTTAAAAGTTTCTCCTACTTGTGAAGATAATTATGAAAATCTAAAGCTTTAGATGGGATCTGATAACATGGCGGAGTCATATTTTTTGCCACAAGAAATTCCATGAACCAACAATACTCCTCGTATTATTCCTTTTGTAGTAGAATTAGAAAATGGAAGTGGAATACAAAATGCATGTATTCACTTAAGATTCTTCAGTAATGGAGACTATTTCCAGTGTTATTGTAACAGTAGATTCAACTAGTCAAAGTAAATACCAAGGTGGAGGTTAACACAATGGTTGAAATTATCATAAAGAGGCTTTAGTGTTTTCAATTGTGGGAATCTCAGGCACTTAAGATGTCTCTGCAACATCGTTCACTCAAAGAGGGATTGGAGAGGTAATAGTCATTTTACTGACACTTCTCATGAGGTAACAATTCAGGTTCATAGTGAGAATGATGTCGACTCATTTTGGTGAAAATTTGGTGAAAAATAATGATAATAATACTCCATAGAGAAATATGCAACATCCTTGACTTAGAGAGAGATTGGAAAGGAAATATGCAACAATCTCACTGGAACTCTGTTACCATCTTTTCCAAATATGGGCAATCCTTTAATGTTTTTGGATTTGAGCAATAACAAATTTACTATAGGAAATATATCTTCACTAGTGTTTTTTGTTGTTCGTAATAATAGTCTTCAAGGTACACTTGTCTTCACTAGTGAAAAATGAAATTTCTTTGATGATGATGTAGGTTCTTAATGCCTTTTTAGGATTAATAGTTCTATTTCATGAAAACAAAGAGCTTTACTCACAAAATTATAAAAAAATGGTTTCAATGTATAGGCTTTTGGTTCTAATTGTACTTTCCACTTTGGTTTTCCAGGACTGAAAACATCAATACCACTGTGACGGATGTGAAATTTGCAAGTATGATTTTCTCTTTATGCATATGATGTCTCTTGCTCTCTAGTAAAGTAATCTTTCATACTATTGTGAAATGTATTTAGATGTATTTATGGCAGTTGAATTTAGCTAGTTGTGCTAGTTTTTAGAACTGGCAGCAAGGATAATTTCTTCCAATGTTATAAATGTGGTATGTTCTTTATGACTTCTCAAATTATCATTGTTTATTCTCAAATTACCATTTCTTCTTCCTTTTTTTCATTGAAGTGAGAGAATGCTTCATTTTCTCATGTACCTTTTTCTAGAATGTTTCTACTCTATCCTCTTGAAGGATTTCCACCACTGTGTGGAGAAAGCAATGCACCACAACTACCCTATGTGCTTTTATGTAGGTCATACTTATCTGCACAGTGTTGTAATTGTATTTTTATTTTTAAATCATAATTTAGAATGAATTTATTTGGATATTTGAACCCTCGTCTGTTGAATCCTCTGAAGTAGTTATTCGATTCTACAAAGGTTATCACCGTATTTCCTTGTGGTCATACTATTCACATGCATTTCTTAAAAAAAATGCATGAGCATCTTTAGTAAGTTGTGTATATGGCCCTTTTTATGCTTTGGCTCAAAACCTCTTAAGATTTTCTAGTTTTCTATAATTTCTGATTATACTTTCTTCTATTACATATATTTATAGTATCACACAACTCTAGATATACGTGCACTGATATACCCATTGATGGCACCTTCTTCGATCATCTCTGGTCATAACATGGCACAAATTTAATTTTATTTTAAGCATCTATCCATTCTAAAATGTTTACTTGTATTTTGCAAATTTGTTTGTCCACTGTGCTCCAAATATGTCTGTGATATCTCTAAAGTATGGGGACTGTTTGTTGGGGAATGTGTCCTGCATTCACCTGAGAATGGCATATTGTGGTTGGAGCTCCCATCAGTTTTCTTGTTGGAGGCCACGTAATGGGTTGGGATCTCATATTATTTTGACCATGAGTCTTGTCCTGTAGCTTTCTGTACCGCCCATTATTGCAGTTTACACTTCAGGTTTGGTTGCTTATTTTCATTATTTGATATAGTGACTAGATAGAAATTTTAATTGGCATTATTCTTTAGTCCATGAAACCTTACCTTAGAAGGGGATGATTGCTGCAGGAACAACTCTTCAAGATTTACAGATCATCCATCAGTATTTTATGTTGCTCCACGGACTGCAAAATTAGGAAATGTGAGATAAGAGCAGTCAACAGTTCCTCACTGATCTATATCTATGTGAAAATACATAGAATATGAGATTATTATTTTTAATTATGTTGATGCAACTTAATTTTACTTTCTCATCGAAATTGTATGACCGATTCCTCTGTAGTTAGTAAGCAATATATTTTGGGACAAATTACATTACATGTATAGAAGCACATCCTAACATGGAATATTTCTTTTGTATCATTTTAATTTATGTTTTTTACGTTAAAATTTATAAGATTTATGGTTCTATGGGAAAAGCTGGATAGTTCTGTCTAATTATTAGTCACTATGTGCATCCAATACATTGAACTTGGAGCATTGCTGACAAATGAAGAGGATTTTAAATGAAAAATTATTCATTAATTTGATCTACAACTTGTGAGGGAAATTTTACTTCTATGTAGCTCAGGCTACCTCTCCATAAAATAGTACCTTTCGGTAACAAAAGTGGAAAAATGCAAACCTCTAGAGCTGGAAGCGAATGAAGAGGAGTAGGGAAAAATTTCCAAAGCTCAGAGGTAATGAATGGGAGCAGTGGGAGGCTTGCACAGGTGGAATAAAAGTGAGTCCTGTTTAAATCAAGGAGACAAAGGATGAGCTAGATTGGTGATTCTCTACCCCTAGGCTCTGTTTCAATGCAATGCAATGTTTGTTAACAGATCTACGTGATGGAATATAATGGTGGTGGAAACTTCCTGATAGAATCCAATGGATGTGGAAACTGCTTTGAAAAATCAAGTCCGAACTAAAAGCATGAAGAGGTATATTCATGTGGCTAGCCATAAATAACAAGGCCATGCTCTATGTAAGTACTGCATGGTATAGAAGAGGATTAGGCATAGATGAGGTCAATGTACTTTATACGAGTTGGATGAGGAATTATAGGAGATAAACTTGGTCATATTCTGCCCCTGTGTGGGATGGAATGGATATCTTGATACATCTAGGAGGTGATGGGAAAGGAAAAACTAAAGTAGTATGTTTTAGATAGTGGCAGTAGAAGCCAGATTTAATAATAGTTCAAAGATTTACTCTTGATTGTCTCATTGGGAATTTGGTTTGCAAGGAATGTTGATGCTTTTGAAGGGAGATTCATCCCATCTTTCTAGTGTGCTTCCCAATTGAGATCTATATTTTCTATTTATATAATTCATCCCAAAGCAATGCTAGAGAGGCATCCTTTTTACAATTTTGATGGAGAAAGCCAAGGATATCCTCCCAAACGTAAAGTAGGTGGCATTATATTTTTTTTAAATGACACCCAATTTTTCAGGGTCAAGGCTAGATTGGGAGTGAAATTTTACACTTATGTTTAGATCCTTTCTTTGAAACTGCTTATTAATATACTTCGTAAAATGGGTTTGAGCTTCATATTTTTTGTTGTAATAAATTTGATGAAGTTTGAATTAAAAATGGGTATCTAGTCTTAATTCTCATTTTTGATGAGTTAAAAGGTTGATCTATGACTCCATTTCTTTCTTTTTTTTATCATGCCTATCGAGAAATCAACTCTAAAATTGATCTTCGGCGACTCAATTTGGATGAAGGATGAATTTAGAATGGGGATGTTGTCCTAATTCGACCTCTAATGACTCAATTGATGGTAATAATTTGGATGACGGGTGAATTTAGAATCGAGAGCTATTCTTAATGCTAATCTTTGATAACTTAAAAGGTCAATTTCTGTTTTTAACTCCATTTCCTTTTTCACAAATTATTTTTACAGAAAACTCAACTCTAGAATTGATCTCTTTCTAAGAAGGACTTCAGATGATTGAAGTTGTTCTTTTTTGGAAGTTAAGGATGTATACTATTTCAAAATGCATCCTTTCAGTCTTTGACTAACTGTAGATATAAATCTCTTCCAATTTGGTCCTTATGCTTCTATTACATATATTTGTGATTAAAAGCTTTGCATGCTATTTAATGGCACAAGCTTTTCCCATGAAACCCTTAGTATTTAGTTGCATCCGAGTTTCTTTTCCAGTGATCAAGTTTAACCTTTATATGTTATTGTTGATGATACATTAATCATTAACCATTTTTTTAGCTCCCATACTATGGATTCCTTGTTGTGGTTTGTCATGGTCATGGTTGTTTAGGGTTAGCTGGCAATATCATATTTGTTTATACTTTCAACATTTTTTTCCATGCACACTTGTGTGGCAGTTCATGAGTGATGGAATACTTCCTGACCATGCACATGCTTATTCCTTACGATTCATGGATATTTGATTTTTCCTAACTATGTATGTGTTTTTCCCTTGCATGATGCATGAGTACATATGAAGGCATGATTTCCTTCTGGGTTTATACTAGGTTCTCATTGCTCTTGCATGAGAGTCTATGGTCTTCGAAAGGGTATTTTTTTTTTTTTGCATATGTGTGACCTTGCCCAAACCTTCTCTATGCTTTTCAGGTTCTTGGATCTCTTGTTTTCATTCTTGGACTTTATATTTTATGGCCTTTGTCACTTTGTACAGATACATCCTTTTTTATGCCCATATTTTTTTGTAACATGATCTATGCACTCTAACTTTTGTATCAATTGAATTTTAAACCATATTTCAAATACAAAAGCACTCAAGATTGAGATTACAACTTTTATTTTTCCAAAGACCGACTTCATCTCCAACATCACCAACCAAAGTATCATTCATCTCAGTAATCAATACTCGCACCTCTTCTATACATACTTTTAGTCACAATTTTTATATTTATAACTCACATATTTCATATAATTTATTACAATTTTTAGTGTTTATTTATTAGAATAGTAAGGACTAGGTAACGAACTTACATAACATCTGAACTCAAATACTTTCCCTGAAGCATTTCACACGAAATCCTCAACACCATCCATATAAATGAAAGAATCCCAGAAGTGCAAGTAACAAAAAGTAAGAATGAAAGTCATTTCCTGTGATACCAAGTCACTAACAACAACCCCCAAATTATGCAATATATATATATATATATATATACTTTCCCCAACTTCCTAAATATTGACAAAAAAAAATCTCGCGCTATGTGCCACTGGAATAAGAGCTCATCTCTCAACCCAATATCAATTTTGCTCCTTGTGTGTGTAGCTATCAGCATGCATAGGTCTCTATGCAAGGAAAACCCTAATACGGTTTGGACTAGACACAATTAGTCATAAAACTATCAAGAATATCTTTGTATTTTTTTATGATTATTATTTTTGTCTTACAAAGGAAACAAAAATGACAAACTAATGAAAACATTAAATATTTATGCAATGGACCATGAGGCAATATAATTGATTTTTGAATTATTTATGAGGTATGTTTGTCAATTAAAGAAATTTCTAGAAATAAAAGGGTGAAATAGAAAAATTCAGAAACCTGGGCATCTATTGTAGTCCCATCGATATGGGAAGTCATGGTATGGTTGGTATTTAGCACCATGGATGATATTTTGGAAAAGGTTGAGGAAACCAAACATCTCCACTATAACCTGCTTTGCAGAAAGTCCCAAAAGGTAGCAATGTGCCGATTTCCATCACTTCAATTGGAAAACTAAATTGTTCTAGCAAACAAAGACATATTTTAAATTCTATTATGCAATGTGAATCCAAGAAATTTTGTTTGGATGCAGCTGTTGTGAAGGAAATATTGTTGTATGTCATCAATTTAGATAGGTTGTGAGTTAAATGATGTACTCTTGGAATAAATATCATATAATGTAGGGGGAACAATTTCATTATCTCATTTACTGTTCATTATTTAGCAGTACAAATACTCAACAACATTTCCATGACAAGTTCTCTATAACTATGCCAGCGTCTAATGGTGATTTGAAATGTCTATAATAATATATTGTGACAATACTCCAGAGAGAAATATGCACCAGTCAAACTAAATTCCAAGGTGGAGCTTAACACAATGGTTGTGATTGTTATAGAGAGGCTTCATTTCTCTCAATGGAGGAAAGCCCATGCTCTCAAAAGCCCATGTCTATGCAAGGAACACCCTACAAAATTATGCTTTTCACCTCTCTAGAAATAGTGTTTATGATTAAAAAAATATGGATCTTCCACCTTTGGAAGATAATTCAGGCTCCAAAAGGGCTGAAAATAGTAATTTGGAGGTCATTTTGTTGAATTTTGATGCTCATGCAATGACAGCACCTTTCTCATCATTTAAGCATGTAGAGAGTGTAAATTTGTGTGAAACTCAAGCAAATAATGTTCATGGTTAGAATTTATGTAAAGAATCTAGAGAGATAATCAAACATATAGGCTAGGTGGTGGATACCACAGAAAGTTCATTAGGAAAAAAGAACAGTTCAATGGTACACAAATAACATTAAATATATAGAGTGACTTATGTATATATTGTGTCAACTACTTGAAACAAGTCCATGCTAGTTTACACACATGCCTTTGACTTGTGGGTGCCTTCTCAACCTTTTAAGGTTCAAATTTAAGGATGAAACTTATACAATATATATAATGCTTTTTACTACATGTGCTTCAAAAATTGGCATGGAAACACTATAGTTTTATCTTATAGGATGTTATGTCAGCATGTTATATCTAGAATATTGCATATGCTATGAGTTTGTTAAGTTATAAAATGAATCAATAAAGGATTACCAAGAATTTTTAACTTATCAACCTTATAATCATCAAATGATATAAGCCATATGTAGCCTCTTTCTACAAATTCATATAGCTGATATTTATGATTTTAAGTTGCAACAGATTAGATCAAGTTCTGGCATCTTTCATGTTGGTATGTATATACTATATTGTGCAATGTGAAGCCAAGTATTTTTGTTAGGATACATCTCTTGTGAATCCAATACGCTAAACTCATTACATGTGATCGAAGGCTAAATATTAAAATTCTTTTAGTGGTGGCTATGAAATCCATTGGCATGGAGACACTATAGTTTTAACTTTCAGGATGTTATGTCGACATCTTCTATCAAGAATATTGTATATGTCATGAGTTTTTTCAGTTCTAAAATGACTCAATAAAGGATTAACAATAATTGCTAACTTATCAACCTTTTAATCATCAAATGATATAGGCCATATGTATCCTCTTTCTACAAAGTCATGTACCCGATATTTGTGATTGTAAGTTGCAAGAGAGTAGTTCAATTTGTGGCATCTTTCATGTTGGTATGTATATAATATATTGTGCAATGTGAAGCCAAGTATTTTTGTTAGGATGCGGCTCTAGTTAAGAAAATAAACTAAACTCATTACATTTGATCAAAGGCTAAATATTCAAATTATTTTAGTGGTGGTTGATAAACACTGGTAGGGATTGAGTTGACAAGGAAGAGGTTGATAAAATTAGGCTATCATTGAATATTCATTCGCTGGACAAAATTTCACATGTTAGTTAAAGAAATGGTGAAGTTTTAATTCCTTTTTTTCTAGCACAGTTTGATATTCTGACATAAGAAAATGGGGAACAATTCACTTAGTAGAAAATCAAAAGTTTCTCCTACTGGTGAAGATAGTTATGTAAAACCAAAGCTTCATATGGGATCTAATAACATTGTCCATTCATCCTTTTTTCCACAAGAAATGCCAATAACTAAAATTACTCGTCGTATTTTTCCTTTTGCTGTAGAATTAGCAAATGGAAGTGGTATACAAAATGAATGTGTATTCACTTAAGAGTCTTGAGTAATGGAGACTATTTCAATTTCTATTGCAACATTATATTCAACCAGTCAAAATAAATACCAAGGTGGATGTTAACACAATTGTTAGAATTATTATAAAGAGGCTTCAATGTTCTAAATGGAGGGAATCTCACACACTTAAGATGTCTCTGCAACATTGTTCACTCAAAGAGATATTGGAAAGGAAATAGTCATTTCACTGACACTTATTGTGAAGTAATAAATTATGGGAACCGTGAGAATGATCTCAACTCATTTTGGTGACAATTTGGTGAACATTAATGATAATAATACTCCATATAGCAATATGCAACATCCTTGACTCAGAGTGAGATTGAAAAGGAAATATGCAACAATATCACTAGTAGACTCTTACCATATTTTCCAATTATGGGAAATCCTTTATTGCTTTTGGATTTGAGAAATAAAAAATTGACTATAGGAAATCTATGTTCAGTAATGTTTTTTGTTATTCGTAATAATAGTCTTCAAGGTACACTAGTATTCACTAGTGAAAAATGAAATTTCTTTAATGATGATGTAAGTTCTTAATTCGTTTTCAGGTTTAATAGTTATGGTTCATGAAAAAAAAGAGTTTTACTAACAAAATTATAATAAATTGGTTTGTATGTATATGCTTTTGGTTTTAAATGTACTTTCCACTTTAGTTTTCTAGGACTCAAAACCATAATACCACTATGATGGATGTGGAATTTGCAGGTACAATTTTATATTTATGCATCTGACGTCTCTTGCTCTCTAGTAGAGCAATATTTCGTGCTGTTGTGAAATGTGTTTAGATGTATCTATTATAGTTGAATTTATCTAGTTTTGCATGTTTTCAGAATTGGAGACAAGTACAATTTATTCCACTATTATAAATGTCATATGTTCTTTATGACTTCTCAAATTATCACGGCTTCTTCCCTTGTTTCATTGTATAGTGAGAATGCTTTATTTGCCTGTGTACTTTTTTCTAGGATGTTGCTACATTATCCTCTTGAAGGAATGCCAACCTTGTGTGGAAAAACCAATGCACCACAACTGTCTTGTGTGTTTTGAAGTAGGCCATACTTATCTACGTAGTGTAGTAATTGCAGTTTTAATTTTAAAGAATAATTTAAATTGATGTTATTTGGATATCTGAACCCTCATTTGTTAACTCCTCTGTAGTATTTATTCGATTCTACAAAAGTTATCAACATATTACCTTCTGGTCATACTATTCACATGCATTACTTAAAATAGATGCATGACCATCTTCGTTAGGTTACATATGTGGCATCTTTTTTGCTCTGCATCATAGCCTCTTGAGATTTTCTAGTTGTCTATAATTTCAGAATATACTTATTTCTATTTCATCTATTTATAATATCACGCAACTGTATATATATTTTCACTGATATACCCCTTGATGGTACATTCTACAACCATTTGTGATCACAACTTGGTGGAAATTTAATTTAATTTTAAGTGTATTTTCATTCTAAAATGTTTTATTTTCTTTTGCATATTTTCTTGTCTAGCATGCTCCTCATTTGCCTCTGATATGTCTAAAGTATGGGAGAAACTTGACCAAGAGGTAGGCTGGAAACTACAAGATAAACTTCGGTTAAAAATGAAAATTTCATTCGCTAACATATTAGAACCTTGAAACTTGTATCTCATTTGGAAGCTCAAATATCCTCTTATGACCATAATCTTCCAATGGCTAGTTCTAATAACAAAAAATATTACATGGAAAAACATATAGAATAGGTCCTCGCAAGGCCCAGACATTTTTAGCATGTGCAAGGAAAACTCTGAAAGTGTGTCTTACATGTTTTATTAAGTGTCATTTCACCAAGAAATATGAATTGCCTCCAAATATGTGACTGTGGGGAAATAAGTTTGGGAAGGAGAAATCATCAAAGAAACCATGGAATATTGGAAGTAAAATAATAAGGAATAGAAGGATCAGTACTCCTTGCCAAAATTTATCCTATGGGATCTTTGGCTCAAAAATATTTGTGCCTTAATTCAAGATACATGATTCTCATATCTTGGAATCTTCCTTAAATAGATGGAACCTACCTCAGCTAGTCAAAAATCAACAAGAAAAAGGACAAGTAAAAAAAAACCATAAATTTCCACCAGGTCACAACATGGTTTCCTTGTCAATGCATTAAATGAGATACCACTCAAACTGACCAGGTTAATCTTGATTATCGTAAATTATAACCACATTTCTTTTGGATGTGGGTTAGGTGCAGTGCATAAATAAAGGTTGCCACTACTTTTGAGGAGTTTGGTAGGAGAAGGGTTGAGAAATTTATATATTTATGGGGATTCGAAATTGGTCATTAATTGGATGCAGGGATCCAAAATCAAAGAAGTATTAAATTACAAAGAAATATCTAGTAACCATACCTCTGTCTCATTCCATCACATCTATCAAGAGTACAACCAAGTGGCAGACACCAAATCTAGGCAGCAACCAGTAAATTCATAGAAGTAAAGGCTACCACTATTTCTATGAATTTGGAAAGAGAAGAAGGATTTAGAATTTTATATATTCAAAGTGGTCATCCAGTTGATGCAGGGATCTAAAAATCAAAGGAGGATTGAATTACAAGAAAGTAGTTTAAAATGAAATATAACATAAAAGAGTAAGAAATCAGCATCAATAAACACAAAAAAACGTTATTATAGACACAATAACTGGATATATTACATGCTTGAGATGTGACATGAGGTTACAAAGTTGAGCTATGGACTCAATCAGTTTCCATGAGATTCAAATGACCTCAATTTTTTTTAGTCTCAATGAATTTAAGCCTCAATATTGAAGTTTGGCAAACCTTGTGACACATATCACATCTTCAGTGAGTACAACCAAGAGGTGGATAGCATATTAAGCAGCCATGTAGAAGAGAAATTGGTTCTCTTCAACTCAAATTTTCAATAGATATTACGGAGGAAACACTTCCACCAAGGCTGATAAACTTCTAAAATGAAATCTCTTCTCACATTTAATGAAGATGTATAAGAACATTTTTTGTTGATATCAGTTTGTGGATTCACCTACCTTGAAAACATATCAGCCCTTAAGATGACTATGTGCTCTTCTTTTTCACAGTTGAAACATCGTTGTAAATGGTGATTGATTCCTCTTCATGTGGAAACACACTTCTAGATGGGAAACCTTCCTATTATCTAAATAGAGCCTAAATGACCAAGATCTTGAATGTAATCCTTATGTAGCAATAGAGCCCTATTCTCCAAGGCTCCAGTAATGGAGGGTGTGTACAATATTCTCCACAAAAGGTATGCAGAAAATTTAATGAGGAACAAATTATTCTTCCCACATAGTACAAAATATTGGATCAAAAACCCATGGAAGATATCAAGAGGAGGCTCAATGGTGAAAACCTTTAGTTTAGGACTTCCATCTCATAAAACAACACTTATCTTTGTTTATTAGGTATGGGTAGAAGGTTAGAGTTGGTACTAAATCATGAATATGGGGACATGCTCCAAATATATCGAGATTTATTTTATACATGCTATGCTCAAAACATATCTTCTAACCTCTAAGTAACGCTTACAACTCCCCATCCAACAACCAGGGCATTTAGGAATCATGATGGAAGAAGGCAGTAGATATCAGTCTTCAATATGCACATGGAAATCAAAGGGAATATTTCATATAACTCAAAACAATGTTTGTTAGGTCAAATGGTAACCTTGACCATCTAATATGGGAAAAAAATAATGAGGTTGGAAACTAAAAATATAAACTGGTGTTACAAATAAAAATTTCATTCCCTAACTTCGTAGAACCTTCAAACTTGTATCTCATTTGGAAGCTTGAATATCCTATTAGAACTAGAATCTTCCTATGGTTAGTTCTTATAACAAAAAATATTACATGGGAAAATAGTTAAAGAGGTCCTAGAAAGGCCCAATAATTTGTAGCATGTGTAAGGAGAACTCTGAAAGTGTGTCTAACATATTTTCTTAAGTGTCATTCCACCAAGAAGTATGAATTTCCTCAAATATCTAACTGTGGGGAAAGAATGCTGGGAAGGAGAAATCATCAAAGATGCCTTGGAATATTAGTAGGAAAATAATAAGCTATATAAGGATCACTACACCTTGCCAACATGTATTCTCTGGTAGCTTTGGCTCACAACGCTTTGTGCCTTGATTCAAGATAAACTAGTCTCATCTCTTGGAATCTTCCTTAAGTATATCGAACCTACCTTAGGTAGTCAAAAAGCCCTCATAAAAAAGACAAATTCCAACAAAATCAAAAATCTGCATGAGATCACCACATGCTTTCCTTGACAGTGCATTAAAAGAGATACCTCTCCAACTAACCAGGGAAATCTTGATCATCATAAATTCTAACCATATTTCTTTCAAATGTGGATTAGGTGTAGCATAGAAATAAAGGCTGACACTATTTTTGATAAGTTTGGTAGGAGAGGGTTGAGAAATTTATATATTTATTGGGATTCAAAATTGGTTATTAAGTGGATGCAGGGATCCCAAAAAAGAAGAAGCATTCAATTAAAAATAATTACCTAGTAACCAAACCTCTATCTAACTCAATGACATCTACCGAGAGTACAACCAAGAGGGAGACAACAAATTTAGGCAACAACCAACAACTTCACTGAAGTAAAGGCTACCACTATTTCCATGAATTTGGAAATAGAAGAAGGATTTAGAAGTTTATATATTCCAAATTGGTCATCTAGTTGATGTAGGGATCCAAAAAGAAGAGGATCATCCAATTACAAGAAAGTAGTTTAAAATGAAAAATAACCTAAAATAGTAATACATCAACATTAATAAACAAAAAAAGAATTATTATAGACACAAAAAATCTAAGGAAAGGTTGCATGATTGAGATATGACATGAGGTTAGAAGCTTTAGTTGTGGACTCAATCGATGTTCTTGATATTCAAGAACCTTAATTTTTTTTAGGTTCAATGAATTTGAAACTCATGGTTGAAGTTTGGTGAACCTTGCGACATAGATCACATCTATAGTGAGTACAACCAAGAGGTGGACACCATATCAAGCAAGCATGTAGAAGAGAACTTGGTTCTCTACAACTCAAAGTTTCAATAGATATTAGGGAGGAAACACTTCCACTAAGGAATATCAACTTCTAATATGAAATCTCTTCCAACATTGAACGAAAATGTAGAATAAATTTTTTTGCTGATATAATTTGTAGATTCTCCTACCTTGAAAAAGAACTAGACATCGAGATGCCCATGTGCTCCTCTTTTTTACGGTTGAAACACCTTTGTAAATGCTTATTGATTCCTTTGCATGTGGAAAGGAACTTCCATATAGGAAACCTACCTCTCATCTAAATAGAGCCTAAATGACCTAGATCTTGCATGTAATAATTATGTAGCAATTGGAAAATTGTTTTTGGAGTGAATTAAAAAGAATGGCGACCAAAATATTTAACTTACTGAATGCTAGTCAACAACAAGGTTCAATTTCATTATGCCAATATGCTTGTTATGAGCTCAACACGTCACTTATGGAAATTTAGAATGGGTGGGAAGGATACCGATCATTTCTGACAACCACCAGAGATAAACCCAATTGAAAACTTTCTTTCTGCAGTTTATAATTAACAACATGACGAACACAATTTTTTTTATAGCAAATTCATTCTATTCATTGAATCATTTAAAGCACATTATTTAAACAAGGCTAGGAGATAGGTATTAACCAGGAAAGGAAGGTTTTGGATTTTACGGGCTATTTCGATTCTCATATTTCTATTTCACTTATTTAGAGAAAATTATATATGAAAATAAAAACTCAATTCAAATCAAACTAAAATAGAGAAGACTAATCATGAATATGTTTCTATCTCCATTACCTTGCAATGATGTTTTTTTTTTTTTTAAATTATACTTGAATTTCACTAATAATAACTTCGATTTATATATTTCTTATAACACCAAATTGACATCATGGTAAGCATATGAATATCCCATTAAGTATGGCCTAAAGATGTTTCAAATAATCTTAGCTTTATCCCATGCACATGGCAGAGTAATTTCTAAGGTGTGATGTTTTATTAGAGTCAGTATTTTTTGTTTTTTTGTTAGAAAAAAAGGATTTTCTCTTGGTTTTATGTGACATTCAATCTATCATTCGTAGCATGTTCAGAAATGGAAAAGAATAATGTGTGGCATTTATCTTGCATAAATTGATGTTGAGTGGAAGGATATAGAGTTTAACCAAGCTACAATATACTTTCGTAAATGCAGAAGAACATATTAAAAAGGTGCCTACAAATACACGATATACAGAGTTTGAAGACAAGTAATATACAGATTTTTATTTTGCAGATATATTATTTTTTCTACCCAAGATATCATAGCAAGAAAAATATTTATATTGTAGGAATTGTTTGAGGACCTCATTAAAGTTGATTTTTTTGATGTCCTTGATTGATACCTTCTAATGATAGGAATAATTTAAATATGAATTAATATGTTCCTGAAATAAATCATATTCAAATTTTATAGATATAAAATATAAAAAAAATATCAACGCCGTCGTTTGATTGTTACTTGACTTTGGTGTGGACAGGTTACATGAAAAAGGATTGTAAAATGGATGGTGAGACAATGCAAATAATGCCTTGTATATGATTCATTTGTTGATGGAGATCCTTCAGGCACTTGAGCCATCGACTTTGGAAATATTTCCAATAGGGATTCCTATGGTTATTAATGTTGTGATTTTTTCACCTCATGGTTATTTTGGGCAAGCAAATATTTCAGGAATTCTAAACAAAGACATTGGTTGATGGGTAAACAAATTTATTATAATTACAATGTTCATTTCATGATGTATTCTCTCTATTGTTTGATTTTATTTTTAATGTTTCTTCTTTTAACTATGAAATTAAAATAATTGGTCTCATTCCATTTAAAAAAAATCCAAAGCTTGAAGATGATCTTATTATTATACGATATTAATTGAAATCCTTTTAGTTGTTTTGTGTTAAAATATTGTCATGACTACTGAAAAAGTTTACTTTATTGTTGTTATTTGAGCACAGGTTGTCCATATACTTGACCAAGTTAACGCGTTAGAGAATGAAATTTTTTTGTGAATAAAATGACAAGGGTTAAACATCAGACCTTAGATTATTTGTTTTAAAATTTATTTACAACCTGAGATTTTTAACATGTAACTTAGTTAGCATGAATGTGCATAACGCTTCTCTGAAGGTTGAATATAACTAAGTTATTAAGGTGTTATTTTCTATGGTGATGTTTTATTTTATTTGTTTATACAATTCATATGGCTACATAATGGCTACTATCCAAAACTAAAGAAAAATTGTTCGATTTTCTTGCTTTTGTGGGTGAAAATGACATTAACATCGCTGATGATCAGGTATTTATCGTATAAATCTTTTATAGTCTGCTTTAGTCTGTATTGAAGTATTCATTGTTTTTCATGTGTTATACTCTGCATTGTATCCTCTTTCATTTTCAAGAGAGGAACTCAATATTGATAGTAAAAAGAAGGAATGAAGAAAGAGGAGATTAATAACACTAAAATGACAAATGCAAAATATGAGAGAGAAGCGAACTGGTCTAGTGAATAATGTTAGAGCCAATATCTTGCATAAGACAGACAAATAGAGGCTGATTTTCAAGTATTCAGAGTTGGTGAATTCAATTCTAATGCCTGTGTAACACAATGCTAATTTTTTGAAATGACGAAATAATATTTCATGTGTAAATTGTAGTCCAACAAATATTAAGTTGGAAACTCATATTGTAATACTTGGAACTTTATATAATAAAATTTATGTGGTCCAAATTATTTTTGTTTGCACTTTATCTTATTTAGTCTTTTAATTAACATATGTAACTTCGTGTTATAATATTAGATGAACATGCACATTGTATGAGATTTTTTTTTAAATTTTAGTTGCAAACTCATACTAATTAATTTACGTTGATTAATAATGAAGACACAAAATAAACCTAAAACTACTAAATTAGTAGTTTATATTTATTAATGATGAACACAAATAAAATGAATATATGACTAAATTAGTAATTTATAATGATTATGAATGAAATTAAGTGAAATTAATAGAAGTTACTAAATTAGTCATTTATATAATGAATATGAAACTACAAATAAAAAATGAGTTTTGCAAATAAAAAATTTGTGATTACAATTGATGACTAAATTTTGGATATATATAACTATTAGTAACCAATTTACAATATCTTATAACACAACTAAAATTTAGTCATATTCCTTTTTTCATTAATTGGTTTCAAAGGATGACTAAAATGTACATGTATATGACTATTAGTAGCTAATTTACAATATCTTATAACACGAACAACATTTTGGTTATTAATTGGTTTTCTTGGGTAATCATATAGTAATATATTGGGTCATTAATTGCGACAATTAATGACTAAATCAATGACTAAATTAATGACCAAATTTATGAATAAATTTACTACTAGATGATAAAATTGAGGCAACCAATTAATCACTAAGCTAAAAATGACTATAAATTGGTCACGTTATAAGGTACTGTAAATTAGCTACTATTGGTCATCGACTGAAAAATGGTTGTTTATATGCAAAATTTAGTCATTTTCTTAGCAACTAATTAGTCATTTTGTACTAGTGTAAGTTGTTGTGGCCAAAACCACTCTTACAGTACCCAATCTGGCTACCAGAGGAAACATTTCTTTAAAATCTATTCCTGATTGCCGTGAGAATCCTTTTTTCTACAAATCTTGCTTTAAATCTATCAATTTCGCATTTCTCATTCAAATTTGTCTTGTACACCCACTTCAAACCAATGAGATTTTTGTACTTTGGAAAATTAACCAAACCCCTTCTATCATTCTTTCCAACAGATTAAATTTCTACATCCATGTCTTACACCCAATTTTCATCTCTAATTGAATCTTCAAATGAATAAGGTTGGAATGAAAGCAATGCAAAATTTGAACTAACATCCAAATCAACCTAAATATCTTTTAGAATTATCCTCTTTCTCTTACCATTGCTCGATTCATCACCTATTTGTTTTAGGGGATTTATGGTCCGTTCATCTGCTTGAAGATCCATGTTGCTCCGAAAATCTTGGAGTCTTTTCTGGTGTGACTTTGTTTGGTGTTTTCTCTTTTGATTCTTACTTCTGTTTATCTAGGACATCATCCTCTTACATCAATGGTGCTTGTTCATCAACGGTTTTGTGTACAGTATGATTCCATGACTCTTGTTCTTTGAACACAACATCTCTACTAATTACAGTATTCTAAGTGACATGATTATATAATTTGTAAATTTTTGACTGCTCACTAGAACCAGTAAATATGCATTTTTAATTTTTATCATCCAATTTCCCCCTTATCTCCTTAGGCACATGTGCATACACTACACATCCAAAAAATATTAGATGAGATAAGTTTCATGACATATCTTTTGGGTGCCAGTTTTGTACTCATTTCCTACATTTGTTTCCCCCATTTTAACTTCTGACTACAATCATTGGGACTATCTTTGGCTCTTTTTCCTACCTTTATATCTTAAACAAGTGTTGTTCCACATTATTTTCATTATCTTTCCATTTCATAAATTATTATGATGCATCATGTATTTGTTATGACTAACTTAGGATGAATGTTTGGAGAAGTTATCTGGTCTTTTGCTGTCCTTCTAGATGTTATTTCTAGCACAAAATATCTAGAGCATGAGGTGTATAGGAGAAGTTGAAGGTGTGTTATTACAGTGAGTTGTTACACCATGACGTTGTTACATCATGATGCTATTATAGACCTGCTAGATGAACTGTAGTTACAACTGTACCGCTGACTGGATATCATCAACTTCTGATGTCGACCTATCCTCTATTGTTGTTACGCTACAACTGTGATTTGCCACAATATCTGTAGAAGTTATTATGTATTGTATTCTAGGATAACAACCTTTAGGCAGTTTTGATTGTAATCTATATTTTTCTAGTCAGACTTTTTATTAAGAAGTGGTTGTAACTATATGTATTCTATTATTATTAGCATGAGAATCATAATATTCTCATGACTGATCTGTTATCACTCAGGTTTTCCTAGAAGTTGTGTAAGAGGAAAGTATACCCGAGGTAACCACAAACCAACCTTTTAGATGCAGAATCTAGCCAATCTGCATCCAGAGAGGGCTCTCTCTTTATGATTTATCTTTGTTCTTGGAAGGTTTTAGGC
This sequence comes from Pinus albicaulis, assembly GCA_034641835.2. Lineage (NCBI taxonomy): Eukaryota > Viridiplantae > Streptophyta > Pinopsida > Pinales > Pinaceae > Pinus > Pinus albicaulis. Next base: position 728,343,234 of record CM076571.1, on the reverse strand, counting down.
TAGTTATAGATTCAAAGTTTGTTTTGGGAAAATGGTGGAGTCCACAAACTAAGGGAAAGGTTGAGAGCTTTCAGTCCATTGGGCTATGGAGTCAAAGGATGGCTTTACTGGATTTCTATTCTAAACACAAGATGGTATTACAGGGCAAGATAGCTAGACAGAGAACAATCCTTAAATTTTAAAGTGGATGGGATGATCTTGAAGGGATGAAAGGCAGCTAAGAATCTTTCACCATGTTCAAAAGAAAGAAATGAGATGACTACAAACAAAGAGCAATGAAGAATTCTTTATTATAGTAATCAACAATGTTTAAATTAGCGAAGCAAGAGCATTTAAGAATTCATGCTTATAACTAATTTAGAGGAAAACATTAAGAACAATCACATCTGAAATCAGAGTACAATTAAGTAAATTCTGATTCAATCCTTTATGTAAATTATTCAGAAATGGACATAATGATATTATAAACTGATATAAAACTTAAGACAAAAGGTAGAAAGACTTATTGAACTGCAGTCCAACACATGAATCCTGCAAAAAGTCCTGAACTTCAAATCGTCATCCAGTAAGCCACGAATAAATTTCTCCAAAATGCTTTTATTCCGAAAACCTCAATGTTACAGCAGAGTAATAGAATCCACCCTCAACAATCTCTTTGAGGGTTTATTTATATACTAAATAATTGAAAATATCTCACACTATCCTAGCCCATATTTTGGGGTGACTAAGGATTAATTTACAGGTTCATAGGAGACAAACGGTCTCGTAGATAGAATAATAAGTAACGGCTGATGTGCTGTTTCCTTTCTTTATGGATGTGCTGGAGGCAAGTGCTGAAAAAGAGATTGTTGCTGTCTTCTGGAGTAATTTCTTTGCTTGTTTGATACTCTTTGTCTTTACGGATATTCTTTAACCTGTGTAACTGATACTCTTTCATCTGTACTCATTTTTACCATTTACTTGATAGTAAAGATAAATTCTCATCCTGAAAATAACTTTTATAGAATTTCTAATAAGTCTCTCCACCATGAATCATCTGGTATCACAGTCCTTTTGAGTTTTCTCAAAGTATCATCTGCTTCTGTGAGTTTGTAGAAGGTGGGCTCATTAGGAAATAGATACTTTATCTCATGTTCCAAATGAAATAAATTCCTCACTTTATCATAGATATTTCTCCCTGTTGGTAATGTTGATTGTGGTAAACTAGGAGAACAAGCAACTGTATTTTGAGCATGAGCATTTATTTTCTTTACATATGTTTCTAAGTCCATTATTTGATCCTCTGTGAGCATAGGACTTGGTAACCCACTATCCAACAAAGCTTGAAATTTCTCTCTGAAAATATTGATATCAACCAAAATATCTGTGCACTTCCTTTCTAAATTCTGCATGAAAGTTCTCTTGATGAAAACTCTCTTTATTTCCAAAACTGTGCCGGTCCTATCATCAATCCCTAACACTGCAAGCTGTTGCTTTGTCCAGGTGTTCAAAAATTGAATAAGCTGATTGGCCTGCTCAGGCCTGCCTCTTAATTCATTTCTGGTTCTGTTTATTTCTTCTTGGGCTATTTTAACCAACTCATTTTGTTCAAAAATAGCTTGAATAGAGGGCCAAATGCCCTTTATTAACTCAATGATGTTACCCCAAAGAATGTCGTTTATTTCCTTTAAAGGCTTTTCCAATGAAAGATCTTTTTCCAAAGCCTGAACCAATTTTTCTAATCTTTTTATTTCCCTGGTGTGATCAGCAACTGTCTTCTTAGAGGTATCATATTTTTCCTCCAATTTTACTAATTGCAATTTCGTTGTTTGGAGTTCTGTGACCCTTAGTTGTAGACTTTCCATCTGTTTTATTAATTCATCAGAACTCAAACCAGAAGTGTTTACCTGGGATGGCTGTGTTTGCTGACCTGTTGTTGTAGTACCTGTGTTTGATGTCTGCCTGATAGTTTCCTATTCCTGCAAAGATTTTTCCAATTCCTTCTCCGTTTCACTTAGTCGCTCAGTCATATTTAGGAGCAACTCCATTATTTCTTCCTGTGAATTCCCTTTTAGAACTTCTTGGGTCTGAGGGTGCCCTGAGGCTGGCAATTTTAGCTGCTTTCTGAGTGTAGCTATGTCATCATCTTTCATCTTTATTAATGCCTCAATACTTTTAATGTCTTTGGGATTTTGACCCAAACCAATGATTATGTCTTCTAAAGACTTTATTCTATTATCTTTGGCCTGTGAAGAGGCCTTCTCAATTTGCAATTGTGCAGTAGTGTTATTCAAAGAATCCTGCAGCGTTATAGCTGCCATGGCCTTGTTGGTAAGAGTGGAATAGACCATTTCCCCAGTTTTTCTGTGTAGCTCTATTTGGTCTAAAGGATGAATGTCCTTTGCCAGGACCTCAAAATTTGTTCTAATGTAATCTGTTGCTGACATGGGCTTTGGCACTTTTGATTTGAAGTGACTCATTAACATTTTGCCCTGTGAAATGTCAAATGCTGACATTAACCTCTCCTTGTTATGTGGAGCCATCTTCATATATTGATCATAAACTTTCATTCTTAAGGGATCATTTTTTTCCTTTATGTTGATGAAAGTTCTTTTAATATCCCCTGTATCTGTTTTGGGTGGCTTGAAAGAGGATACTTCAGTACTTAATTGCTTTTGTAAAGCTTTCCCTTTCTGGCTTATGTTTGTTTCACTTGTTGTGCCAGTTTGCTGACTATCTTCCCTTCCATCATCAAATACTTCATCTATAATTTCCACATCTGGAGGTGGATTTGGTTTCTGTTTCTTGACCTGATGTACCTGTGAGGTTTCCTTTGGAGGAGTGGTGTCTGAAACCTGTCTCTTCTTTCCTATTTCCACATTTAATGGAGTTTGCAACTCTGGAACTTGTGTGTGCTTTGCCTGTGTGGGAGAAACCTGTGATTGTTCAGGTGCTTTGGAAGTTTGTGGTTTCTCCGCCATGACCAAAGTTTCAATAACCTGGATTGCAGGTTCTTTTCCTTTACCCTTGGGTTCTGCTGCAACTGATGAACTGCTTTCCTGTAATGCTTGCTGTAGAGTTGCTGCTGAAGAAGTGCCAATGTAGGGTACCTGCACTTGACCATAAGATTCTAGGTCAAAGTTCTTCTCAACATATTTCATAATTTTATTCATTTTGTCAGCTTCACTTTCTTCCTCAACAAGTGTTCCTTCAACCCATTCATCTTGATTGGCATATTTTTCTAGATCAGGAATCTTGTGGTGTATATAAGGGGATGATTTATTCTTTAATCTCTTTTCACAAATAAAACCAAATGGGTCATAAGGAACCCAACGGAAAGATGTTTGGAACTTTCTTTGTAATATATTTTCTGCCTCTCTCTCGGCCTCCTTAGAGTTGCAGATGAAAGGACCTAATTGACTTTTGATCCTTAATTGAGCTTTCTTCTTTACATTACAAAAATGGATCACATCTGAATTGTTCATTTGCCTGAAGTATTCCAAGGCAAAAATCCTCATGGGCACATATCTTGGTAACTTGAATGGATGTAATTCACATCCATAAATTCTGATGACTGTATGGTTTTGATACAAATACCAATCCCCAACTTTATAAGTCCTTGAAAGTTGCAAGGTCTTTCTAATTTCATTACTGAGCCTTGGGGGAGGAATTCCTGTTAACAAAGTTGTTGCAGGATATACAAACTGATGAATGAATTCAGTGTAGGAATAGGGAGAATCAGAGGAAGAATGAATTATGGGGGACCAAAATATGACTGACCTGGGGTTTCCCTTGGCATCAAGTTTTTGAACAGGGAAAGGGAACTTTTCTGAATGATAGTAGATAATGAGATGATAAATAACTGAAAAATATTTGAAAACTTTCTCATCATCTAGCCTCATGAACTGATCATGGATCTTGTTGGCTATGAAGGAGGCAAAGTCATATTTAATCTCAGGAGGTTGCCCAGGAGTAAAAATGGATAACAAAACCAAGGTTATCTCATCCACATATTCACTGGTGTTGAATCCCAAGACAAAAGATATCATATTTACAATGAGCCTTCCCAATGTATTGAAATAATAAAAACCAAAAGGAGGAGACCCTTTTGGCTGATGCTCTGGCAACATGAAATTCTGACACATGGATTTTAGCTTTTCTGGGGTTAATAGCCTGGTCTTCTCAATCAATTCTTCCATGGACAATGGTGCTAGTTCTTGGTCTGGTTCAAAGTGTAACATGGCATTGATAGCCTGGGGAGTAATAGAAAACAGAACACTTTGATCAGGAGCTATTACAGCCCTTTGAGTGGGATCATAGTTTGAATGGAAATAATGAATGATTTCTGGGAAATAAATGACTGAAGGGATGAGATACCTTGGGAGATTGGATTCCCACAACCCTATAAGATCTTGCCCCTTTGAGTATTCGTCTCTGCAGTGACAATAACTCAATAGGGGACTTTCATCAAAATGCAAGTCTTTAATTTGGAAATCTTTATCTACCAAAGGTAAATATTCCAATTCACGGTGAGGAGCATTCAGTGGAGTGATATTCAAAGCTGCCGGGGCCTCCATTTTGGTTCTTGTGGATTCAAAATGGAGGTTTTTGGTTTTCCTCACAGGCCGGGCGGGATTTCTAAAATGAAGGAAATTGGCACAATTTGTAGGTTCAGGGAGCAATTACACAGTTTTAAAACCTTTGGGGAAGATCTCAGTGATGATTTTTAATCACTAATTGAGCGAAAAACAAAGAAAACTGAGTTTTACTTGCAGCTCGGGGCGGAAAAGGATAAATACCTGTTTTTTGGAAGAAATTGACTTTTAACAGATATCAGGCGATGGCGGGACTGTACTCGAACACAGGTGCAGCGGAATCTTGGAGCAAAAACTGATAACACAGTGAATTTCAGTGGAAATTCGAAAATCGCAGCAGAAGGCGCTGTTGTTTTTAATAACGAAAATAACGGAAAAACACGAAGAATTGGCTTTATTTACAAGTTAAAAGGGTTTTTATTTTTCCGAGGAGTGACGTCATCGACGTACGGGCTGACGTGAGCGAAGGTCGGGCGGTAAGTGGTAAGTGGTAACCCCGCACCGCTTTTGGATGAGGGTGGTTTAAGTCGGGAGGGCAGCGATTCCACAAAGCGTTTGCCACGTGGACGGTGGACTATTCAAATACCACCCATCCCCCGTTGGTTAAAAGGCTGACAAGGGATGGGTAGCGGAATTGATAGGGATCGTTGATCTGCGGAGGAGTGATCAAACGGCTGAAATGATGGGGAGATCGCGGAGGATTAAAGCGTGGGCCCGTCGGGCTTTAAAACAATTAAAGTTTAATCTAATCACCCCGGGAGATGTATAATAGGCAGAGAATAAGGTTATTAGTTAATTCAGATAATTAACTAATCCCGTATTTATAATGAAAAGGGAGTCGTGGCGGGGTTTTGTTGGGCGCGGGTAGTATTGGGTGGGATGCCAGGTAGGTAAGCCACGTTGGCGCGGAAATTACCCAAAGTTTTGTAAATAAAACTTCGGGTTTTATATTTTTGGGTTTAAACATACACATTGTATGTCTAAAGTTTTATTTTTTCATATATGTTTTATTATATGATAAATTAATTAATACAATTAATTTACCATAGGGGCGGGATTATTGCATAAAGGTATAATTTAACCAAAGGGCTTATATAGTGGGTTTTCTTTTGAATGCACGGGGAAATAATTACTTTGGTTAAACTATATAATAGTGGGGTTTTTTTGGTGTATTTATAAAAAAGGAGTTATATACTTAGGATAGGGTATTTCATTAGGGATTTAGTAAAATAGAGTTAACATTAATATGACAAAAGGACAGGGAAACTCAAAACATTTTGCACATCTAAGAAAGTGAAAACTTTTGAAGTAAATTGCAATATCTTATCTTCAACACTTAAACTTAGAACAACAAGTTATGATGAGGGATTTTTATGGAATTTTGCATGATGTTCCTAAGTAAAATGGGATTTTACTTAGTACAAGGTTAAAGATGGATGATTATAATTATGAATTATCTCAAGTACTTAGGTCTTTTTGATCATTAGGCCGAGGGTCCGGTCCCTCCAGAAGTCAAGGAAATGCCTTGAGCCCCTTTGATCTCCAAATACCTTAGTATTTTGAGGGGAAATTAGTAAAACTTTTGAGGGGAAAGTGATGAGGGAAGTTAATGAGTTTGACTTTGCTTGCTGTGATTTTCCAGTATATTTCCTGCTTTAGTACTTGTGATGAAATTAAAGGATCAAAAACATGTAGCAGCATCATTCATCAGATAACACTTTGTAGCACCATCTACCTACCCTATCTACTTAACACTACCATTTTCTCTTCTTTATTAGGGTGCATTTAGACTTGCAAACCCTTTTCAACCTTTTCTTTTTACATGATAAATCTATCTATTTCTACCCTTATTACATCCAAGGGCTCAGATTGAACTGTTGAGCACCTTTTATTTACTCTACCTATCTACTTATCTGCCAAGATTAAACTGTTTGGTCAGATATTTATTCTCTAATCTACAACATGAAATTGAAATATGAGTAAGCCAAGTTTAAACAGTTTGACTTCTTCATGAATTGTGGCAAAAGTTTGACAAGCTGCACACAATTTCTTTATTACAAAAATGAAATAGTAGTGGCATTTGGATTTGCACACTTTCCTTGGTCTGTCTTTTGCTTGGGGTTCATTTCTTTCTCTTTTTTGACCATTTTATTCTTCTTACCCTTTGATTTTTCTTTTAGGGTATACCCTCTTTACATTTTTTAAATTTTTTGATTTTTTTGGTTTTTTAAGAATATGGAACACCTTTGCTCAAGAAAGAAGGTTTGAACATATTCCATAGTTCAATAAAGACAATCATGAAAGATGAAACCTATTGGTCTAGGAGACTAACATGATCCATCCCTCATTTTTCTAAAAATTTAACCACTATAACTCTCGACCCTTGAGGTCGAAACGTTAATGGAGAACAATATTACTTTGGATTTGTAATTTTGGTCACATTAATACAAGTTATCTTGTTGTTGCTATTACATGCATTATATAGAGTTTCCGTTAAGTTCTTTCTCTTCCTTCTCCCTACTAGGGAGGAAGGGCTCTCCTCTTTAGCAGGGATTGCATCGGTTAAGGTTGTATATATATTTCTTATTTCATTATGTATCAGTGGAAGTGTTTTTGCTGCTATTTTAGATATGAATAGATCTGATTCAAGTCCAATATTACATATGTTGTTACACATGTGGGATTTGAGATATCAACTAGGTAATTTTTGTGTGGAGTGCTAAGTATAGATTAATTGAGATGTGATCACAGTTCTATAGATCATTTTTTTTCTGCATGAGTGATTCATTCCAACATTTAATTCGGCAATGATTTCCATTATTTGGATTTTCTTCTGGTTTGATGTATTGGCATAGACAATGCGACTATCATTGAAATAAAAGACGTCCCTGGAATAATATTTTATGTGTACTATTTTAGTCATTTAACAATGATTAATAAAGTCCAACATTTTGGCAATGTTTTTGGGCTAGAAGTGACAATCCAATCAACTAGAGTTTTTTGTTAGATGATAGAGTGTACCCACTCTACAACTGCTGGGCAGTAAGACGAGAGGTAAGACCCTACACATTTCTCTAACATACCTGGGCGAGCTCACCATTGCTACATTAGAACACTTCGAGGTGAATTTTTTGTGTGTTTTTAGTGTGTCTTCAGTGACACAATGGTCGGGCAGTAAGACGAGAGGTAAGAACCAGTGCATCACTCTAACATACCTAGGTGGGCTCACCAATGTCTCGCTAGGACAATTATAAGTGTGAATGTTTTGGGTGTTTTATTTAGGGTGTCTTCAGCTATATAGTTGCTGGGCAGTAAGATGAGAGATAAGAACCTGCATGTCACTATAACATACCCGAGCGGGCTAACTACTATAGAAACTAAAGCACTTGTCGGATGAATTGATACACATAGGTTCCATCTGTGCCAGTAAGACAATAGAAAAGATCCACAAACACTCCCCACTCTAATAGCTACAAGAAATATCAGTTATAAAAAGAAAAAGAAGAGCACAGACTTGGGAATAAAGACATTCTTTGGAGATTTGATCTCAAAAGAAGAAAAGGAACAGTCTAATTCATACATAGATAATAGGAAGATGGAAATAGAGAAAGTTGCTACTATATCAAAGACTGAGGCATCAGTGTCTAGGCCTCGCCACCCTTCAAACAACATATCCACTCCTGATATCAAGACTCCAGATCTAAAACAATAGTGGAAAATAATTGATCATGATCTGAGAATTAAAGGACAAGGGGAGATGAGTGGAGAGCATCACGGACCTGAGGAGAAACATTTAATTGATCATCATCTGGACATCAGTAGTGTAGTTAAACAACTAGTCGTGGAACAACTTGATCCTTTATTTATTTTTCAGTATCCTAAATATTCTGATGTCAGTTCATCCCATCAGGAAGGATCAACCATAGGGGACAAGAATGTCAAGATAGATAGCTTTGTTACTTTTTAATTCCTGATAGTGGTGACACGATATGAGGATCCTATGAAAACATTCCTTTATCATCCCTACTTTCCTTTCAAGGGTTGGCTATTGAATATCCTAATAGCTTTTTGTTTTAATTCGATGTGTTGTGTAGAGGTTATGACTACACTTCAGATGCCCAAAAGCTGAAATTGTTTCAGGTTACTCTAAAAGAAGTAGCATTAAGATGGTTCATGAGACTGGGTGCTGGCACGATTAGAACCTGTAATGACATGATGGAGGCCTTTCTCTTTAAGTAATAGGATTACTATCTAACCAGGGATTTGAAGGAAGAGATATTCATAATTTCACAGAAGGAGAAGGAGAACTTGGAAGACTATATGGAATGATTCCATTACAATTTACAAAGGTCTAAGTTTAGTAACTTATCCCCAGAAATTCTAAAACCAATATTCATAAGAGGTATAAGAGATGACTGTCTCGAGCAAATGAATATGTTGGGAGAAGGAGACATATCGCAAGAACCATTTGAAGTAATAATGAAGCTCTGTCTACAGAGTTCAAGAGGATCGGTGAAGGGGACAAGTTTAGTTTGGGACACTTCAGTCCGAATACATAAGTCCAAAAGTGGATGAGTAACCAGAGCAGATATTAGAAATCTATTTGAGGATTTTAAAACTAACCTCCTTAGCACTATCTCTACCTAGATCACTATAGTACAAGTTAAGAAAGCACAAGCAGAAGCTGAAGCATCCTTAGAAATTTTATGTCATTGATCCAAAAGGAAACATTTAGAAAGAGAATGTGGACTCAAAAGCATCAGCCTCTACAACATCTGTGAATTGGCACATTCTATGAATCAATCTCTTGAACTACCTAGATTGAGCGTTGTACTTCAAGAATCAAGCACGGATGTTTAGCCTTCATACTTCATCGAATCAAAGAGGCCATGGAAGCGATGACCTACAGGTATGCCTCCATATTTTTACTCTTTTAATCCTTGGAATAATGTTTATAATATTCAACAATATCCATTGCGGTATCCTACTCCTTCCCCAACACAATTTCCTTCACCATGGAACCAGTGACCTTCCTCTCCAGCAATACAATATCCTCCATCGAAATGTCATCCTTGGAGATAGAATTAGAGAGGTAATGCCCAAGGTCTAGTATGCCCTGCACTACCAATGCAGTAGTAGTTACAATTTCCTTCTCCTCAAAATCCTACACCTTATGTCTGACCCCAATTACCTGTGCAACCTAACCCCAATCTGAATAATAAGGCAACTTAGAGTATAGAGACTTTGGTTACCTTCCAGACTTATCTTATTAATCCTATTGGACATAAGGAGCTTTAGCTTCGATTGGGAAAGTTAATTAGACCTAAATAGACTCCATTATTATCAAAGAAGAATGTGATTCACCTAGAAAGGATATAGTCGATTCTGAGACAACTTTTACAGATGTAACATCTGATACAATAGCTATTGTTACACCTGTAGGAGCCAGATCGGGAAGTTTTTTTATTTCTATATCATCCAAACCAGGCAAGGCTGGTGCATCGGCGATAGCTTACTCATCCCTTAAGGTTCAGGATCCTCCATACCCTCAATGATTAGTTGAAACTGGGCTAGCCTCATAAATTGAATCTGAGTTCCTCAAGGAATTGAAAAATCTGTATGCTTGGATTTTGTTGTTATAATCTCTTAAGGAAGTACATATCTATGCTAAAAAAGTGAGGGCTATGTGTGTCAAAAATCCTGGAAGAAAACCGAAAGAACCTGCTACTATCCATGTTATAGGGAAACTGTCCGAACTTATGACTTATCATCCATTCTTAACTAGATATAATGACCTAGGGAATCCTACAGTGACTGTCCATGCTGATGACCAAACCATAACAAACACTTTCATTTATTTGGGAGCCACCATTAATGTTATGACTAAATATCTCCTTATCTACCTAGGACTTCATGGACTTAGACCTACACCGAGAGTGCTTGAATTAGCAGATAGGTCTTGTGTCAAGCCCGAGGGAATGATAGAAGATGTGGTGATCACTGTGGCTTCTTGGAATTATCTGACTGATTTTCTCATTTTACAAACCAAGTCAAACCTGGGGGGTCATTCTTTAATCTTGGGAAGACTCTGGCCAGCCACTGCAGACGCATATATCGGATTTAGGTTTGGATCTATGGTGATCTCAAATGGCCAGGCCACTCACAACTTGAACCTTTACCCCCCAGAAAAACCTCATATGGATTTGAATTGTCCCTCGTGGGATGAATTTGAACCTAGATCTAATCTTTCCCTACCTCTCCTCACACCTGGAAAATCACAATACTTTAAGGATGAAACAGAGGATGATATCATTAATGGTTTTATTAGAAATTCACTCAATGTTGCCTCCATTATAGATATGGGGGAATAAGATGAGGTAGATGGTGTAATTATTGAACATTTGACAACTACTCCACATACTACTAGCAGTCCCGTTGAAATTGAACCTCAAAAATATTTAAACATTAATACTAACTTGACTACTAAACAAAACGGACTGTTGAGACAACTGTTTTAGAAATATTAAAATTAATTTTCATGGGACTCTACTGATATGAAAGGAATCCACCCTAGCCTATGCACTCACCACATTTACCTTAAAGAGGACTACAAACCGGTTAGACAACCACAGTGTCGAATGAATCTCACACTTAAGGAGATAGTGAAAGAATAATTGCAGAAAATCCTTAATGCTAGTTTCATCTACTCCATTTCTAACAGTAAGTGGGTGTCTCTGCTTGTCATAGTTTCAAAAAATAACAACAAGTGGAGAGTCTGTGTAGACTATAGAGAGCTTAACAAGGCCACTCCAAAGGACCATTTCCCTTTACCATTCATTGACCAGGCCCTGGATACTCTCTCTGGGAAATTTTTTTTTTCATTCCTGGATGGATTTAGTGGCTATAATCAAATAAAGATTCCCCCAAAAGACCAAGACATGACAACCTTCACTTGCCCAATATGGGTACTTTTGCATAAAGAGTCTTTCCTTTTGGCCTCTATAAAGCAGCAACAACTTTTCAGAGGGAAATATTAGGTATTTTTCCTGATCTTTTGAATGAATGTCTTGAAATATTTATGGATGATTTACACCCAACGGGGATACCTTTGAGACATCATTAGTTAATTTGGAAAAGGTGTTGAAACATTGTGAAAAACCTAATGTTGCTTTAAGCATGGAGAAATGCCACATGATGATGACCGAGGGAATTGTTCTGGGAGATTTCATTTTAGAAGATGGAATCAAGGTAGATCTTGCAAAAATTGAGGTAATCTCGAAAATCCCAACTCCTAAAACTCTAAAAGAGGTACGTGTTTTTTTGGGACATGCAGGGTACTATAGGATATTTATAGAAAAAATTTCAAATATTACATCTCCTATATTTTCTTTGCACATGAAAGATGAGGTATTTATGAGGACATGAAAGTGTGAGCAAGCCTTTTTAATATTAAATAACTTTGTAACAACAACACCTACTTTACGAGGACCAAAATGGAGATTTCCATTTCACATTCCTACAGATGCATCTGAAATAGTTGTGGATGCTATTTTGGGGAAGATGGAGGAAAAGAAACCTTATGCCATTTAATATATTAGCAAGAATTCAACTCCAGCTGAACTCAACTATACAGTGAATGAGAAGGAATTCCTAGCAGCAGTGTATGATATCAACAAATTTCGGCACTACATCACTGTAAATCAAGTATTTGTACACACTGACCATGCTGCAATTCGATGTTTAATGAATAAAATTGTTAGTAATTGTAGATTTACACGATGGTTACTTTTGTTACAGGAATATCATATCACTAGTTTAGATAAACCTGGAAAATATAACGTGGTTGTTGATTTTCTTTCTAGATTAACTATAAGTGATCACTTCACTCCTACTGAGGATTCTTTTCGAGCTGAATATATTTTTACCATCTCCACTCACTCACCATGGTATGAAGATATAGCCAATTATCTTGCTACAGGAAAATTTCCACACCATTTATCTTCCAAAGAAAAGAGAAATATCATACAACAAAGTGCTATCTACTCCTGGATAGAGGGAATCTTTGTCACACTAGGCTAGACTTTCAGATTAGGTGATGTGTTAGAGAAGATGAGGTATTTGAGATATTGAAAGCTTTTCATGAGGAACCCTATGTAGGGCACTTTGCTGACAAAAGGAAGGGATATAAAGTACTCTCAACATGGTAATACTGGCGAACTATATTCCAGGATGCCAAGAAGTTTGTGAAGGGGTGTGATAGATGCCAAAGTATGGGCTAGCCCCTGAAATCAGATGAGATGCCATTATGGCCTCAGATAGTGATAGTACCATTTGAGAAATTGGCCCTGGACTTTGTAGGGCCAATTAATCCTTCATCACAAAAAAAATCATACATATTGTTCTACACCAACTATGTCACAAAGTGGGTCAAACAAAAGGCACTAATTAGAGCTACACAGTAGGCTGTTTCAGACTTCCTGTTCGAAGATATCCTTGTTTGCTTCGGGATACCTAGGTAGATAGTGACGGATGGAGGGCCTCAATTCACATCTCATTTGATCAAGAAGCTAGTTGAGAAGTATGAAATTCATCACAGAATCACTTCACTTTATCACCCACAAGAAAATGGTCAAGTAGAAAGCACCAATAAAGTCATTGAGGGAGTTGCAATGAAGACAACATTCAGCCACTGAAGAAATTGGGCTGAGAAAATTCCAGAGTTGTTGTGGGTTTAGAGAACAACATAGAGGAATACTACATGCTTCTCAACATACGAATTGGTGTATGGTAGGAATCCTTTATTCACCATAAATTTTGAAATAAAGACATTAAGAACAACATTGCAGGTCAATCTAGGCTTAAGCACAACAAAAAAAAAGATTAAACCAGCTCAATGATTTGGAAGATAAATGGTTGGCTGCCATTCAGGAGAGAGAGATAATTTAGTAGCAGAGAGCTAGATGGCATGACAAGTTTATTAAGAAGAAGAAGTTCCAGAAAGGAGATTAGGCTCTCTTGTATAATTCTAGGTTCAAGGATTTCAAAGGCAAGCTCTGCACCAGATGGGTAGGTCCTTATGAAGTAGACATGGTCTTTGACAATGGGACTATACAATTGGTCACCATCAACAGTTCTAAGACACCGTTACTGGTTAATGGGCACCGTCTGAGATTATATCATCAACCCACTTTGAAGGAATCATTTGTTAAAATTGTCACAGATTCTAATCTTCATTTTACGGAAACAGGGGAACGTTCCCCTGTGTAGCCTAAAGTTTGAAATTCCAATAAGTGAAGCAGATGAAGAACCCATTACTTTGAGAGTGCAAGCTTCTGTGATCCATAACATATTAGATTATAAATCTTTCGGGAAATCACATGAGAATCTTAGGACCGACGCGTTTCGAACTACCAACTGTAGTTCATCATCAGGGACATAATGGGACATTTATGAAGAAATGTGTGAAGTACAATTCGGTAATCTGTAAATCTTGTCACCTCCCATCACCCTCCTCAAATGAGGCCTTGTATCCTCATCCAAAACTCTTCATCTGGGATAAGTAGAGTAAGATGTCGAGAGGAAATAAGCAGCGCAACAACATTACAACGGGTTGAGAAATAAGGAATGAATTTTGAATAAGAACAAGATGGATGGAGCAGTAGTAAAACACGAGCCAGATTCCATGGATGCCTTGCATAACTATCTAGAAGCCTACTAGGTATTCAGAGACGCTAGATGGATTGAATATTTTTAGAAATTGGAGGGCTCAGAGGAGGGGTTTACAATCGAATTTGCTTAGAATTTGAATAACCACTAGACAAGAGTCAGGGGCCTGCAAATTGAGGTGACAAAAGAAGTGATCACCTGAGTAACCAAATTTCTAGTAGAGGGATGAAGAAGGTTTAACAAGAAAATTAATGACCCCTATTTGAAGGAAGACTTCCTGGAAGGAGAAGAAAAGTTGGAAAAGAAAGGAAGAGGACTTGATAGGTTATCACTCCCTCTGCCATGGGAAATTTTTTCCTTGGGTTTAATCAAATAGATTACTTGTAAAAAAATATCTACAATCGTTTTTAATTTTAACTTCCATCTAATCAATCATATTAGATACTAGAAAAAATATTAACCTTCTATTATACTAATTGGGAAACATTAATCATATGGCAATGATGGTGAAGAGAGCAACACATTCAAAAGCATGTGTGACCAATCATGGACTTATCAAATTGAGCGTGATGCATGCCCTAAGCTTACAGGGAAGGAGCTAAGAAAAATTCAAGCCAAAAAGACCTAGGACAAGCAGGAGAAAATAGGTTGTCACTTCGAAAGGAAGTCAGGCAGAAGCTAAGACCTAGACTCTGCCTGTCAGGGTTAGAATTGGGAAAGAACCCACTGACAAACCAATTTGGGATAGATGGCCAAAACATATGGTGAAAGTTAACTTGCCCACAAAACTTTTGCCCCTAGCTAGAAAGCGAAAAGAAACAGAAGGATCAGAAGAAGAAGAAAGAGAACCCTCCTCATCATGTAAGGATGAAACTCATGTCCTACTTTTAGAACTTGAAAATCTAAGAAATGAAAATGAACAGTTGAAAAAAATGTTATCTGAGGGGAAGGAAATCTTCGTACCTGTATGCATGGCATTTTTCCAACGACTAACATCAGAAGGGTATAAGGTCTTTGGGGAAAACACTATCCCAATGGAAAAAAAAACAGAACTTCAGGAGGTTGTTACACAGGAACATAATAAGGATAGTACTGTTACACAAGAACCAGGATTTAAATTAGAGCCTCCAATAGTAATTGACCTAGAGGCCGATACATAAGAAATTGTGGAGGCCACTGCTGTTACAAAAGAAAAAACAATGGACACAGAGGCTACTCTAGGTGAAAATGAAGGGGTTGATACACAATAAAACCATTGATAAAGTTTTTGTTATACAAGAACCAACAACAGAGGTGGAGCAGACCCATTCAACAGATGTTGTTACACCCATTATTGATGTTAAAATTGAATGCAGAGGAACATCGAGTCATGTCGGGGGATGAAGTTCTAAGAAAATCTTGTTAATTTCTAAATTGTAGGATTGGAAACAAGAAGCAATCTCCCTTCGGGAGGGGGTGATTTCATTGAAAGAACATCATAAGGATATAAGAACTTTAAAGGAAAAGTTAATGAAACAAGATTTAAAGAAAGGATTGGAAGAATATAAGAGGAAGGAAGTTGTAAAGAAGAAGGAGGAACAACTGCTTATGTTACAGCAGTAGGTTTAGGATCTAAATATGGATAAGTAAAAACTCCATGACCTTTCCCTCCATCTATTTTTTATGAAACGAGCTCCAAAAATAGAAGAAAAGAGAAATCAACGCCTTAGAAATAGCCACTTCGAGGAGGCAACCTCCAATACATTACATAAATGAAAAATTCTTGGATGATACAAATGACAAAACCTCCTCTCTATATATATGAGACCATGGGGCCACATTGAAATCCTAGTGAGGCCACAATGTAATCCTAGCTGACCTAAAAATAATAATGTAACAGCAAAATAATAACAATATGGGGGTTACAAGGGTACAACAATAAAAATAAGGGGGTTACACTGACAACAATAAGGGACTATACTAGTAATATAAGGACGTAACATGCTTCTCTCCTTCAAAAAAGTGTTGTCCTCAATGCTTGAGTAGCTCCAAGTGTTTCTGTATAAAATTCTCATCCTCCCATGTACAATCTTCAATGGGTAAGTTCTTCCATTTGATGAGATACTCTAAAATTGATCGATTTCATAGCTATCGAGTTCTTGTTTCTATTACTGCTTCATGTTCCAATATGGTTTTTCCTTCCTCATCAAGTTCTGGAAATATTTTTTGAACTGGAAGTTTGTCCCCTATAACCTTTTTTAAGCATGAAACATGGAAAACTGGATGCACTCACGAAGAAGCAGGAAGCTCCAATATGTATGCCATAGTACCAATCTTTTGCAACACCTTGTAAGGACCATAGTACTTTGGCAATAATTTATTATCCTTCTTAGCTTGATTGAGGGACATTTGTTTGGATGATTGTAGCCGTAAAAATACCCAGTCTCCCACATCAAAAATTCTCTCACTGTGATGTTGATCTGCCTGTTGTTTCATTCGATTTTGTGCCAAATTTAGATTACCCTTCAAGAGTTGGAGACCTTCTTGTTGATGCTCTATGTGATCCCCCACTTCTTGAACCCTAGAATTTTCCTTTAAAGAAGATGTGATGGACAGTGGATGATATCCATAAAGTGCCATAAATGGGGTCATTTTTGCTGCAGTATGGAAGGAACTGTTATACCACTATTCAACGAGATTTAACCACTTGACCCATTTTTCCTGCTTATCAGATACAAAAAAATGAAGATATCCTTCCATAAATTTATTCACTTTCTTTGTTTGACCATTAGATTGAGGATGATAAGATGAGCTATGAGCTAGTTGAGTACCCAAACAAGAAAATAATTCGTTCCAAAAATTTCCTGTAAAAATGGGATCTCTATCACTTACAATAATCTTTGGGTTTCCATGTAGCTTTTGAATTTTTTCCATACATGTAGTAGCAAATGTACTTGCTTTAAATGGATGAGATAATGCACAAAAGTGTGCATACTTGGTAGGTCTATCAACTACCACCATGATGACACTCCTTTCTTCAAACTTAGGTAAACCTGTGATAAAATCCATTGAAATCTCCTCCCAACGTTGACTTGGAATGGATAAAGGTTGTAGAAGACCTAGGGTCTTAATTGTTTTAACTTTATTTTGTTGGCAAACCAAACATTCTGCCACAAACTTTTGAATATCATATTTAAGGACATCCCAAAAAAATTATTTCTTCACCCTGTGGTATGTTTTTAAAAATCTCGAATGTGCACCTGAAGGAGAACTGCACAATTCCAAAAGAATATCTTGTTTTAGTTGGGAATTCTTGCAAATATATAAGCGATCATTGTACCATAAGGAATCATTTTTCCAACTAAATGTATCAGATATACTAAGATCTTGCTGCAACTTTCGAATGAGTGTCCAAACTTCTTCGTCCTTCTTCCATTCATCCCTTGCTTCAGTTATCTAATCTGGTTGGATAATAGAAATGACATAAAGCAATGTTTCCACCTCTTCATTCTTTCGTTTGAATGCCACAGGTTTGACCTGATTTGGATTATTGAAGACAAAGTTATGCCCGATCTCCTACGATGACCTAATTATGAACTCAATCAGTAGAGTGAACTTGTATGAATTTCTACGTGTCACTGTTTCCTCCTTTGGCTCTGAAATTAATATAGAAAAAAATATAGTCTGTGTACTTGCGTCCACTTTTTATAGAATCCCAATCTGATGCTCAGAGAGAGTGTTATGATGTTTTTCCCATGGTCAACTCTTTGAGATGAAATTCGAGAGCCTGAAACAATTCTAACTTCCACAGATCATATCTCCTAAAATATTGCGAACCAAGATCTGAAATTTTTACAAGAGGTTCCTTAGGATTTCAGCTTCGCTCTATGAAAATTTTAGCTTATGAACCTTGGTAGAAAAAATTTCTAGTGAAAATTCCATGATAACCTGTTTAGGTTAAATTGAGGAGCATGCATAAAGCCCTAACTTCCACAGATCATATCTCCGAAAATATGTTGAACCAAGCTCTGAAATTTTGCAAAGTTGTTCCTCAGCCATTCGACTTCACACTCAAAAATTTGTAGCTTCTGAACCTTCGCTGAAAAAAATTTAAAGAGAAATTTCCATGATGACCTGTTTCGAGCAGTGAAACCCTAGAATCCAAAGCTCTGATACCAAATGTTATCAAACCATCTCCAAAAATAGAAGAAAAGAGAGATCAACGCCTTAGAAATAGTAACTTTGATGGGGAAACCTCCAATACATTACATAAATGAACAATACTTGGATGATGCAAATGAAAAAACCTCCTCTCTATATATAGGATACCATGGGGCCACAATGCAATCCTAGTGGAGCCACAATGTAATCCTAGCCGACCTAAAAATAATAATGTAAGGGCATAATAATAACAATATGGACGTTACAGGGGTACAACAATAACAATAAGGCGGTTACACTTAAAACAATAAGGGACAATACTAGTAATATAAGGACCTAACACTTTTGGGGTGTAGGCAACCTTCACCATCCTAGCCCATTTTTCTATGGGAACGCTATTTCCTATTTCAGTGAAAATTCATCATGGAGAATAGGCCCTATCTGTGTTCTTCTACTCGCCCATTCTTAGATGTCTTTCATGCTTCCAATTTTGACGAACAAAGTTTGATGTGTGAGCTATTCATTCACAATATCATTTGTGAGCACGCAAGTATGCAAATGATAGTGATTATATTCTCCTACATGGGGGATTTGAAATTGTGAGCCTTTGTTTCATTCATGAAGAATCATATTGTGTGGCATTTGTCCACCAAATGTATGGATGCAAATGAAGAAAAGACAACATTATGGATCCAGGCAAAACTAGGATGGGCTGCCAAGTTAAGATGGGAATTTAGGAGAATTTTGAGCACTCCTGGGATAAGGGAACATGATGCTACTTAAAGAAGAATGATTTTCAACTTATTCCTTAATTAGTTCTCAGGAATGAAGAGTCGAGCCCCCACTGGGTGCTTGAAACACACAGATGCCAGAAGTGTTGAGCTGCCAAAGGGGGACGCAATTGTATTTCAGAACTTTGTGGTAATTGTTACACATGTACCATCATATGCACAGATCATACAAACACTTGGTGCTTCTTGGGTTGGGTTAAGGTTCAAGTTCCCTTTGTGATCTGGCTCCCAATAGAGGATTACCAGAGTAATTATGAATTGAGCAAGTATGAATGAGAGTCTTCGGTATGATAGATGATGGCTACTCAAGCATACAGGTCTACAGATTAGGATACAATCAGCGCTTATGATCTCACTAACCTGCACTGGAAACATTCTCATGGGAGATGAGATTTTGCATGAGGACATGGAAGTGCTTCAGTTGGGGGGAGATGTTGGGTGCCAATTTTTTACTCATTTCGTACATTTGTTTCCCCCATTTTACTTTGTGACTACAACCATTGGGACTATATTTTCCTCTTTTTCCTACCTTCCTATCTTAAACAAGTGTTGTTCCATCTTATTTCCATTATATTTCCATTTTATCGATTATTATGTTGGATGTATATTTTTTATGACTAACTGAGGATGAATGTTTGGAGAAGGTCTCTGGTCTTTTTTTGTCTTTCCATATGTTATTTTTAGCACAAACGATATAGGGCATGAGGCATACACGAGCAGTTAAAGCTACGATGTTACAGTGGGTTGTTACACCATGACAGTGTTACATCGTGATGATGTTATAGACCTGCTAGATGAATTGTTGTTACAACTATACTACTCAATTGATATCGTCAACTTCTGATGCCGACTTGTCCTCTATTGCTGTTATGCTACAACTGTGATTTGCCACAATAGATGTAGAGGTTATTACGTATTGTATTTGAGGATAACAACCTTTGGGCAGTTTTGATTGTAATCTATACTTTCCAGACAGGTTTTTTATTAAGAAATGGTTGTAACTATATGTATTCTATTCTGATGAGCATGAGAATCATTATATTCTTATGACTGATCCATCCCTCATTTTTCTAAAGATATAACCATTATATAATTCTCAACCCTTCAGTTCGAAAGGTTAGCAAAGAACAGTATTACTTTGGCTTTTTACTTTTGGTCACATTAATACAAGTTATCTTGTTGCTGTTGTTACATGCATTATCTGGTTTAGTTTTCGTTAAGTTCCTTTTCTTCCTGTGCCCTGCTAGGGAGGAAGGGCGCTCCTCTTTAGCTGGGATTTCAGCGGTTAAGGTATATGTATATATATTTCTTATTGCTTTAAGCATTGGTGGAAGTATTGTTGTTGCTGTTATAACTGTGAATAGATCTGCTTCAATTCCAATATTATATATGTTGTTACACATGTGGGATTAGAGATACTAGCTGGGTAATTGTTGTATTGCACGCTATGTACAAATTAATTGAGGTGTGATCACAGTCCTGTAGATCATTTTATTTCCGGATGAGTGATTCCTTCAAGCATTTAATTCGGCAATGATTTCCTTTATTTGGATTTTCTTCTGGTTTGACGTATCGGAACAGATAGTGCGACTGTCATTGAAATAAAAGACGTCCATGGATTGATAATTTATGTATACCATATTATTTATTTAACAGTGATTAATATATTCCAACAATACATGACCATACTTATTCTGGTACTTTGTTCATCACACTCTCTGTAGGTGATATGTTTATCACATAAAAAATTCATGCAACTACTTCTGCCCAATAGTCATTAGACAAGTTTCTTCCTATCAGCAGACTCCTTACAATGTTCATAATTGTTATTTTCTTTCTTCCTTCTACACCATTCTACTGTGTAGTGTACCTAGTTGTAAACTGTCTTCTGAGTCCATGTTGCTTGTAGTACTTGTTGTACCTGTTTCTCATAGGAAATTCTTGGTTGTATAAACTACACTGATAAACAGATTCAACCAATCTTTAGGTTCAAGCTGACCCTTGGACAAGAGGGGGCTCCCTCAATAATTAGGAGGACTTGTTTAACACTACTAATTGTCACTAGACAACAGCCTATGAAGCACAATGTTCATATTCATGATTTAATTTGGTTGGTTGCTGATGATTGTACAATTCTTGTTCGTGAATAAATCCCTCCCTTGTAGAGTCCTTTCTCAAAATTTCGCCTTCATTCCCGATAGAAGAAGTGAGCTTTTAAAAGAGTTTGAAAGAATAATGTAACGAGTTTCCTGATAATTCAGGAGTCAAACATAATACTTAATAAATCAGGAAGAATTTGATGCATGTAGAAATCTTCCACAAAAAAACAAAACACATTCAAGATAAGATAGAAGTGGTAAAAAATAGCTAGTTCAAAGAGGAACTAACTCAGACGCGCAATCCAATATACTAATATCTTTAAAAATTTATAAATTTGCAGGGGATTTCAAAGAGACTGAAACTCAATCTATTCTTACCCATCTCTTATGTGCACATCCAAACATGCGTAGAAATAGAATATGAAAATACTTGAAAAAAAAGACAAGAAACACAAACTCTATCAAATGTAGAATTTGAAATGCTTCAATTAGGATTTCTAGAGAAAATTTTTACAAAGTTGAAAGGTCTTGGTATCAAAATACAATCCTTTTCTTATTATAATTCATCAAATATATATAAATACAAATTGCTAAACTGTCACAAACTTTCAGGAATAAAATCATGAATAGTATACTAAAAATAAAACAATCTCGTAATAGTTTGCAAGAAATTTTGAACTGTTTACAAATTCTCTTCCTTAGAATCTCGAAGGTTGTTCCAAAGGTGTCCCAAGTTGTAGGTATTTTTGGAGTGTTTAAAATCATCTTCAGAATCTCTAGATGCGAAGTGTTCATTAGACTGCCAGCTATGGTCCTTTGTATGCCAATAAAATATCTTCCATGGAATGTTGTAGCTGATTTTAAATTAATAATTTTGTGCCTTAAAATATGGGGTTTTTGGGGCTGTAGTTGAAGATCTTCTTGGAAACATTTTATGTAAATTTTTGACAATGATTCACCAATGTCATAAAATATTTAGAAGGAAATATTTTATAAATGTTTTCAAATATTCTTTAAGTTCATTTTATATTTTTCTATTCTCATGAATTTACTAAATTAAGTTGAAAAAATATTTCCTTGAGTATTTTTATTGAATAAATTCATTCACATATTCAAAACCATGTGTTTTTTTTTCCTTCCCATGGATTCCCAAAACCATGTGTTGTTTTTCTTTCTCTGTAAAAAGCTCAATTTTTACTTGTGTTTTTCCTTCCCATAGATTCCCAAAACCATGTATTATTTTTTCCTTCTCTGTAAAAATCTCAATCTTTAATTATCCTCAATTTAATTTATCAATAACCTCAATTCTGCACTGTGAATTAATTTTCCTGTACAATTTATTTACCCAGTAAATCCATTTCACCGGTAGCTGTAATTCATAAATGAATTTCACATGAAATCATAATATATCATCCACCTGTAACTCATAAATTAATTTCACATGAAATAATAATATATCATCCACGCTAAATGAATTTGACATGAAATCATAATATATCATCCACGCTTGTGAAGGACTGAAGCTCTATCTCGATAAAATTTCAATCCGCCTTTGGTTAAATGTTGAATGGCTAGGGGTAGAAAATATATTTATAACCCTTGGATTTAATGTGCACATATATCGAGGCATGGGAAAATAGGGGAGTTTAAAGTTAAATGCGGGGTGGAACATATGCTTTGCTTTTGCAATTTAATAATTATTTATAACATAACCTTAACTTTACAAAGGTATTTCCATAAAAAGATGTCATTATATTTTTATAAAAATATGATTATTTTAAAATTAAAACTATGGTTATAAAAAATTTTAATAAGTCATTCAAAAGCATAAATAAGCATATGTTTGAGCATTTATCCAAACTGATTTTTTTTTTATTTTCTGTGTACCAAAATATGTTACGACATCAGCTCCAATGGAGATTGCTTCCCCTAGTGGGATGCAAAGAACAAGTAGACCCTATGCCTTTTTGTTTGGAAATGGAGTCATGCCATCAATCTATGACCTAAAGGTGCATCCTGCTATAATCAAACTCATACTCCCAACCAAATTTCATCCTGCTATAATATCACCAATATTTAATTGTAACCTCCACTTATAATACAACCACTGCAAATGTAACATATTCCAAAACATTTTATGAAAGCATTATTACAAACTTAGCATTCAAATGAACTAAATTTTAAAAATAAAATTTCTCTAAATATTTCTTCATTCCCAATAACAATGAGATTTTAGATAAGTATGACATCAAATATATGACCAATGTAAACAATATTTCATGGTTTTCCATGCTGACTATTCCCAGCAGAAATAATGAAAATATTAAAATAGTTAACAAAATCTCACCAAAGTCTCCAACACCATTGCTTTAAGAATAATTGCTCATTTGTTGCTTATCAGGTGCTTAAAATGAAGCAACCCTTATGCTGCAATTTTTTGGGAATGGAGTCATACCGTAAACCTATGATCATCAACCATTCATATGATATTTGAATACCCTGGATCAATCCTGTCATTTGGATACCCTGGTACTGCACACTAAAACCTACAACTGTGAAATGCAACCATATATGTGCACTAAATTGAATACTCTTTCCCATTAAACTATGAGGATGAAAATTTCTAAATACTGAAACTATAAACTGATTTATCATATATTGTTTAAATCACACCACTCAACCCCACACACCTCTATCTAACTGAAATGAAAAGCTTTACACTCTTAGGTGTAATCTTCTTTCCAATGTAGCTAAGTGAGGAGTGGGTTTATGAACAAAACACGTCACTAGTAGCTGAAAAACTAAAATATCTGTACAATATAAACATTAAATCCCACAAGAAACTTATACTCACAGGTGAACTTTAGCAGCTGCATCCTCCGTGGACATCTTATATTTCTGATCATGGTTAGGAGGCAAAGACATATAATGTTGATTACAAGTATCAATGAACCTTGCATAATAGTAAAGGCATCTAAAATATTGAGAGAATGGCATCAGTGATCTAGCGGAATCGCCATATGACAAAGTGGAGTCGCCAGGTGAGAATGATGCAACCAATATAAATGCCTACTCCTAGTTCACCAATAAGGAAAAGATCTAGTAGTTATCGTGATCAAGGGAAAACATTCTTTGTCACGTCGCTCCCCGGAAATGACACCAAATGTTGTACCTGTTTCTCGTAGATAGTTCCTAGTTGCATAAACTACATCGAGAAACCAATTCAACCAATATTTAGGTTGAAGCTGACCCTTGGACCATACGGGCACCCTAAAAAATTATGAGGCGTTGTTTAACATTGTTAGTTATCACTAGACATCAGTGGATGAAGCACAATGGTCAGATTCATGATTTAATTTGGGTTTTTGCTGATGATTGCACAATTCTTGTTCATGAATAAATCCCTGCCTTGTAGATTCATTTCTCAAAGTGTCATCTTCGAGCCCAAAATAGGAACTTAGCTTTTAAAAGAATTTGAAAGAATAATGTAATGGGGTTCTTGATAATTAAGGAGTGAAACAGAATACTTAATAAATTGGGCATAATTGGATGCATGTAGAAAGATTCTACAACCAAACAAAACACATTCAGGTCAAGATGGAAGTGGAAAACAATAACCAATTCAAAGAGGAGCTAACTTATATAGATAGTCTAATATATTAATCTCTTTCAACAAATATAAAATTTTAGGGGATTTCAGAGAGATTGAAAATCTATTCTTACCGAGCTCTTCTATGAAAATCTGAACATGTGTAGAAATAGAATATGAAAATAATGGAAAAACATACAAGAAACACATCTTATTTCATATCCAGAAATTGTAATACTTCAATTAGGATTTATGGAGAAAATTTCTATAAAGATGAAAGGTCTTGGCATCAAAAGCCAACCATTTTCTTATTACAATTTACTGGATATATAGAAATACAAATTGTTAAACTGTTACAAACTTTAAGGAATAAAATCTTGAATAGTATAATAAAAATAAAACAATCCCTTAATAGTCTGCAAGCAATTTGGAACCATTTACAAATTTTGTCCCTTATATTCTGGAAAGTTGATGCAAGGTGTCCCAAGATGTATGTCTTGTTGGAGTGTTTAAAATCATCTTCAGAATATTTGGCTGCCAATTGTTCATTAGACTGCCATATATGGTATTTTGGATGACAATAAAAGATCTTCCACTGATGATGTAGCTGACTTTCAATTAATAATTATGTGCCTTAAAATCTGGGGTTTTTGAAGCTGTAATTGAAGATTTGCTTGGAAAGATTTTATGTCACTTTTTGACAATGCTTCACCAATGTCATAAAATATTTAGAAGGAAATATTTTATAAATGTTTTCAAATATTCTATAAATTCATTTTATATTTTTCTATTTTCGTGCATGTACTAAATTAAATTCAGAAAATATTTTCTCAAATAATTTTATTATAAATTCATCCACTTATTCAAAACTATGTGTTCTTTTTCCTTCCCATGGATTCCCAAAACCATGTGTTGTTCTACCTTCTCTGTAAAAAAATCAATTTTACTTATCCTCCATTTAATTTTATCTGTAACCTCAATTCACCCACACTAGTAAATTCACTTGCACTAGTAAATTCAAATGTGTTATTTTTATTTCCCCAGTAGATCCAATAATTATAATTTTGAAATGAAATAGGAAAAATGGTTTAAGGGGTTATGTAGGAAGTGGTTTAGGAAGAGGGGGGTGTGAAGTAACTAAGGAAATGACGTGTAAAAAACGGTAAGGTAGAAAACATCTTTTTGGAACTCCGTTTGGTTAAATGTGGGAAGGGAAGTGGATCTGAAATATATTTATAACCCTTGGATTTAATGTACTCATATCTCGAGGCATGGGAAAATACGAGAGTTTAATGGACCATAAATTTCAAAAGACATTATGATATATTTTTATAAAAATATGATTATTTTAAAATTAAAATTATAGTCATAAGAAAAATTAATAAGTCTTTCAAAATAATAAATAAGCATATGCTTGAGAATTTATCTAAGAAGTAAATTAAAAATTTCTCACTGAAATTTTTTAATTTTGAGTGTACCAAAATATGTTACCATAATACTCATGGAATTCCTTCGAATCATATTCTCCACCATGATCTGAACTTAATACCTTGATACGCCGATAACTTTGGTTCTCTAATAAGACTTTGAATTCTTTGAAATTTGCAAAATATTCATACTTTTTCTTCAACAAGTAAACCCAAGTATTTCTGCAATAATCATCGACGGAAGTGAGGAACTAACAACTTCCACCAATTGATTGTGTCATCATATCTCCACACAATTCCATATGCACCAGGTCAAGTGGCTTCTTTGGTTTTTATGAAACTCCCTTTGGAAAAATTTCACGGTGTTGCATTCTTAAGATACAACACTCACAAGTAATAGCAAGCTCTTTGATGAGAGGTAACCCTATGACTATCTGTTTCTGTTGCAACAAATATTAAACTAGAAAAGTGCAAGTGTCCAAACTGAAAGTGCCATAACAATAATTAGAACATGCAATTGTAAAAAAACTTACCTAATCATTGTAATTCGTAATTAGAGGGAAGAGTTTTTTTCCTGGTCATTTTCACCTTTGCTATCAACTTCTTGCTTGGGGGCTTTTCATAAATAATGCACTCTTGTCCTTGAAAGATAAATTTGTATCTTTTTTGCATCAATTGACCAACACTTATCAAATTATGTTTAAGATTAGCAACATAATACACCTTTGATATTGTCTTTGGCTCCCTTGCTTGGTTACAATGTTGATGACTCTACCATCAACATCCACAATTTTTTCAGTCCCCAACTTTTCCTTTTTCTTCACAGATTGATCCAAATTTGCAACCGAACTCTTGTATCCTATCATGTGGTTGCAACAACCACTGTCTAATAGCCATAAATTATCAGTCGGTTCATACATGTTATGGAAAAATAGAAACATGGAGTTAATATTCTTTGTACTAACATCAGTTCTATGTTTCCTTGATCAACTATCCTCTTCTTGCAATCACAGACATAGTGACCAAATTTATTACAATAATAACATCTCACCTTTTATTTGTCAAATCTTTGATTATTTTTTAGGCTTCTCTTGTTGCTTCCACTCTCATGTTCATACTCTTCTCGGCCATCTATCTAACCACCATATATTTTGCATCGACCTCTATCTCTTAAAATAGAAACCTGGATTTTGAAAGCAGTTTCTAGAGTGGAATCCTTATTTTAGTCTATCGTTGCTTCATGTGCTAGAAGTGATCCTATCAACTCATCAACTTCTAGTGTTGTCAAATCCTTGGCTGCTTTTATAACAGCTATGAGAACATCAAACTTGGTATACAAATATCTACGAAACTTTTCAATCACTGTTCGAATTTTAATATATTGACCATAAACTTTTAACTCATTTATGAAAAACATGACCTGAACCACTCTAAGTTTTCAAAATATCTTTTAGTACTCTCTAATTTAACAATATTGACTTTGGTCATACCTTGATATCTTGCGGCCAAAGTTTTCCATGTTGTCTTTACTGAAAACGTAATCATAATCTTATGGAACACTGTTCATTCCACTCCCTACTGGATAAGCAACAACCCTTGTGCATTCTTCGTTTTATTTTTCTTCCATTGTTCCCTCTTTGCATTAGTGAGAGCTTGTTCTTCTACTTCACTTTAAAGTTCTCAAAACCCAAACTTAACATGATCTCAAAGATCATGCACCTTCAATGTGGTATCCATATTAAAGGGCCACACATCATAATATTTCCGTCTAAAAGGAAAAAAAATTGGAAGCAAACTTGATATTGGCATATTTCTTCAGATAATTTCTCATCTCAAATTTTAATAATTTTTATTTATAAAAAATTTGCAAAACTCACTCTATTAAAAAATCTTTAATTATATATATATATATATAATCTTTCTAAGAAAAAATTATGTAAATTTTTTTTTTTAAACTTTCAATAAAGCCCTTTTAATATTGTCCCTTGCATTGTTAAAAACGTCCACTCAACATATATAAAAACATTGAAATTTGAAACAACTTTTCCAGGATACAAATCGTAACTTGACTTCTTGTTTTCATGCTTTTGTTAACTAATGCGTGCTAATGCTCTCAATGATAAAGGCAACATTATTATAACACTTTGACTATAACCTTACAATAAAAAACCTTCATATTATTGGTGATCCGTTTTTCCTCTCTCTTTGTAACCTTATTCTAATAAGAATTTGTTGGAAAGACAAAAAAGAAAAAGAAAAAGTAAAAGCATAAAATTACTCAAATATTTCACACACAATAACACACTCATTGCTGTTTTTCTATTAATTACATAAATTTCAATTAAATTACAATAAATTTGGTGAAAGATATAACGACTCACCTATTATAACTTACATACAACTAATCACTAAATTCATCTATCACTTAACTTGACTTAACTCAACCATTAAATTAATTAACTAGCTCTCTAAATATAATTAAATCTCAATGCAAAACTCTAAATATAATTAAATCTCCATGAAAACGTAATTATCTTATCTTGTTATGCAATGAGAATTTGAATCTCTTACTATAATATAGAAAAAGAACCATGGATTAAGGGTTGGTTTCTGATTCTTAACGTCATTAAACATACATGTAAAAAAATTCCTTTACGTTCATAGAAAAAATATATATATATAACTTAGCCTCGTCATTTTGGATGAATCTTCTATTCATTGGGAAGCATAGATATTATAATCATCTATGTTTCCAATTGCATTATACGTTATACTTAATGAAATTTTCTCAAAGTCTTAAGTGTGAGTTGATCTCACCATTATTCCTTTGAAATTAATAAATGATGCATGCCACAAAAATTTGTGTCTCGAGGCCAACTCTCTAATGTACTATCCTACAATCAATATTTGCCGTTAATTCCTTCCCTGAAAAATAAATATTTCCCTCTACATCGAATCAGGTTAGAAATCTTTCTTGCAGTGCTGACATAGTTAGTCTTACCATCACCAATTGTATCTTAGTAATTAAGAAAGTTCTTTACAACGTCTGTACAAACTATCGTATCTTGAAAATAAAAGATGTCACTAATGCATATTTCTGTTTAATATCTTGCAATTACTCTCGTAAAAGTTTTAATAATTATATCTAATCTGCAACTAGCAAAACACTTCAGGCATCATAGATATTGCAAACTATACCACGTGGTTAGCTTTAGACTGCAATGTAGAATTTTCTGAATTTATATTGGGGAAATCTATTGAATCACTTTACAGAAAAGCAGCATATCATTTTTCAGCTGGAATAAAACAAAAACGCTATTAAAACATTTCGATTTACCATTATGGCACAATTATGGCTTCTACGAGGCATTTTCATAAATACCGAAAAAATTCACAAGTTACTGGTAAGTTTATGGCCAGTATTCATTAAAGCTGTGTTCGAGTATGAGAATCTGACGCCTGCTGGCTACTCCAAAAAGAATACGTTGGCCGTTGTTGGAAGCATGGACGCTTTAGCAAGTTAGCCTTAATTATTTTTCTTTGAATATTTCTATATGGGTATTATTTTTTATTTTTTATTTATTTATTTATTTTTTTATTCTGTATTTTATCCCTATATAAGTAAAGAACATATCATTTTTGGTTAAGATACAGCTGGAGAGCATATATGATGTCAATTATTATCAAAGATATGTATACTAATTTGTTATTTAATTTTAATTTTGATTATTATTATTATTATAAAAAAGATAAGAGCATTCTGTTTATTGTTAAGAAACTATAGGTTTAAAATTAAAATCAAAATTAAAAATATAAAATATGTATTTTTTATTAGATTTAAAAGTGAAATTGTTACTTTGGAGATGAGTCTCTTGTCTTACAAATAAAAAAATTTAACTTAATAATTTTAAAATTAAACAATAATAATAATAACAATATTAATAAAAATTAAATAATTATTAAATATATAATTTTATATATAAATTAATTCAAAATAATAGGTATAAAATAAATATCTAATATAGATGAAATACTACTATTTTTTCCATTTTAGTTTAACATATACATATTATCAATCAAGAAATAAAAGATCATATTTTCATCGATTTCTTATATTTCAATGTATTTTATAAATGTATCTTTTGTAGACTGAAATCTGTTGTAGACTTTCTAATAAATTTAGACTAATTCTCTCTTAATTCATTCAAGGAAATGTTAACTCATACTCTGAAATGTTAAAGCTATTCTTAATTCATTCAAGGAAATGTTAACTCATACTCTGAAATGTTAAAGCTATTCGAGCTGTGAAATGTTAGACCTATCTCGGATGGAACTATGCTGCTTCTATCTTAATTTATACTTCACAAATATTAACCTAATCATCCTTTAAGAAATCGAGCTCGTACTTCACAAATATTGACCTAATCATCCTTTAAGAAAAAAGCAAGAAAACTCGAGATCTGAATGAATAAATATGTGTACAATTTCTGGGTATAAAGTTGGACAATACTGGCCTTCGTTCCATGCGTAGAGAAAACGTAGTTTAGACCATTTCCGTATGGGTTAACTCGGAAAGGCCCTAATTCCTCCATTGCTCCCAATCCCAACGATGAACATCCAGGCCATGCGACAACATCAGTTTGTGAGAACTAGGAGAGCTAAGAAATACAATTATTATTGGAATATTCAAGGGAATTTTCCGCCGTTAACCCAGAGAAACAGGGGCTTCTTCGACGGATTCTGAGTGGCCTTGGCGAAATAGTACAAAAGCGCTGTGCCTGCCTTGGCATTGACTGTTACATATACAGAGTACTGCAGGAATTTGAAACCAACCGGCTGCCCGTGTGGGAGATAATCGGCTGCTTACGAGGGCCCCTCTGTCGAATATTCGGAATCATTCTTGAAGCTGGTTGTGGCGCTCTCACCTTCCCACGTGGTAGTTTTTTAATTGTACGGCTTATGTATCTTATAGCATTGCGCAACGACTGTAGTTTGCCACGTTGAGAGGAAAGCTGATGACACGGAACAACCGCTGCGAGCAAAAGAATTGACAGGAAAAAAACTGTATTCTCTTGCACCTTGAAAAATTCCGAGGTTGTGTTCTTGATCAGAGTTACCAGTAGAGAATAATCTAAGGAGAGGCCAGGTCCAGTGTTTATAGTTGCTGGAGAAGGCTAAAGGAAGTCCGTTGAAAATCCGGGAGAAAGATGAGTTCCAAAATAACGTACAGAGGGCCACTGCATAAACAAATAATTTATTGACAAAGCCTGCAGAATTCACGTATACAGTGAGTTGTTTATGGCGTCGACAAATATGATTATCGTTGTCTTTTTGTTTTTGAGCAACGCTGAGAATATTCGATACTTTCCTAGCGGCCACAAAGTGTGTCTGTGTTGACTATTTATGATATTTGTAAATGGAGTTGTTTTTACTGTGATTTTTTGAAGTTTTTTGTGTGGTGAAATTTTGCAGAAAATTTTAATATAGAATTTTGATTTGTGTTATTTAAAATGGTTTTTTGATTTTATATATAGATAAATGAAGTTGTTTTTAGTTTTATTTTTTGAAATTTTTTGTGTTGAAATTTGGCAGAAAATGTTCACATGAAATTTATTAATTCATAATAAAATATTTTACTCTTAGCTTACATTGTATGTTTTATCTATGTACAATTATATCTATATATTTTATTGCTTGATGAGTGAAAGTGAAATATCAAACAACCGAGTTAATTGTTTTGTTAATAAAATTTTAATTGTTTATTTATAAGGTTATTTAATTTTTGTTTTATTTGGCTTACATGAGCAAAAATATTTTAATTTTCTTTTTAGGAGGTGACATACTTCCATATGTCCATCATACTGGATTGTAGAATGAGCCTCTCGGCTCAAAAATAGTTTTCTGATTGTATATATGGATTCAACACCCTAAAAAGTGTGAGATATTTGTAAATGGAATTGTTTTTAGTGAAATTTTTAAAAATTTTCTGTACTGAAATTTGGCGGAAAAAATTGACATGAAATTTTGATTTGTTTTATTTAAAATAATTTTTTGATTAAATAATTACACATCAAATTTCTTACTTTAATGAACTCAGATTTTAAAGAAATTTGATATTTAAAATCTACCATAAAAATATCCAAAAAGTTAACTGTATTGCAAATTATTTATAAGCACGGAAGTCTGAAACTGTGTTAATTTGGTAATTATATGGGTATTAGTGTGGTTGGAGAATCTATGCAAAACTTAATTATAAATTGATTAAATTATAGTTTTAAATAAAATAATGGTTTTGAGAAATTTATATAATTTGAGCATATGATAATTTTTTTTGGACGGCCCAATAGGAAAAAGTGTTCTACAAAAATTGTACTTTTGAATGAAATTATAGTTTTCAATGGAAAAAGCGTGATTCCAAAAGAACTTGTATGTTTAAATGAAATAATAGTTTTGCTTTTATTTTGTTTTTATATGATGTGGTTGAGAATTTATCCAAAATTTAATTATCAATTAATTAAATTTTAGCATTAAATAAAATTATAGTTTCAAATCATTTATATAATTGAAGTATTTGATAATTTGATTATAACTTTTAATTGAGAAAAAAAAATTAACTTAAAAATTTGATTTGTTTTTTTCAAATAAAATAATCTTTTTGAATCTGGAAAAAGAGTTATTCTAAAAGTAGGGAGTTGTCTATGAAGGTTGAGGAATTGCATGCACTGCCAAAAGTGGCCAGAATGTGGGTAAAAAAAATTAAGAAATTTTTCATTAGCAGTGTTTGAATCATGTTTTTTATCATGGAAATGAATTCATGACCATAAAAAACCTCTAGGGCACTCAAAATATTGAATTTTGATAGCTATAACCTCGATTTACAAAAATTCCTGCCAAATTTTCTTAAAATCTTACTGGAATTTTCACGATTAAACAATAATTTCATTTTTGGTTAATTTCGCCTTAAGTTATAATATATAATTTTAAACATATTTACTCTTTACTAAAGTCAATACCAATTCTTAAATCAAAGGAAAAAAAGTTAATTCAACACAAACAATCAAAACCCAAAATATTTTAATGTTTCTTGTAATTAACTATTTGTAAAATGAGTCTTTAAAA
This sequence comes from Pinus albicaulis, assembly GCA_034641835.2. Classification (NCBI taxonomy): domain Eukaryota; kingdom Viridiplantae; phylum Streptophyta; class Pinopsida; order Pinales; family Pinaceae; genus Pinus; species Pinus albicaulis. Next base: position 728,309,829 of record CM076571.1, on the reverse strand, counting down.
AGAAAACCCATATTTTATGAATAAATTAAAATCTTTAAAGACATATATATTCCCCATCCAAATTGTAATCAATATATTTGTAATAATGATCCCTGCCTCTTAAACATGAATTATATTTACGAACACTCAAAAAACAAAAGAGATATGGTAAATAAATAAAAATATAAATAAACTAGAGGTATGGTAAGTAAATAAAATATCTTTTTATATTTACTCCATAATATTCTTTATATTAGGTTTTACTTAGGTGAAGCCCATTGTCCAAATACTATGGGCTAAATTATTATTAATATTATGCAAAAAAAAGAAACATCATTAAACCTAATATTATATTATTATTATTATTAAATCTAATATTCATATTAATATATTATAATATTAATATTATTGAATTTAATAACTTTGGAAGGAGAGAGAAGGAGAGAGGGATTAATAGAGAGATGGATTCGGAGGGGGAGAGAGGTAAGAAATAGGAAATATAGAGAGTGAGAAGTGGAGAGAGAGATGAGTGACAAGGGACTGATGGAGAGAAAGTGTGTGTGTTTGGGGTGAGATAAAGAGACAAAGAAGAAGAGATGGAGATAAGGGGGAGAGAGAGATAAGGAGAGAGGGAATGAGGGAAGTTGTGGGAGAAAAAAAACATATATATAAGTTATTTATTAAAGTTAATAAAAATTTGCAGTAGTTGAAAGAAGTGTTTATTTGGATTGATTGTTTCTTAAAAATCTAAATTTAGGTGTATTGGAAAAATTGTAGTTTTAAACAAAATTATAGATTTAAGTTCGTTAATTCAAATAATGTGATAGTGTAAGTTGTTTAATTTACATAATGGGATAGTTTTCACTTTGAATTTGTTATTTTTTATTTATTTTTTTGTAAAGTAACTATTATTTGATTATTTTATAGTTGGATTGTTTTGTAAAAATTTACAAAATGATCAGTTTTAAATAAAGTGATAGGTTTAATTTATATAATATGGTGGTAATGATGCAAAAAAAATGATATTTAAAAATTATTTACACAAGTTAATAGAAATAGTTTAAAAATGTATTTGTATGGTTATTTTATGAATGCATTGTTATGTAAGAATTTACACTAAATTTAGTTGTGTATGGAAAAAATTTTAATTTTAAATAAAATAATAGATTTCATTTCTTTAATTTATATAATGTGATGTTGTTGACCAATCATGACATTTGAAAATTATTTATGCAAGTGGATAAGAAATTTTGGAGGATTGATCAAGGAAATTACACACATATTTATACAAGCAATAGTCTCAAGATAAGAATTCGAGAATTCTATCTTGGACGTATAGTAATGTGGTTGAGAGATTCTCTCAACCACACACTAAACTAGGAGAAACTATATTCTTGCTACTTCCTATTATGTAGGAACAAACTCCTCAAATGGAGAATTACAACCATACACAAGTAGTAATTAAATATTTCTAACTCCCCCCCTTAATGGCTACTTGTCATCATAGTGATTCACAATGCCTGGTTGTGGTCAAACATAACAAATAATATGTCGACATCCATATAAAAGAGCAACCATCCACCAGAATGCATGGGTACCAACCGCTGCAACCACTAGTCCTGTAGGATGTCCTTTGCATACATGATTCTATCGGCCATTATCACTGCATATATGTACCTACAAATCCACCACCATCAGGCGAATTGCATGTGCAGAATCTCCAAAACACAATCTGCCTCTCCCGGACAGATCCGCAACTTCTCAGATCTGCAATTCCCGCAGATCTTCTAGCGAATGTGAGGCTTCCCGCGGTTCTTCCACTGAAGGTGAGGTGGCGTCTTCCCGAACAAAAAAAAATCTGCACCTAGAATAAAAATACTGGCACAAGTTTATCCTGCGCTTTCGCACCAATCCCGTGATTTGGCATGTTGGCACGAGTATGTACTGAACAGTCGCGCCAATTGTGCTTCTCAGCATGACTGTCAATTAAGAAAGCATGCCAACCCCCTTCTGCTCAAATATTAATGAACCATCTGAGACCATGAGCCATGTGTTACTGCAGTCCACCTGCTCGATTGAGCACACAGCTCTTCGTGTACACACGGCCACAAAGGCACTTTTAGCCACGAAGGAGATGCAAGCACAAAGGCTCTATAGGTGGTTTTTGGCTTACCACCAACCAGCCACAAAGGCAATATGTGTGTGGTTTCTGGCTCACCAAAAACCATTACAAAGTGGTTTTAAGATCACCACGAACTTTCAAATGCCTTTACAAGGCTTACATTCCATGCTTCAACCTTTTTGGAGTTTCTGGGTACATATAATGACCATTACAACAACCAACTAGACTTTCTTATAACATGCTAAGGACTCTATTACACAAACCACACTATCTCAAACAAACATCTACTTTGTTGTCGCCCACAAATGTTTGCTTCTCCTTTAACTCATCTTTTCATAGTTCAAATATTGGGCATCCTTGTCTGTTCAAATAACTTCTTGGAACTTCATGCTTAACTGTCATTCGTTAGAGTTTCAAATTCTAACAAAATAAATTTTCCTACATTGAGTTAGCTAGGCTCAATAAGGCTCAATAATATTTAAACATGATTCCAAGAAAATACAACATAAACTCTTCAAATTTAATTTCTCTATCTCTACCCATAAATGATTATTTCCCAAGCATACTAGTAACGATTCCAATGATACCTGTGAGGGGTCCTCTGATAAAGAAACCGGAACATAGGCACTCACAACCACATGAAGAGAACACAATTTTCCCTTCAAGAACATTAATCTAGGACTCCACAGTCCAATCCTCCTTTGCGTTTTCGTATCCAGTTCTCCCAACATCGCAATGTAATGCCACTTCCCCTATTCATAGTATCAAGGCTAGTCACTATTTTCAAACATGCTGCCCCATGCTCACTGATGTACTGCAACAACTAAGACCCATTGTCTAGCTAATCTCCTCGCAATTAACATGCAAATCTATCTCCACAATCTGTTTCCATCACACCAGGCACGCACAAACTTGATCATCCTCCAATCTCTGATGTAGCTCCAATCCTTTGATATCGTTTTCACTGTCATGTCTTCATCAACATATCCTGCAAGTTTTTTTAGTGTTGGAATGACCAGTTCCAACACACACTAAGAATTGTGACAATAGTCGGTCACACCAATGTCACTTAAATTATAACCAGTTTCATTGTCATGACAGTTAATCAATACATTGGAAGTTAAAAAAAAAACATCATCAGAGAATTAAAAATTTGGACAGTAGCATAAACTTCTCCTCGGTCATCATTTTCATAGCGCTCTCCACATTCGTCCACACCAGCCCCCATGCCCACTAATCTGCTCAAATATCTACATCATCTAAGAACTTGCCTCTGCTTGCTTGAAATTACAGCACATCGGCTTCTTGGTAGCTGTAACGTCATCCTTGATATTTATTGTTGTCCTTGTGGCGGAATTGCAGAAGGCTCGTCACGAGCCATTCCACTAACATCAAGAGCCTTCTTGACAACCTCGTGTGCCCTCTCACCATACCTCACACAATGCAGACACAACTATTTTATGAGCGCGTGAGATTACTAACCAGAGTATCTTTCGTACAAGCCACAATTCAAAGGAAACTATTTCAATACAAGCGCCACGTCTTTCTCTCCACTATTTTTCAATATTCTAGCAACCCCAGCTCCTGCCAAATGAGCACCACATTGTGATTCTGCTGTAACTGGAAAATTGCGCCTGCACAACCATACATGGCACCCCGCAGCCTTGTCATCGCTTCATACTCCATACTTCTCACTCTGTTCCACTCTGGGAAGGTCTCCGACAGCTCCTCATTGGTCATACCCCCGACATACCGGAGCACATCATAGGCGTCAGAGCTCAACTACATGTCTCCATACTCGATGTCATTGTCAACCATTTTTACAAAATTCCTGGCACCTCCAACTCCCACATAAGTAACGCAGGGCCCGTCGTCCACTTGTTCAGCGACCTTGGTGACCACGTCTTCAATATACCTGTAGGCCTCGAGGGTGCCTCCAGGCATGAGCGAAGGGCCATTGCGAGCTCCCTCCTTACCTCCGAAGACCCCCATTCTCCTCACGTGTGGGCCTCATAACTAATTTTCACCATTAAGCAAGTGCAACAGGCCACACTTGGCCGAAGCTAACCCACACGAATGTAGAGGCGACCACCAATATCAGCGCTATGTCTCCTACCTCGTCGTTGAATTTCTCATTCACATGTTCATAAATGTTAACCACACTCAATAGCACACTCAGATTCTATGAAAGCAACAATACCAGCAAGGCGTCTCTTCATCAGATTTGACAAGAACATGATAACCTTTCCCAATCCACCCTTTTTTAAGCTGTTCTATCCTGTAATATTGTTCAACATCAATCGGTAAAATCTATTAAAAATCTTCAAAACTATAGTATGAACATTTGTATTGGGAAGACATTTATCTAGTAGAGGCTAAAGCCAATTCTTTAAAACTGAGAGCACTCCATGATCTATGTTATGGAACAATGGAACAACCATCAATACAGTCAGGGCCGATATGGTTGTTGCAGGGAAGAAGGGAAGAGATCTGACCCAAATTGCAGCACACAGCCGCAAACTCCCCCGAATCTATGGAGACGACCTCCTATGGTCAGATCAGCATCCTTTGTAATGGATTTACACATCACCTTCACCTGCTCTTCGCTATGGGCCCACGTATATACTAATATCAATGTGCTTCGCCCCAAGGAGTATTGGGATTGCAAGTAGCTTGCAGATCCATGAAAAAAAATAGGTACCATGCCTCCTTCGAAACACAGCAGCCACACCTCTGAGCCGTAGCGACCATAGTCTTCAATTTGCTGCCCAATATCACTTTCTAAATATTCATCTCTCTCTCGGACTGAATCTTGGTAACTCGCTTTCTAGACAAAAAAAAACAACGCCCTCAAGCATTCAGACCTTCGGCCTCCTCTCTAGTGGGTTCAGCCTCTTCAATCCTCAATATGGACAAATAAATGTAAATATAAATACACTCATTTATTTTCCTCAGCCCAGGAGGGGCCAGGGCCGAGGCCCAGGCCCTTATGGGCTCTGAAGCTTTGATACCATGACAAAATATCACACTGCAAACTCTAATCAAATTCTATATTGTGAATCAAGGAAATTACACACATATTTATAAAATATATAGTCTCAAGATAGGAATTCTATCTTGGGCGTACAGTAATGTGGTTGAGAGATTCTCTCAACCACACACTAAACTAGGAGAAACTATATTCTAGCTACTTCCTATTATGTAGGAACAAACTCGTCAAATGGAGAATTACAACCATAGACAAGTAGGAATTAAATATTTCTAATTGATTATGCATTTAATTGGTTATTTTATGGTTTCAGTATTTTGTAAGAATTTATTATAAATTTAATTATAAATCACAAAGTGTAATGTTTGAACCAAAAATCTGTCTAAAGAAAATGTGTACACCGAATGAGTAACTAACTATATCAGCATCTCCTCTCCACAATATGTTAACATTTTTCAAATAAGATGAAAAATATATATGGTAATAGCCCTAAATCTGCTACAAATCATAAGACATAATATCAATATTAGAATTTATGACCATATATTTCATATTTCGAATTGAATAAATATAACACTAATATTTAAACCTCCTAGGCTATATTGTATGCATACCATAGATACACGTCATTGGTATTTGAATAATCAATGATTAAGTTTGTGAATGGAAATAAAGACTCTGTATGCTCGGTCATGTTTTGCTTCTTACCTTAATATCACTGATTTTTAAAGGCGGATAACTGCCATAACTTATTGGGAGGAGATTTAAATTAAAACTAAAATGAAATAAATAATCGCATGTCAATAAACATAAATCATTGCATGTCAAAAAACAGTTGCGGAACCATTTGTAACTTGATCACTCGTTGGGACAAGAACAAGAAAGTGAGATCACTATCATCAGCCTCACATGTAGTGGTCCTCGTATGTTTGTATATATCAATAGTGTAGCAAAGGTTTGTCCCAGGGAGTGTAAATGCATATATTTCTCTTTGAACGTCTTTTTTGTGTCTTGTAGTAAAGTGAATATATGTGATCGAGAGAGGAAGGTTTTAAAAATAGAGTTGAGGTATCGAAAATATTTATATGCAAGGAAATTAAGAGTCGTTAAGTGGAAAAAAGTCATGTAGTGTTATTGCATGTTTTGATGGTTGGAAAATTCGTATGACAAATCCAATGTCCAATGTCATTATTGCAAGAAATATGGGCACTATGCCAATGAATGTATAAAGAAGCAAAATGACATGAAAAATAAGTAGAATGCTAATGTAGCAAAATAAGAAAACAACCCAAGTAATATGTTGTTAACATGTAATGTAGCAGAAGATAGAGAAGATGATGTTTGGTTCTTAGATTCAGGATGTAGTAATTACATGACTGGAAATAGAGAAATGTTTGCCAATCTAGATGAAGAAGTGAACTCAGAAGTAACCACAGGGGCTGATATTAAAATCTTTGTAAAAGGAAAAGGAAAAGTTAGTATTCGAATAAGAAATGGTGAGCAAAAATTTGTTCCAGATGTGTATTACGTTCTAGGTTTGAAGTGTAATCTTTTGAGCATTGGGCAGCTCATAAACAAAGGTTACAATGTAATTTTCAAGGATCATGTGTGAAAAATAAGAGATATACCTCCAAGAAAGAAAATCATTGTTGAAATACAAATGACCAACAATAGAATGTTTCCTCTCAAGCTCAACTCTGACTTGAAGGGAAAAGGAAAGAGCATAGAAGTTGTAACACAAGAAGCCTTTCAGAAGGAAGAGAAAGATGAAAATTGGTTATGGAACCTGAGATTTGGACATCTCAATTTCGGAGGATTAAATTTACTGCATAGAAAAGAAATGGTAAGAGGTTTACCATTGATTGAGAAACCTGACAGCCTATGTGAAGGCTGCATCTTGGGAAAACAACACAGAGAAAATTTTCCATTAGGGAAAAGCATGAGGGCGAAAGCACCCTTAGAGATCATTCACTTAGATTTATGTGGGTCGATGCAAACAACATCAGTTTTAGGCAGCAATTACATGCTGACCTTCATAGATGACTTCACAAGAAAAGTGTGGGTTTATTTCTTAAAATATAAGAGCGAAGTCTTTCAGAAATTTTGCTATTTTAAAGCTCTTGTAGAAAAGCAGAGCAGGCTGCACATTAAAGTTATCATAATTGATAGAGGAGAAGAATATATATCAAAGTAATTTTTGCGTTTTTTCAGAGATAACGACATACACAAGCAGTTTACCACAAGGTACACACTGCAACAGAATGGAGTTGTTGAAAGGAAGAATCAAACCATAATGGAAATGGTGAGAGTTATACTAAAGGCAAAACACTTGCCGAATGAGTATTGGGCAGAAGCAAAAAACTTTGCTGTGTATATTTTAAATAGATGCCCTACAAAAGATGTGATGAACAAAGTTCCAGAAGAAGCGTGGAGTGGCAGAAAATAGGGAGTCACCCACATGAGAGTTTTTAGATGTGTGGCATATGCACACATTCCAGACAAGTTGAGGAAGTAGTTGGATAGTAAGGGGGAGAAGTGCATTTTCCTTGGATATTGTGAGGATTCCAAAGGATACAGATTGTATAACCCATCCAAAAGAAAATTTGTGATAAGAAGAGATGTGCAATTCATTGAAGAGGAAGCATGGGATGGAAGCATTGAGAAAACAGTCAATGTTAAAAGTTGGTTATCTCATGATGAAGATGAGGGAGATGTGGTTGAAATTAACAACTCATCCGTTGCACAACCTGCACCAACACAAGGACGGCAAGGGACACCTCAAGTAGCAGCGAGAACAACCCTGAGAAGAAATGGGAGTGCATCACCGAGCACACCACATGGAGCAAATTCAAGTTCTTCTTCAAGCACGACTACACCAGATGAAAGAGAAAGAAAGTTCAGAAGTATTGGAGAAATCTACGAGAAGGGAGCAACAAATGAAGGTATGAATTCCCTATTTTCTTTGTATTTTCAAGTTGATGATTCTATTCATTTTGAAGATGCTATTAAAGATAGAAAATGGATAGAAGCTATGGATGATGAAATCAATGCCATAGAGAAGAACACAACATGGGAGTTGGTTGATCTCCCAGAAGGTAAAGAAGTCATTGGAGTTAAATGGGTTTATAAGACCAAAAGAAATGCTAAAGGAAAAATAGAAAGACACAAGGCCAGACTTGTTGTCAAGGGATATAAGCAGAAGAATGGGATTGATTATGAAGAAAATTTTGCACCAGTTGCAAGAATGGAGACAGTAAGAGCAGTGATGTCCATAGCAGCACAAAAAGAATGGAAAGTATATCAGATGGATGTAAAATCTTCATTTTTAAATGGAGTGTTAATGGAAGAGGTATATGTTGAACAATCTCTCGGCTATGAGAAGAAAGGCCAAGAGCATAAAGTCTGCAAATTGAAGAAAGCTATTTATGGCTGAAGCAAGCACCTAGAGCGTGGTATAGTAGGATAGACTCCTATCTACTAGAAAATAGATTTGAAAATTGTGAGGGAGAGCCCACCCTCTACATCACAGAAAACGATGGTAAAATGCTCAATCTTGTTTTATATGTTGATGATCTAATTTTTACAGGTAATGATGATTACCTTATTGAAAATTTTAAAACAGTCATGAAAGATGAATTTGAAATGAATGACATGGGCTTGTTGAGATACTTCTTAGGAATAGAAGTAGAACAAAATGAAAAGGGGATTTTTATTTCTCAAGCAAAGTATGTGAATCAAGTTTTGGAAAGATTTAATATGCAAGAGTGCAAAGCTACAATTACTCCCACAGTAATGGGATTAAATTTGAGTAAAGATGACAACAGCAAAGATTTTGATCCTAGCTTGTATAAAAGCATAGTTGGCAGCCTCATGTATTTGACTGCAACTAGGCCAGATATTATGCATGTTGTTAGTTTAATTTCCAGATTTATGGAGAAGCCAAAAGAAGCACATTAGCAAGCAGAAAAGAGAATTATGAGGTGTGTTGAAGGAACTAACAGATTTGGTATTTTATATACTGCTTCAGAAAATTCAGAGTTAGTTGGATACACTAACAGTGATTGGGCTGGAAGTGTAGATGATTGGAAGAGCACTTCCGGTTTTTTTTTTATATAGGTTCAGGAGCCATTTCATTGGCTTCTAAGAAACAGCGTATTGTAGCATTATCTACAGCAGAGGCAGAGTATGTGGCAGCTACAGCAACAACGTATCAAGAAATTTGGATGAGAAGGATGTTGAGAAGTTTATGCCAAGAACAGGTAAAAGGGACAGTGATTTATTGTGACAATAGCTCAGCTATTGCATTGTCAAAGAATTCAGTATTTCATAAGAGAACAAAGCATATAGATACAAAGTTTCATTATATCAGAGAATTGGTGAACAATGGAGAAATTGTTTTACATCATTGTAAAACAGAGAAGCAATATGCAGATATTTTAACAAAACCATTGGGGCAGAAAACCTTTCAATTTCTAAGAAAATGCTTGGGTATGATTGATAACCCAACAACTGACTGTAAGGGGGAGTGTTGAAATATTAAGGTCCCTGCTAGCCTTTGAGCAAGAAGTAAAGAGTACAGAGGCAGCGCAGCAGAGTTTGAGTGTACAACAACATGCAGTCAAAGAAGAATGGGATATTTGTAAGGAAGAAGTTAATTGTTGATGGGCAGCAGCCACGAATTGCAGAGGAGAAATTAAATTGGTGATGGGCGTAGTCATTTCTGCAGGAGGACTAAGATTTTTTCGTATTTATTGTCTATGGAGGAACAAAGTTAATTAAAACAGTCATTTCAGGCGTTTAAAGCCCTCAACAACCAAAATGAAGAAAAATTGATTAAAATAGCCGAAGTCCTTTAATTTTTGAAAAGGCGGGACAAGTGGTCCCCACCATTTATGCACTAATCGCAATCGCAAGTTTCTTGTGCAGTGTCTTGTTGATATAAAGTTTTGCGATGCAATGCAATCACAGTCACAATCGCAAATCACAATACATATGTTCCAAAGTTCAAATGTCTTGTAGATGTGGCAGAGTTCCACAAGAGGAACGATTGTATATAATATACAACCAAATTTTATATTAAAATCGCCCTCCACCACAGTCGAGTCCCGTGGGTCCACAAGACCACGCGGCATTATATAATATGGTTGCGGGTTTCAATCGCAAAGGTTCAATCAATAGGTTTTTGTTGAATGCATCGATCACATTACCAAAAGGCCGGACCTGATGGCATTATGAGATGGAGTTCATATGTTCCATCGCGTCCAGTTCTTAATCGCAATCGGAAGCTCCTATGTGTTGGGCCCGATTGCACTATCGAATGGCGGACCCATTATATTATATAGGGTAGAGTTTTATGCGCCATCGCATCTACTCTTCAATCGTAATCGCAATTTTGAGTCGGCCGTTTTGTTATGTTATGTTACGGACCTGATGGGGTTTATGCAATGGAGTTAAATCTTGGTCCATCGCGTCCGTTATGCAATCGCAATCGGAACTCTTGTTTGGTGCGCTTTTTTGTTTAAAGTGCAGACCCGATGGATATTATACAATGTATTTAAATGGTTTGATCACATGTTCAAAGTGCAACTATTAAGCGGGCCCGCATGTATTAGTTTTAAGTTTTAATATTGTTTTGTAATGTTTTAATATGTGCGTTATGTAAAAACAAAAAGGCCTGAGAGCCTGTTCAATGTGTTTTTTTTATTTTTGTAATGCACAGCAGTGCGGGAAAAAGAAAATATAGTGTGTATTTTTCAACAAAGAGACAATGTGTTTAGCTTTGCACAGTAGTGCATTGTTGTAGTGAGACTGTGAAGTCATTTCAGGCAATGCATTTGTAGCGGTCCTGGTTTTAGTAATCCCTCTCAGTGAGGAAAATTTTGTAACGGTTTTGAAAGGAATAGAAGTTTGTTTTTCAGTCTGGAAACTCCGTCTCTTGTCAAGAATTTTAATTTCTCTGTGTTTAGAGGAGAGGAGTTTACTCTCTCCATTTCTATTGTTCTAGAATTTTTGAATATTCCAACAATTCTATCCAAGGGTATTCATGAAACACTCCATAATCACCTAGAAATATGTAGAATTAGTAATATCTATGGTTCGAGGTATGTCTACAAATCTGGAAGTTCCCTCTTCGAAGTTCTTGCAAAGCAATAAATCATTTCTTTCCTTTGAGATTTCGAATTTTAAATGCCTTGGAGGTATTTTTTTACTTAAGGTACAATGGGCATGGTCGTGGTTTTGATCCGTACAAATCCATATCATCATGGAAAATTTTAGATCCCTACAAATCCATATATGATATCATCGTCCACACATGACATAAACCTTTATGCTATTGAAATACAGGGAGCTTCTACTTCACTTATGCTACTTTGTTTTCCTAGTATGTGAATCAGGTTAGGCAGATTTGTAGAGTAGTCGATATGTCCGGAGACAATGAGGGATGGATACTTTTAAAAGTAGGGCCATATTATGCTCATGCATACAACCTATATTGAGACGGGTTCAAAGTTTCTACTTGTGCCACCATAGTTCGTATAAGAAACATTCCTTAGTGAGTTTATGTAATTCATGTCAAAATGATTGGAACAAATCCGCCTATCGCTCATTCACGTAATTGAGAACTGAATTTAAAAATAAAGAGAACTTCAAGTTAAATAATTCCATGAATTGTGTTGGGTTTAATTGATGTATTCACACACTCTATTCATATATATGTATATTAATATCATTCATGTTGGCTTAGGTAGGGTCTCCATGCATATAATATATACACAAAAAAGTTACATTTATGTTCAATGGAGAATGGTGTATATATAGATTTTGTTATGTGGTCTACACATGCCTTTGACCAACAACTCTTCATTCAACTCCTGCTACAAGTTCAAATTCAGTACAATTAATTTTTTATAACAGATTGTGTCATCGTATAATAATTTCTTTAAGTAAAACAGATACTATAATCTTTCTTCTAAGTTTTCTAAAATCCCATTTTATAAAACCCTAAACCCTAATGCAAACGGGATTTAGTCTTGAGCGCCTATAATCTTCCCCCTAAGTTTTCTAAAATCCCATTTAACCCTAAACCCTAATGCAAATGGGATTCAGTCTTGAGCGCCAATGGGAAGCAAAATGTGTATTTTTCGATATAGCATGGATTTAATTTGATTGAAATTGCAGCTAGAAGTATTATATTCCTTCTGCTCATTGATAGTTTGGAATTGAGTAATTCTTCATTATAACAATGCTCTATATTTTATGTAATGATATTCCTTTCATCATGGGTGTCGTATGTATTTTTCGTTGAATGCATGTATATGGATTATTCATAAATAGACATGGTTTTATGATTAGTGTGCATTTATTTAATGCAAGGGAAAGATAGATGAATAAGAAAGTTTTTATAATGTTGATGCGATGGATTAATAAGTATGTATTTTGTATGCATTTAAAAAAAGAATTATGTATATGACTTCTAATTTTATTTATACATGTGCAATAAAGTAAACGGTACAATTGGTAGAAGCTTATTAGTGGTTCTCACATAGAAATGAGAACCCATAGAGATCGAAATGTATATTTGATGAAAAAGTGATTATTTGTTTGGATGGATAAATTTATATTTCAGATAAATATAATGTTATAATTTTATTGATTATAATGTTGTAGGAAAGAATCATGATGTTGGTAAGAATAGAGTGATAATTTCTAATATGATTTATTTTGCAATAATGGATTTGCAATATGATTTATGTATAAATATTGATATTTATAGATTTAAAGATATCTTAAGATAGTTTATAAGAGGCATCTTACTATCGGAAACACCCATACTATGAAGACGTTGTGCCAAAAAAAAATTGTGTAAAGTGAAAGCATGTTTAAGGTAATCATTTATAGTAGAGATGCACTCCCCCATGAAATGTTTAATATAATAAATGTTGGTTGGTCTTTCCCTTTAGGTTTTTGAGGGTATATTGATGTTTATTAATGTGCTTGCCTATTTTTTATTTTCATGATATGAAATCAGGTCATTCAATGTGCTAATAACAAGCCTAATTAAATGAAAAATGTTTAGGATGAAAATTTGTAGTAGGAAACATTACGTTCACAAGTTTCCTTAATGATTATTATTTTATGTGATTGGTTACTCCTTTTCTAAGGTTACTTCACTTAAAAATAAGGATTATACCTTTTTTTTATTAGTTAAGGAGTATGGAACAAGTCATTGAGAATATTACATGTTGGAAAAACTAATAAAATCTAATCCTATTGATTTTTGCAAGAGTTCTGCCAAACGATGTTACTTAAAGAGAAATAAATAAATAAATGTTTCCTTCATATGTTTTACTTAGTATTCAAATAAAACATATATAAGTGAAAAATTAAAAATTAAAATGTAATGTGAAATGTAAATACAAACCTAACATGTAAGGCATAGAACTACAAATTCAATCACAATAAATTTGTGTCTATAATGTAAAGTTAACATACTATTGTGTTTTTAACAGGTTATTTATTTATATATTATTTTTGGTATAATAATTTATAATATTAATAATTATTACTCCGATATATTATAATAATAATCAAATCCAATATAAGTATTATCATATTAGACATAACAATTCTATCATATGTATGGAGGGAGGAGAAAGAGAAATGGGGATACACCTGGGGGGGGGAGAGAGAGAGAGAGAGAGAGAGAGAGAGAGGGGGGGTGGGGGGGAGGGAGGTGGAAGATAATGTGGAGAGAGTAAGGAAGACAAAGAAGGAGATAGATATGGAGTTGGAGTGGGAGAGGGAGAGGGAAAAAAATTACAATGAGAGATAGCGGTGGAGACAGATGGTGAGTGACAAGTAAGTGATGGAGAAAGAATGAGGGAGATATGAGAGAACAATGGAAGAGAGAGGGAGAGAGAGAGAGAGAGGAGGAGAGATAGAAGGAGAGAGGGAGGCAGATATAGGTGGTAGTAGAGAGAGAAATATAGAGTGATTGCAGGAGGTGGCAGAAATGGGGATATCAGAGAGAAAGGGAGAGAGAGGAGGGAAGAAAGAGATTTCATATCTCTCCCATATCACATAGACTAAAAGTATGTAATTTTCATAGAAATATGACATTGTGAAATTTTTTAAGGTAAATATATTTCACAATTACATAATTTATCATTGTATAAAGTTCACCACATGGGATACATGATCATGATTTTATTACTATTTACATGTAACATTTGATGCTACTATTCTGTCCCCTTTAAATTCATTACAATATGTTTTTTCATACTTTATTTTTTCTCATAAATTTTTTAATTTTTTTCGAATCACTTCCAAATCCTAGTGTATCAAGACCCAGCTTCGTTTTTTCCTCAACTTTTAAATTAAAGAATATCCTTTATCTTTATATATGTGTGTGTGATTCTTTTATTCATTTCACAATATATATCAGATTATAGGCCTTGTATATCAATATAGGCCTTACCTCTTGATCTCCATACCTATACTTACCACTTGCATTATTGAAAATGGCACATAACTCTTATGTTTCAAAGAGCTATATACCAACCACACAACTTATATTTTTATAAGCGTTGTCATGAGGGTTAATTTTAATTATTCATCCTTCTCCAAAGTGTTTTTTAAGATGTGAATTGTATATTTTATATGCATATGTATATAGTCCTATATCCCAATATCCATGATGGATACCAAAAATGAGTGTATCATGAGGTGATGGGTTATGGGTTTGGGTCCACACATTCCTCAAGGAAACGTAGCCATTTGTTTCACTTACTGATGAAGATGAAACCTTGTTTGATCAATGGTGACGGTTGATTAGATTGATGTTAGGGTAACTACCATAGCATGCCTCATCATCACAGTCTCATTGTAATGATGATCCATTTACAAATTGAGCTTTTCAACCTCATACTAAACTCCACTACAACCAACGGGGTTTTACCTCATTCATGAAGGGATTATCATCACATTCTTGTTGGGTTTGCTTGGATAAACCAACCAAAAAATAATACAATGAGCATGGTTATGGCATGGACCTAATTTGGCCTCAAGGTAATTTTCTACATAAATTTCTTGTACCCTTTTGGTTATTCTATTGCATAATTTTTTTCCTTACAACTCCCTAAATATTTACACTCTGACTATTGCTCATTCGTTCTCACAAGTACCCTTGTTCTACTCTGCGAGTTTGCTAGTCATGACATCAAATTTTAATAAGGAGATTTATTATATTTTTTCCACTCTTATGTTTTGATAGTCAAAGGTGAAAAGAGAGGGTTCAAGGATGAGAATTTGAATTTCCCATAAGTGGGGTCCATATTTCTCTTATCTCTCTATATTTGTTTCTTTTGTCTTGGATATGAACTTGGTCTATAAAAATATTTGAGAATAATTAGGTTTAATTGATATTTTTCATCCCTATCTCCCTATTATCGATTATAGTTACTTTCTGTTAGAGTTACTACTCCTTTTTTGCAGAATATTATAATTGGTTTCTATGATTTCCTTGTTTGTAGGATTTTATGCATCTTGGAAGTTGGCACTCTTATAGTCTTAACTCTTTGGCTTCACCTCCCTATTCTTTGGGAACCTTCCTACTTTTCTCTATATAATTTAATCCCTATATTTAGTTGTGGGCTCTTATGTGTAAGTGGAATTCTATATATTAGTCTTCATCCTCCAATATGCCTAGAAAAGGATGCCATTGAGCCTAAGGGGTATGCTACAATATCTCTCTCCTATCCGATTCTAGAGTTCAATTCTTTATGGAGTTCTCTACTACCATTTATGCTCAATATGTCCCACTCACATTTAGAGTTGAAACATAGTCAGGAGAATGAGAGGGGGGGTGGGAATGAAATTTCATAATATATGCAAATGTGGAAGAAAGGTTTGGATGTGGATCCCTAACATAGTGAGTACCACCACCAAAAAAAAAAGATACATGTACAACATAAATATCTATTGGAATTTAAGGATAAAAATGGGGCAGGATTCAGTGGAATGAATATAGGGCCAATAGAAAATACTATTATGTATTGATGAACTCCTAAAGTAGATCAACAACCACACTAACGTAATCTAAATATTGACAAAAAAATAATTTGATCTAGAGCCCCAACATGAGAGGAAGAGGAGGCTTATCTTGATATAATTGAAGTGGATTCACAATCCAAGTAGATAAACCTAAAGTTAAATTTTGTGTTTAATTTGATAGGGAATAAGCGACTACAAGCATAGTTGTGAATTATATAGTTTTTACTAGTAGATAGTAAGGTATATAGAAAAATTAGTATATCATTAGAGTTAGTTTAAACAATATGTTATAGAAAGAAAAATTATATTTTTTCTTTACTAGTTTGGTTTCTCCTGTACTAGCTAAGTAGAAATAACTATTTTGTATATATTTGAAAAATCATATTAATCAAATTCTGTGTGATTAAAAAAAAAAAAAAAAACATGTGCATATTCTATTTGTTCAAATATTCTAGGGTCGAATTGAAAAAATTGAACTACATTCTTCCTAGATTGGTTTCTTCCTATTAATGTTGGAAATGATAAACTTGGTGGTTAGAGCTAATAATACATCAAAAAATCTGTTTCTGTGAAAAAAAAATTCATGTTATGTTTTTGTATTGACATATATTAGAATCTTAAAATACATACATGTCTTATATAATCATAACCATTTTTAGAATAAGTTATAACCTTCACTAATACAAACCAATATCTACAATATAAACATATAACACTCATACAAACTAAGGCTTCACTAACACAATGTCATGTATTTTCTAGGATATAATGAATTTTTCACACATATGAAATATTATAAAATGTGAAAAAAAACCTGCACAAGAATGAAGTTTCAAAATCAACAAGTACACTAACTTTAACATTTGTATTATATTTTGCATAAAAAAAAAGATCACTAGAGAAACTCAAATTTCAGCTATTTGTACACAAATTTTATAAATATAAATTCTATATTTGAAAAAATAATTGAATTTATTATATTTCATCTTTCACCAAAGGGGTCTTATTTCAGCCTCCGGGGGATGAAGTGGGGTTGATTTTTAAATGAATGATAAATATTCAATATTATTATAATATGCTTCGTATGAATAAATAATCTTTGACTAAGGGAAATATCCTCCTAGGCATTAAAAATTGGAGTGCCTTCCACTCTCCTCCTCGGCATTACAAACTAGAGCGCCTCCTACTGTTAACGTGGTAGTATAATTAATTGAAACAATGTTAAAAAATTTCTTTTAATAATGAATTCCAAAATGGAGTAACACATTTGATCTGGAAATTATTCATTTATTTCATTAGTAATTTAAATAATTCTCCTCATTTTCCTCTCATTTGCTTTTCCCTAATGTGGGTTGATGTGGTGGGGACACGAGGGTGATGAATTAATTCTAAACTTCAGAACTGTAACCAATGCAATTCAATAGAATTTTTTTTATTAACTAACAAAGATGCTTCAAGTCTGTGCCTTTACAATTTACTAAGCCCTTAGGATCATGGGTCCAGAACAGGGGCTTAACTACACCCGTTTAAAGGTCACAAACTTAGGGTTTGTCAATCATTTCTCATTTTTGTCACAAGGGTTTGTTGGAAAGGAAAACTGGGCAAGGGTTTCAACCCTGCCACCACCTGAAAACCTACACAATCCTCTAGAATTATGAAGGGGCTTACGACCTTACTATCACTTGGAAACCTACACAACATCTGCGATTATGAATGGGCTTACAACCCTGCTATCGATGCTTGCAAACTAATGAAATCATAAACTGTGTGTGTTTACCCTTTTCTAGTAATGTTGGGGTTTTTGTTTCTGTCTATTATTCATTTTCTTTTCTCATCAGTGGTCTATAAAAATTCCTTTTATTGGTTTGGATATTTTTCACTGTGTAACTAAAATGTGTTGGCTTCGTCTCCGGGGTGACTCAACCTTTGCAACACAAGGCAATTTGTTGTTCTAATTTATGTTCATAGCTTTTATCGTTTCCATGCTAATTTGTTGGTGCCTTGGTTAGAAAGTGTTGTCTATGGTGGTTTTGTAGAAGTGGTCCTTCCTTTTTGGGTCACACTATCTATCTTCAGGTGAGCCATTATCACTAGGCTCGTTCTAAGCTCTCTTCTTTTACCTTTGTTGTCTTACTCACATGCTACATTCTGACTATCTTTGTGTTTTCTTCTAGTTGCAGGGGTTATCTCAATGTTTTCTATTGCTTTTCATCACGGTCCAGGGGCACCATTATGTAATTTGAAAGGAGTACTTTACTTTTAATTTGCAAGGAGTTCCTAAAACCCTCAGTGGCTTTCGAAATTTCATGGCTATTGTGGAATGTAGTCTCCAGTTTATTTTTCACTGTCTTCTCTGCAACTGTTGCTTGGTATCGTTAGTCGTATTATGGATACACTTCAATTTTGAGCAGGATATAAACCCTAATGGTTGTATAAATTCGTTTTTAAACCTTTACATGTGCAATATTCAGTACTATCTTTAATTTATATAAGCTATTATAGTGTCGCTTGTTCGATTTGTGAATTTCATTTACAAAATTTTGAAACATAAATTATTTCAAAGTTTCTATTCAATTTTGAGTTTAATTTGTATTTTTTTGAATGAAAGAAAATGAATAAACATAAATAAACTTTTTTATCAATTTCCTTTTATATGTACCTGCATTTTCTTATTTCCAACATTTAGTTTTGTCCTATTCGTATGTTTCTGGGTTCTGCAATTCTTTGCTTGAATGTTTTTAGGTTCTGCAATTCCTTGCTTGAATGTTTCTAGGTACTAAAATTCCTTCTATTTGACACAAAGAATCTCTCGACACTTTTCAATATGCAGCTTAATTTAAAATGTAAAAATAAAATAACACTTATTTGAATGAGAAAATTTTATAATATTTCCTTTTTGTCCATACACACAGATTCAGTTTCATAATAATATCCTTCTCTCTACGGATGGCAGACCCTCTTTTGGTGCGGTTTGGGTAGGTTTATACCTTTCCCAAATCCCTCCTATAACTGAGAAACTTCCCTTCAGTTTCCAATTGTTTATTAAAACAAATTCTTGCTCCTTAACTAATTTACCCTAACTATTATTTTAATTTGGAAGTTACAATAGCTTTGTTAAGCTACTTTTGAATTTTTAAAACAAAAGTATGAAATCAAACTAAATAAAAATTTAATTTCTGCCTAGTAGAAAGTAGCTAGTGCTGGCTGTGGCTCTTGAGCTGGATGCTCCTGCATCAAGCTCATGGGGTAAATTAAACTCATGGCTTGTAATGTCCCTAGTTTCTCTGGTTTTATTAGAAATTTCAACAACTCGTAAAGGGTAAAGTGGAACCTGAAAGGGAAATAATTATTGTGGATATATTTTATTGTTTTAATTTAATAAAATAAAAATGGAATTAATTGTGCAAAGACTAGATTATGATTAGAGACCAGGAAACCAAATCCATGAGGATGGATAAGGTTCATAAGTCTTTCCCAGTTCTCCAAAAATCCTTCGAGAAAATAAATTAAATATTAAAATTTATATTGGAGATAAAAATCTAAAAATCTAGCTCAATGAAGAGGAAATTTACTGGGAAGAGGTGGAATAAAACTAGAAAGAGAAAAAGCTAGTTTTAAAGTACTTTTGTGGAAGGAACAAAAGGAAAGCCTAGAAAAAAGGAAAATATCATCATGATTAACTAGACATAGTTAAGGAAACAAGCTGATAGGAAATCAGGCTTAAATAAGAAGATTCAGGATAGACAAGAGGTTTTCTATTGCTATAAGATTTGATCTTTGCTCGGGGGGATCTGTGGAGAAAGAGCTCAAGGGTTGGGTGGAACCTATTCTACCTTAATTGGTATGCACCAGTTAATTCATTTTAACTTAGAATGTTAGTACTATTATGATTATTATGGTGAAGTAAAATTGTATATATGAATTTGATTAAATTTTTGCAGGAGTAGTTGTTGTACAATAAAGACAAGTTAAATAGACTAAGTATCAGTAAATTGTTAGGTCCGTACATTTAACAGAGTAGAATATAATAAATAGAGTCTGTCTATGTATGGTTGTACAGACAATGATCTAAAGAGAAACAACTCTTAGAATGTCTAAACATGGATGAAGGTTTAAATCCGAGGTTAGTTTAGTCTCCGAAATTATTATTAATATTTCTGTTGTAGCATTATTTTATAATCCGGATATTCTATAAATAAACTACTATAAAATGGAGATAAATATGCATGAAAAAGAATGTGGAATTAGTGCTGTCAAGAAAATCTTATGCTGTAATATAACTTAACAAAGTAATACAAGAACTGAGACATACTAAGGGACAGTGACATTAATACATTCTAAGCAAGAACTCATAAATTGTTTCTATAATTGTATTATATCTAAGTTACCAACATAATTTCATCAAAGGGGAAATGAGTCTATCCCATATATTACATGTTTTGTAAATCTAAAAAAATAAATCCATATTTTTATACAGTTCAAATTCAACCTAGGCGTAATTAATTTATACAAGTGGGAAACATTGTCCCATATATAATAGACTGTACAGGCTCTTCAGAAAATATTTAGAGATGATATATTTGAAATCTCCAAGCAGGTTGCTGGACCAACCTGAAGAGGAAAAAGCCACATTTATGCTTGACTATGAAAGGCTGTTAATAGTATGAAAACCAAGTAGGAGTTGAAGAATACCTGCACCGAACAGAAGCTATGAATTAGTTCTAGTTCATGCTATTAAAAATAAAAATAGATTTTAAACCAAAAAGGGATAAGAAATTACCTTATGAACATAGAAGGGACGTCTGACCTACAACAACAAGAGATGATTAATTATCACAGTAAATGAGTACTTATGTACAAGTTACCAAAGATTAAAGGTACCCATTAGGTCAACGAAAAAAATTCAATCGTAATAGTAACAATGTCTGCATAAGAGAGGAGCAAATAGTAAGAATTCAATATAAAATTATTATAATCATAAGGATTATACCATTATAATTTATTGAATGCAATGCAGCCCTAAGAGAATGACCAAAAGGGAAATCGAAAATTATCAAAGTAGTATGAGAATACATACAGTATTCTGGAAAAGAGGAGAATACGTCCCAAATCAATTATAACCAAGAACGTTAAAACAAAGAAATTAAATCTATTTGCAAATGGTGTATCAGACATCAAAAACTTCGATGTAGAGAAAAATATCCAAAATTTGTGTTTGATAACGTTGAAACACATTTTCTCAAAGAGTATTGAACAACACCACTACAGCAATTGGGTACCAACTAATAGATATGTATGAAACCTATAAAGGTCTCAGACAAGTCAAGCTAAGTAAAATACAGGCAGAACATAAAAGAAAATGTAAAATGGGTAAAGAATGGAGAAATGATAGGTACGTTTCCTTAAGAAATTGGTAAAACTGAAATGTGAAACCCAGCAGAGCTGAAATAGAAAACGTGAAGAAAATTCATTACTCTAGTCAGCTATATGGCAAACATAATTGATAATAGGAGTCGTTAATATCAAAACCAGAAATGATTTTTTCTTTTACATTAAGAAACTAAATATCTTTCCCAATTCAATTTGTAAATATGAGAGGAGAACACAAATGCATGAAGAAATGCCATGATATTTCACCTTCGTAACTGACTTACGGGTCAAAGCTTCATCATGAGAATGGGAATTGAGCCAAGACTACGCGGAAATAACATTGTGCGTTAAGAGATGCAAGCCTCTCTGCAACCCAAAGTCAAACAAGAAAAATAGGATTAATACGTGATGAAAAATGATGGGGGAAGTAAAGGAAGCAAATGGTAAAATTTGAAGGTCGCAGATTGAAAAAAAAAAATACATTAACCCTTCACGATAACTCCAGACCTGAATATAAAAACCCAGTATAGAGAAATTTATTGAAATCTAAAATGAATGCTTATTACCTATGAAAGAGATGACGAGAGTTATATTTCCTCTATGTGTGGAAAATTCAAGTCCAATCTTCTGCGTGCTAGTAGGAAAACTCCTCTCTGAAGGAAACGTGATAGTTGGGAAGCTGAGATAACACTTATTAACCAGCAATCGAAATGCATAATAGAGGAAATGGGTGGTTGGCCAATAGAGAACACGAAAATAATTTCTCCCAAACCAAAAATGAAACCTCTTATTGGATTTCAAACCCTAGTTATGAATTAATCTTCACCATCTAGGTGTAAGAGATCTAATGCCGGATAAATGCCACTGATTTAAATTTTAAACCAAATTTTGGACAAGCCATGTGACCGAGTACAGACACATTAATGTAAAGAGATCCAGAGGAGTATTTTATTCAGAGATTTGGTGAACAATTATACAGAGGGGTTCTCACCATTAAATGGTAGTAATTACAATTCCTAGAAAAACCAACTGATGTGTTTAATTTCGATGATGTGGATAAAATATGTTAAGGGTTACCATATGTGAGTTTAAGTTAACGGGTTGGTATCATGTGATAGACCTTATAGTGATATGTGGAAGGACAAAGCTCCAATTGAAAGGTTAGTGAGTCGTTTTAATTAAAGTCCATATGATACATAAGTGGAGTATAAAATTCGATGGTCATATGCGTAGACAAGTTTTTTATGGTTTAATAAGACTAATGAAATATCCATATATGTTAAAAACCATACTTTTTTAATGTGAACGTAAACGAATCAAATCAAGGGGTACTTAATTTCCATTATAACAATGTTATGAAAATCCAGAAATATATATATGGTTCAAAGGAATTATAAAGATATTTCATAATGTTTAGGGATGGTTAAGTTAATTTCCATATGGTGGTTGAATTATAATTAGAGTTATTAATAACTAACAATTAATATGGAAAATGAATTGAATGGATAATAGTTAAAAGGGGGATTCATCTATTTACCTATAGTTCCATGTAATAAAAGATGAGATTGCTATATAGACATCAAGTCTGATTTGAAATTCTAAGTTGGAAATTTAGTTTCAAGGCCATAGGTCATAGGATGATAAGAGGAATGAGTATATTTAAACCTATTTAAACAAATCATAATTGACAATAAGTGTTAAATGAGAAATGGGTAACATATGTTATTTGTCTTAATGTGATTAACTGTAGTTTAAGTTATTGAGTGTGATTAGTTTAAATTCTATAAACAGAAAAAAAAAATTGTGTTGAAATGGAGATGTTACAAATGGTATTAGAGCCCATGTTAAAACACTGGGCCTGAATGTGTGCTCACACTAGAAAATCAAAATCCAAAAATTCTGTTGCTGTAAATTGTTTTGTTAACATAATTTTTCACTAATGTTTATTTTCTTATACATCGACGTAGTGAAGAACCATATAGCTGCACACCATGAGTGAAGAGGATGAGCTCTATGTGGATCTAGGTGGTGAATAAAATCCATCAGATCCTAATGCTCAATTGTTGGCTATAATGCATCAGACGCAAAGAGAAATGATGCAACCAAAAAACCAAAATGAAAGGCTATCACTAGCCAGCAAAGAGTAAGAAATGTTAATCAGAGAATTGACCACTCAGAACATTCACGAAGGTG
Organism: Pinus albicaulis; assembly: GCA_034641835.2. NCBI lineage: Eukaryota > Viridiplantae > Streptophyta > Pinopsida > Pinales > Pinaceae > Pinus > Pinus albicaulis. The sequence continues at coordinate 728,286,124 of CM076571.1, read as the reverse complement.
AAGATTCTAGGAAAAGGAGAAAGGGAACTGCAAACCACTCAGAAGAGTCTGAGGAGGATGAAGCCTTTAAACATTAGTCTAGAAGGAACAACGAATTACAGGGTGAATTCTAAAAAATCAAGCCTCCCTCCTTTGACGGAGAGAAGGAGGAAGATGTAGAAGCTTGGCTTCTAAACATGGTAATGTACTTTCAAGTTTATTAGTACAAAATTAACTTGAGAGATAGGTTGGCTATTTATCAATCACAAGGAAAGGCTACCTTGTGGTGGGAGGAAACCAAAATAGTGCATATGATATATGAGAAGACTTTCACTTTGGAAGATTTCCAAAACAAATTTAAACATAATATCTAAATGAATGATATTATGATGATAAATCCCAAGAGTTTCATGAGCTTAGGTTAGGACAACTTACCATTGATGAGTTTGTTACCAAATTTACCAACCTACTCTGCTATGTACCTTATATAAGGGAAGAGAAGGAAATGGTACAACACTTTTCAAACTTCCTACCTACTATCTACAAGGAGAGGATAGAATTTGATAATACCAAGAAAATGGATGAAGTTGTGTGCAAGGCAAGAATTCGTTATCAGCAGTTTAAGGGCATAAATTAACAAGCGAAAATCTAGCAGAAAAATGAAAATGGTGACTCTAGTGGAAAAAGAAAAAATCCAACATACTTAAAGAACTTTGGGAGAAATCACCAAAGGAATAATTTTACAAAAACTAGAGAAAATCAGCTAGCCCAATCATAAAGAGGATCTAAACAAATATATTGAAACAGTAAGAGAGAAGGAACTGTTGAAATGAGGGAACCTCTAAAGTGATGGGGTTGTGGAGAACCTCATCTGTTGAGAGATTTTCCACACCGAACCATTCAAAACATACAAGTGCTTAGAGAGGCAACTACCGTAAATGACATGGGAAGAAGCATACCCAAAATCATTGCTGCCCTAGAATATTGTCACGTTGAACACCAATCCAATATGGTTGAAATAGAAGGTATGATTACTGAACAATTTGTTTCTGTTTTGATAGATCCATGTGCATCTTTAAGTTATATAACTGCTCAAATTGTGGAAAAATACAATTTGAAGTCAGAAAATTTTCAGCAAGCATGGTTAGTTTAGTTAGCTACAGGAACAAAAAGAAAAGTGACCAAGAAGTTACCAAAGACAACTATAAATTTAACTGGGTATGAAACTGGACTAAATTTGAATATTTTACCTCTAGGCTCTTATAATGTGTTGGTGGCAATGGACTTGTTAGAAAAACAAAAAGCTATGTTAAATTGTTTAGACAAAAAAATACACTGTATACATGGTGAGGGAAAACTGCTGATAATTTTAAGGGAAACCCAAACCTATATCAATGAGACAAATATCAGCCCTTCAGTTGAAAAGGACAACAAGAAAAGGTTACCAAAGGTGTGTTGTTCATTTGGAAGAATTAGGATAGCAGCTTTAAAATGATCTTGTAGAAAACTTACTAGTCATCCGAGAGTTTAAGGATGTGTTTCCAGATGAAATTCCTCATCTACCACCTAAAAGAGAAATTGATTTCTCAATTGAGTTAGTACTAGGAGCTACCCCAGTTTATAGAGCCCCATACAGAAATAGTACCCTAGAATTGATGGAGTTAAAACTGCAACTACAAGAGCTGCTGGATAGAGGCTATATAAGCCCAAGTGTATCCCCTTGGGGAGCACCAGTACTGTTTGTCAAAAATAAATATGGTACATTCAAAATGTTCATAGAATACCAAAAATTTAATTAATGACAATTAAGAATAGATATCGTCTACCCAGGATATATGATCTATTTGATAAAGTGAGAGGAGCTACAGTCATTTCAAAAATTGATTTAAGGACATGCTATCATCAACTAAGAATTAAAGATGAATAAATAACTATAACTACATTCAGAATAAGATACAGACACTATGAGTTTGTAGTCCTACCTTTTCGGTTGACTAATGTACCTGCTACCTTTATGTGCTTAATGAATAGTGTCTTAAGTAAATATTTGGAAAGATTTGTTCCAGTATTTATTGATGATATTATGATATATTATAAGAATGAAGGTGAACATAAAGGGCATTGCAAAATTGTCTTACAAATAATCAGAGAACATAAGTTGTATGCTAAACTTAGCAAATATGAATTTTACAAGGATAAAATTGAATACTTGGGCCATATAATTTCAGAGAAAGGATTAGCAGTGGACCCAGAAAAGATACAAGCTATAATGGATTGCCATGTACCTACTAATTATTCCTCTATAAGATCTTTCATGGGAATTATAGGATATTATAGGATATTTGTAGAGAAATTTTTAGCCTTAGCATATCCTATTACATCTCTATAGAGGAAAGGAGTGAAGTTTGAGTGCACCAAAAAATTTCAACATAGATTTGAACAGTTAAAACTTAAAATTATAACTACACCTATTCTAAATATTGTTGATCCAAATCAAGAATTTGTAGTATTTACAGATGCTTGTGGAGAGGGATTAGGAGGAGTATTGCTACAGGAAAACTCAGTCGTAACATATGAGTCAAGGAAACTAAAGAAACATGAACATAATTATAGTGTGTATGACTTAGAGTTATCTGTCATAATACATGCTTTGAAGATGTGGAGACATTATCTATTAGGGAAAAAAATTATATTAATGACCGATCACATCAGTTTAAAGTATTTTTTCACACAACTTGATTTAAATTTTAGACAAGCTAGATGGTTGTCCTTCCTTAGTGAGTTTGACATGGAGATCAAACATATTAAGGGGAAGTAAAATAATATTGCAAATGCTTTAAGTAGAAATTATGGCGAAAGTGTTAATAGTGTTGGGAGTAGTGCAAACTTTGATATTGGAGAATTGATCCAAGAAGTAATGAGACAAGACCCAAACTATGAAAAACTTGAGGAAAAATTGCAGAAACAAGAGGTGGTGGGGGTATACTCAAGACTAGAGGGGACTATTGTTTTATAAGGATAGATTATACATTCTCGATATGAACTCATTAAAAATTTAAATTTTAAATGAGTATCATAAGAGACCCTATGTGAAAATTCCAGTGTATTAGAAATTAATTTTAGACTTAAGAAAGAACATGTTCTAGTGAGGTATGAAAAAGGATGTGGCTAATTATTTAGCTAGATGTTTGGAATGTCAACAAGTAAAGGTAGAGCATCAACATCCAACATGATTGTTGAATCCTTTACCCATTGCAGAATGGAAGTACGAAACAATTTCTATAGACTTTATCACTGGATTACCAAGAACTAAATATCAACATGACTCTATCATGGTAGTGGTTGACACCTTGACTAAAACTGTACACTTGTTACCAATAAGATATATTTTTGGTACAACTCAAGTAGAGAATGTATTTATGAAGGAGATTGTAAAACTGCATGGTATTCCTAAAATGATCATATTAGATAGAGATGAAAACTTTATTGCAGCCTTTTGGAGGAGTCCGTTTGGGCGAATGGGTACCAAATTGAAATTTAGTATCACAGACAATCCCCAAACTGATGGGAAAAATAAAAGAAGAAACCAGACTTTACAATACATGTTGAGAATGTATGCGATGGATAGACCAACAAAGTGGGAGGACTTTCTACATTTAGCAGAGTTTTCCTACAACAATAGCTACTAAGCCTCAATCAAGATGAGTCCTTTTGAAGTATTATATGGCATAATGTGCCATACACCTCTAAGTTGGAGTGAACGAGAGGATAAAATAATACTTGGACCTGATTCATTGCAAGAAATGGAAAGAAATATAAATAAAATTTAGCAAAATGTCAAGACAACACAAGACAGACAGAAAATATATGCAGATAAAAGGAGAATTCATAGAGAATTCAGTGTGGGTGATCATGTCTACCTAAGGATTAAGCTAAAAAAGAGTACTATGTACACTAGTAGCTGTGCAAAACTAGCACCATGCTATTCTGGACCTTTTGAAGTACTGGAAAGAGTGGGACTAGTAGCATACAGGTTGTCTTTACCTATTCACCTTAAGGTTCCCGATGTTTTTCATGTTTCATTATTAAAAAAGTTTGTGCATAATCCTACTCATGTTATTGATTGGAATGTGATACAGGTGGAACCAGAAGGGGAATTCATTCCAGAGCCACTTCGCATCTTGGCATGAGAAGAAATTGAGCTCTGAAACAAAATAATGGCCAACGTGAAAGTGAAGTGGAGGCACTTTGCACCCAAAGAGGGTACTTGGGAGCGAGAGGAAAATATGAAGGAAAAATATCCATCAGTGTTTGAAAAGTGAATTTATATTTTTTCCTTTACAACACCGAGTACGATGTTTTGTTTTAGAGGGGGAATATGTAATGTCCCCAGTTTATCTTCTTTTATTATACATTTGGACAAGTCCTCAAGGGTAAAGTGGAACCCTAAAGGAAAATGATTATTGTGGATTTGTTTTATTATTTTAATTTAATAAAATAAGAATGAATTAAATAAGGTTCATAAGACTTTCCTAGTTCTTCGAAAACCCCTGGAGAAAATAAAGTAAATATTAAAATTTAGATTGGAGATAAAAATATAAAATGCTACCCTAGTAAAGAGGATAGTTACTGGGAAGAGGTGGAATAAAACTAGAAAGAGGAAAAACTAGTTTTAAAGTACTTTTGTGGAAGACAAAAAAAGAAAACCTAGGAAAAAAGGAAAGCAACATCCTGATTAGTTCGACACAGTTAAGGAAAAAATTTGATGGTAAAGAAGGCTTAAATAAGCAAATTTAGGATAGACAAGAGGTTGTCTATTACTGGAAGATTTGATTTCTGCTCGGGGGGGTTGTGGAGAAAGATCTCGAAGGTTGGGTGGAACCTAGTCTACCTTAAGTGGTATGCACTAGTTGTTAGTATTATTATGATTATTATGGTGAAGTAAACTTGTATGTATGAATTTGATTAAATTTGTGCATGAATAGTTGTTTTACAATAAAGACAAGTTAAACAGACGAAGTATCAGTAAATTTTTAGGTCTATACATTTAACAGAGTAGTCTATAATAAATAGATTTTGTCTCTATAAAGTTGTACAAACAACGATCTGAAGAGCATTAACTGTCAGAATGTCTAAACCTGGATGAAGGATTAAATCTGAGGTTAGGTTACTCTTCAAAATTATTACTAACATTTCTGTTGTAGCATTATTTTACAATGAAGACATTCTATAAATAAACTACTATAGAATGGAGATAAATATGCGTGAAAAAGAATGTGTAATTAGTACTATCAAGCAAATCTGATGGTGTAATATAACTGAACAAAGTAATACAAGAACTGGGACATAGTAAGAGATAGTGACATTAATAAATTCTAAGGAAGAAATCATAAACTATTTCTATAACAATATTATATCTAAGTTACCAAAATAATTTCATCATAGGGGAAAGGAGTCCGTCCCATATATTACAGATTTTGTAAATCTATAAATATAAATCCATATTTTTATACAATCCAAATTCAACGTAGGTGTAATTAATTTATACAAGTGGGAAACTCTGTCCCATATATAATATATTGTACAAGATCTCTAGAAAATATGCAGAGATGATATATGAGAAATCTCCAAGAAGGTTAATGGACCAACCTAAAGAGGAAAAAGCCACAATTATTATTGACTATGAAAGACTGTTAACAGTATGCAAACCAAGTAGGAGTTGAAGAATACCTGCATTAAACAAAAGCTATGAATTAGTTCTGGTTTATGCTATTAGAAATAAAAATAGACTTTAAACCAAAAAGGGATAAGGAATTACCTTATGAACATAGAAGGGAAGCCTGACCTACAACAACAAGAGACGATTAATTATTACAGTAAATGAGGACTTCTGTCTAAGTTACCAAATGCTAAAGGTACCCTGTAGGTCAACGAAAAAAATTCAATTATAACAATAATAATGTCTACATAAGATAGGAGTAAATAGTAATAATTCAATATAAAATTTGTATAATCATAAGGATTATACAATTATAATTTATTGAATGCAATACAGCCCTAAGAGAATGACAAAAAGGGAAATTGAAAATTCTTAAAGTAGTATGAGAATAAATATAGTATTATGGAAAAGAGGAGAATACGTCACAAATAATTTTTAACTGAGAACGTTAAAACAAAGAAATCATATCTCTCTGCAAAGGGTGTATAAGACATTAGAAACCTTGACGTAGAATAAAATCTCCAAAATTTGCATTCAGAAACATTGAAACATATTTTCTCAAAGAGTATTGACAATTACAGTATAGGAATTGGTTAATGACTAATAAATATGTATGAAACCTACAAAGTTCTCAGAGAAGTCGAGCTAAGTAAAATACAGCCAAAACTTAAATGAAAATGTACAATGGGTAGAGAATGGAGAAACAATAGGTACGCTACCTGTAGAAATTGGTACAACTAAAATGTGAAACCCAGCGGAGACAAAATAGAAAACGTGAAGCAATTTCATTACTCTAGTCAATTGTATGGTAGAGAAAATTGATTATAGGAGTTGTTAAGATTAAAACCATGAATGAATTTTTTTTATAGTAAGCAACGAAATATATTTCCCAATTAAATTCATAAATATTAGAGGAGAAAACAAATGCGTGAATAAATTCCATGAGAGTTCACCTGAGTAGCTCATTTACGAGTAAAAGCTTCGTGGTGAGAAAGGAAATCAAGCCAAGACTGCGTGGAAATCATGATATGCATTAAGAGATGCAAGCCTCTCTGCAACCTGAAGTCAAAAAAGAAAAATAGGATTAGCACAATGCCAGTGGCAGTAAAGGAAGAAAATGGTAAAATTTGAAGGTCGCAGATTAAAATAAATAAATAAATACATTAACCCTTCATGATAATTCCAGACCTGAATCTAAAAAACTAGTATAGAGAAATGAATACTTATTATCTATGAAAGAGATGACGAGAGTTATATTTCCTCTCTACGTGGAAAATGCAAGTCCAATCTTCTGCATGTCGGTAGGAAAACTCCTCTCCGAAGGAAACATGATAGTTGGGAAGCTGACATAACACTTCTTAACCAAAAATCTAAATTTATAACAGAGGCAAATGGTGGTTTTCCAATAGAGAACATGGAAATAATTTCTCCCAAACCAAAAATGAAACCTCTTATCAGATTTCAAACCTTAGTTATGAATTAATCTTCACCATCCAGGTGTAAGAGATCTAATGCTAGAGAAATGCCGCTGATTGAAATGTTAAACAAAATTCCAGACAAGCCATGTGACCGAGTATAAGCACATTAATGTAAAGAGATCCCGAGGAGTATCTTATTCAGATATTTGGTGAACAATTATACTGAGGGGTTGCCACCATTAAACTACATTAATTACAATTCATCTAAAGACTAACTGATGTGTTTAATTTCGATCACGTGGATAAAATATGTTAAGGATTACCATATGTGAGTTTAAGTTATCATGTTGATATAATGTGATAGACCTTACAGTGATACGTGGAAGGACAAAGCTCTAGTTGAAAGGTGAGTGAGTTGTTTTAATTAAAGTCCATAGGAGACATGAGTGGAGTATAAAATTCGATGGTCATATGCATAGACAAGTTTTCTATGGTTTAATGAGACTAATGAAATCTCCACCTAGGTTAAAAACCATACTTTTATAATGTGAATGTAAATTAATCAAATCAAGAGGTACTTAATTTCCATTATAACAATGTTATGAAAATCCAGAAATATATATATATATATATATATATATATATATATATATATATAGTTGAAAGGAATTATAAATATATTTCATAATTTTTAGGGATGGTTGATTTAATGTCCATATGGTGCTTGAATTACAATTAGAGGAGTTATTAATAAATAACAATTAGCATGGAAAACGAATTGGGTGGATAATAGTTAAAAGGGGGATTCCACTATTTACCTATAGTTCCATGTAATAAAAGATGAGATTGCTATATAGACATAAATTCTGATTTGAAATGCTAAGTTGGAAATTTAGTTTCAAGAGCGTAGGTCACATGATGACAAGAGGTATGAGTATATGTAAACCTCTTTAAGCAAATCATAATTGATAATAAGTGTTAATGACAAATGGGTGATAGATGATATGTGTCATAATTTGACGAACTGTAGTAAGTTATTGAGCGTGATTAGTTTAAATTCTATAAATAGAAAAAAAAATTCTATCAAAATAGATATGTTACAAATGGTATCAGGGCCCGTGTTAAAACACTGGGCTTGAATGTGTGTTCACTCTAGAAAATCAAAATCCAAAAATTTTGTTGCTGTAAATTGTTCTGTTAACATAATTTTTCACTAATGTTTAATTTTATTTACAACGATTTAGTGCAGAACCATACAGCTACACACCATGAGTGAAGGGGATGAGTTGTATGTGGATATGGGTGGTAGAGAAAATCCATCAGATCTTAATGCTTCATTGATGGCTATGATGCATCGGATGCAAAGAGAAATGATGCAACTGAAAAACCACAATGAAAGGCTATCGCTAGCCAGCGGAGAGAAAGAGAGGTTAATCAAAGAATTGACCTCCCATAATAGCCAGGAAGGTGAAGGTTCTGAGAAAAATAGAAAGGGAACTGAAAACCAATCAAAAGAGTCTAAGGAGGATGAAGCCTTTAGACAACAGTCTAGAAGGAACAACGAATTATAGGGTGAATTCAAAAAAAACAAGCCTCTCTCCTTTGATGGAGAGAAGGAGGAAGATGTAGAAGCTTAGCTTCTAAACATGGTAAAGTAATTTCAAGTTTATGAGTATGGAAGTAACTTGAGAGCCTGGTTGGCTATTTACCTATTACAAGGAAAGGCTACCTTCTGGTGGGAGGAAACCAAAATGGTGCATGTGATAGATGAGAAAAATTTCACTTGGGAAGATTTCCAAATCAAATTTAAACATATATATCTGAATGAATGATATTATGATGATAAATCTAAATTTTTTCATGAGATTATGTTGGGACAGCTTACCATTGATGAGTTTGTTACCAAATTTACCAACTGACTCCACTATGTACCTTATATAAGGGAAGAGAAGGAAAAGGTAAATTTATTTTTAAACTGCCTACCTATTATCTATAAGGAGAGTATAGAATTTGATAATCCCAAGGTAATGGATGAAGTGGTGCATAAGGCAAGACTATGTTATCAACAATTTAAAGGCAGAAATGAACAAACGTAAAACTAGAAGAACAAAGAAAAGGGTGACTCTAGTGGAAAAAGAATGAAACCAACATAATTAAAGAACTATGGGAGAAATAACCAAAGGAATAAGTTTACAAAAATTGGAGAAAATCACCTAGCCCAATCACAAACAAGATCTAAAAAAATATATGGAAATATTAATAGAAAAGGAACTGTTAAAATGAGGGAACCTCTAAAGTGTTGGGGTTGTGAAGATCCTCATCTATTGAGAGATTGTCCACAGCGAACCATTCAGAACATACAACTGCTGAGAGAGGCAACTTCTGTAAATGCTATGGCAAGAAACATCCCCAAAATCATTACTGCCCTGGAAGATCATCAAGTTGAACACCAATCCACCATGGTTGAAATAGAATGCATGATTTCTAAACAACATGTTTCTATTTTGATAGATCTAGGTGCATATTTAAGTTATATAAGTCCTCAAATTGTGGAAAAATACAATTTCAAGTAAAAAAAAATTCAGCAAGCATCGTTAGTTCAATTAGCTACAAGAACAAAAAGAAAAGTGACATATAAGTTACCAAAGACAGCTATAAATTTAAATGGGTATGAAACTGAACAGAATTTAAATATTTTACCTCTAGGCCCTTACGATGTGTTTGTAGGAATGGACTAGTTAGAAAAACATAAAGCTATGTTAAATTGTTTAGACAAAACAATACACTATATACATGGTGAGGAAAAATCGGTGATAGTGAAAGGGAAACCCAAACCTATATTAGCGAGAAAAATATCAACACTCCAGTTGAAAAGGACAACAAGAAAAGGTTGCCAAGTGTATGTTATACATGTGGAAGAATTGAGACAACAACCTGAAAATGATGTTGTAGAAAATTTACCAGTCATCCAAGATTTTAAGGATGTGTTTCGAAACAAAATTCATCATCTTCCCTCTAGAAGAGAGACTGATTTCTCAATTCAGATAGTACCAGATGCTACACCAGTGTCTAGAGCCCCATACAGAATGAGTACCCCAAAATTCATGAAGTTAAAACTGCAACTACAAAATTTGCTAGATAGAGGCTATATAAGACCAAGTGTATCCCCCTGGGGAGCACCAGTACTCTTTGTCAAAAAGAAAGATGGTACATTCAGAATGTGCATATACTGCCAAAAATTGAATAAAGTGATAATTAATAATAGATATCCTCTACCCATAATAGATGATCTATTTGATCAAGTGAGAGGAGCTACAATCTTTTCAATAATTGATTTAAGGGCAGGATATCATCAACTAAGAATTAAAGATGAATACATAAGTAAAACTACATTCAGAACAAGATACAAACACTATGAGTTTGTAGTCCTATCTTTTGGGTTGACTAATGCACCTGCTACCTTTATTTTCTTAATGAACAGTTCCTTAAGTAAATATTTGGATAGATCTATTATAGTATTTTTTGATGAAATTCTGATATATTCTAAGAATGAAGTTGAACACAAATAACATCTCAGAATTATCTTACAAACACTCAAAGAACATAATTTGTATGCTAAACTTAGAAAATGTGAATTTTACAATGATAAAATGCAATACTTTCGCCATATAATTTCATAGAAAGGATTAGCAGTGGACCGAGAAAAGATACAAGCTATAATGGATTGGCCTGTACCTACTGATGTTTCCTCTATAAGATCTCTCATGGGAATTGCAGGATACTATAGGAGATTTGAAGAGATATTTTTAGCCTTAGCATATCCTATTACATCTCTACAGAGGAAAGGAGTGAAGTTTCAGTGGGCCGAAAAATGTCAACATAGCTTTGAACAGTTAAAACGTAAACTTACAATTGCACATATTCTAAAGATTGTTGATCAAAATAAGAAATTTGTAATATGTACAAACGCTTGTTGAGAGGGATTAGGAGAAGTATTGCTACAAGAAAACTCAGTCATAGCATATGAGTAAAGGAAACTAAAGAAACATGAAAAAATTTATAGTGTGTATGATTTAGAGCTAGCTGTCGTAATACATGCTTTGAAGATGTGGAGACATTATGTGTTAGGGAAAAATTTTATATTAATGACCAATCACATCAGTCTAAATTATTTTTTCAAATAACCTGATTTAAATTCTAGACAAGTTAGATGGTTGTCCTTCCTTAGTGAGTTTGACATGGAGATCAAACATATTAAGGGGAAGGAAAATAACATTGCAGATGCTTTAAGTAGAAATGTTGGCCAAAGTGTTAATAATATTGGTAGTGAAACCTTTGATATTGAAGGATTGATCCAAGAAGTAATGAGACAAGACCCAAACTATGAAAAACTTGAGGAAAAATTGTAGAAACAAGAGGTGGTGGGGTATACTCAAAACTAGAGGGGATTGATTTTCTATAAATACAGATTATACATTCTCAATGTGAACTCATTAAAAAGGGAAATTTTAGATGAGTATCATAAAATACCCTATGCAGGACATCCAGGGTATCAGAAATTAATTTCAGCCTTAAGAAATAACATGTTCTAGCTAGGTATGAAAAAGTATGTGACTAATTATTTAGCTAGATGTTTGGAATGTCAACAAGTAAAGGTAGAGAATCAGCATCCAGCAGGATAGCTGAATCCTTTACCCATTCCAGAATGGAAGTGGGAAACAATTTCTATAGACTTTATCACTGGATTACGAAGAACTAAATATCAACATGACTCTATCATGGTATTAGTTGACACCTTGACTAAAAATGCACTCTTCTTACCAGGAAATATAATTTTGATACAACTTAATAAGCGAATGTATTTATGAAAGAGATTGTAAAATTGCATGGCATTCCTAAAATGATCATATCAAATAGAGGTGCAAAGTTTACTGCAGCTTTTTGGGGGAGTCTGTTTGGGGGAATGGGTACCAAATTGAACTTTAGTACCACATACCATTCCCAAACTGATGGGAAAACTAAAAGAACAAACCATATTTTAGAATACATGTTGAGAATGTATGTGATGGATGGACCAACAAAGTGGGAGGACTTTCTAAATTTAGTAGAGTTTGCCTACAACAATAGCTACCAAGGCTCAATCAAGATGAGTCCTTTTGAAGCATTATATGGCAGAAAGTTCCATACACCTATAAGTTGGAGTCAACCAGAGGATAAGCTAATACTTGGACCTGATGCATTCCAAGAAATGGAAAGAAATGTAAAGAAAATTCAACAAAATATCAAGGCAGTACAAGACAGGAAAAAAATATATGCAGATAAAAAGAGAATTCATAGAGAAGTTAATGTGGGTGATGATTTCTACCAGAGGATTAAGCCCAAAAAGAGTACTTTGTACACTGGTAGCTTTGCAAAACTAGCAACATGCTATTGTGGACCTTTTAAAGTACTGGAAAGAGTGGGACCAGTAGCATACAAGTTGGCTTTACCTAGTCACATTAAAGTTAACGATGTTTTCCATGTTTCATTATTAAAAAAGTATGTGCAAGATCCTACTCATTTTAATCATTAGGATGTGATACAGGTGGAACCAGAAAGGGAATTCCTCTGAGAGCCACTTCACATCTTGACATGGGAATAAATTCAGCTTTGAGACAGAATAGTGGCCACGGTGAAAGTGCAATGGAGGCACTTTGAACCCGAAGAGGCTACTTGGGAGAGAGAGGAAGATATGAAGAAAAAATATCCATCACTTTTTGAAAAGTGAATTTTGATATGTTTGTCTTCACAACATCGAGGACAGTGTTTTGTTTTAGAGGGGAAATATGTAATGTCCCTAGTTTCTCCATTTTTATTAGACATTTGAACAAGTCCTAAAGGGTAAAGTCGAACCCCAAAGGAAAACAGTTATTGTGTATTTATTTTATTATTTTAATTTAATAAAATAAAAATGGAATTAATTGTGTAAAGACTAGATTATGATTCGAGATCAGGAAACCAAATCCATGAGGATGGAAAAGGTTGATAAGACTTTCTCGGTTCTCAAAAAATCCTTGGAGAAAATAAATTAAATATCAAAATTTATATTGGAGATAAAAATCCCTAAAGCTACCCCACTAAAGAGGAAATTTACTAGGAAGAGATGGAATAAAACTAGAAAGAGGAAAAACTAGTTTTAAAGTACTTTTGTGGAAGAAACAAAACGAAAGCCTAGGTAAAAAGGAATAAAAAATCCTGATTAACTGGACGCAGTTAAGGAAACAAGCTGATGGGAAAGTAACATTAAATAAACAGATTCATCATAGACAATATGTTTTCTATTGCTGGAAGATTTGATCTCTGCTAGGGAGAAGCTTTGGAGAAAGAGCTTAAAGGTTGGGTGGAACCTTGTCTACCTTAAGTGGTATGAATCAATTAATTAATTTTAACTTAGAATGTTAGTATTATTATGATTATTATGGTGAAGTAAACTTGTATATTTTAATTTGATTAAATATGTGCATGAGTAGCTTTTGTACAATAAAGACAACTTAAAGAGACAAAGTATTAGTAAATTGTTAGGTCTATACATTTAACATGGTATTATATAATAAATAGAGTCTGTCTCTATATAGTTGTACAAACAATGATCTGAAGAGCACCAACTCTTAGAATCTTTAAACCTAGATGAAGGTTTAAATATGAGGTTAGGTTACTCTCAGAAATTATTATCAACATTTCTATTGTAGCATTATTTTACCATGAGTATATTCTATAAATAAACTATTATAGAATGGAGACAAATATGGATGACAAAAAATGTCGAATTAGCACTGTCATGCAAATCTTAAGATTTAATATAACTGAAAAAAGTAATACAAGAACTGAGACATAATAAAATATAGTAACATTAATAAATTCTAAGGAAGAACTCATTAAATCTTTATATAACCATATTATATCTAAGTTACCAACATAATTTCATCAAAGGAGAAAAGATTATGTCCCATACATTACAGAGTTTGAAAATCTAAAAATATAAATCCATATTTTCATACAGTCCAAATTCAACCTAGGCATAGTTAATTTATACAAGTGGGAAACTCTGTCCCATACATAATAGACTGTAAAAGCTCTCTGGAAAATATGCAGAGATGATATATGAGAAATCTCCAAGCAGGTTACTGGACCAACCTGAAGAGCAAAAAGCCACAATTATGCTTGACTATGAAATACTATTAACTATATGCAAACCAAGTAGGAGTTGAAGAATACATGCATCGAACAGATGCTATGAATTAGTTATGGTTCAGACTATTAAAAATAAAAATAGATTTTAAACCAAAAAGGGATAATAAATTACCTTATGAACATAGAAGGGACGTCGAACCTACAACAACAAGAGATGATTAATTATTGCAGTAAATGAGGACTTCTGTACAAGTTACCATATACTAAAGGTACCTAGTAGGTCAACGAAACAAATCCAATTATAATGGTAATAATGTCTACATAAGAGAGGAGTAAATAGTAAGAATTCAATATAAAATTCGTATAATCATAAGGATTATACCATTATAATTTATTGAATGCAATACAGCCCTAAGAGAATGACAAAAAAGGAAATCAGAAATTCTCAAAGTAGTATGAGAATACATATAGTATTTTGGAAAAGAGGAGAATACGTCCCAAATCAATTTTAATCGAGAATGTTAAAACAAAGAAATCATATCTCTCCACAAAGGGTGTATAAGACATAATAAACTTTGATGTCGAACAAAATCTCCGAAATTTGCATTCATGAACATTAAAACACATTTTCTCAATGAGTATTTAACAATGCCAGTACAGGAATTGGGTAATGACTAATAAATATGTATGAAACCTAAAAAGGTCTCAGAGAAGTCGAGCTAAGTGAAATACAAACAGAACATAAATGAAAATGAACAATGTGTAGAGAATGGAGAAACGATAGGTACGTTTCCTGGAGAAATGGGTACAACTGAAATGCAAAACCTAGTGGAGCCAAAATAGAAAATGTGAAGCAATTTCATTACTCTAGTCAGCTTTATGGTAGACGAAATTGATATTAGGAGTCGTTAAGATTAATACCACAAATGAAAATTTTTTGACAGTAAGAAACTAAATAGCCTTTTCATTTCAATTCATAAATATCAGAGGAGAAAACAAATACGTGAATAAATGCCATGAGAGTTCACCTGCGTAGCTGACTTACGGGTTAAAGCTTCATGGCAAGAAAGTACATCGAGCCAAGACTACATGGCATTAATGTTGTGCGTTAAGATATGCAATCCTCTCTACAACTCAAAGTCCAAAAAGAAAAATAGGATTAACACCTAATGAAAAATGTCAGTGGCAGTAAAGGAAGAAAATGGTAAAATTTGAAGATCTCAGATTGAAACAAAAAATAAATACATTAACCCTTCACGATAACTCCAGACCTGAATCTAGAAACCCAATATAGAGAAATTTACGGAAATGTGAAATGAATACTTATTAGCTGTGAAATAGATGACAAGAGTTATATTTCCTCTCTGCGTGGAAAACTCAAGTCCAATCTTTTGCATGCCGGCAGGAAAAGTCCTCTCCGAAGGAAACGTGATAGTTGGGAAGCTGAGATAAAACTTCTTAACCAGAAATAAAAGTGCATAATAGATGCAAAGGGAAATTTCCCAACAGAGAATATGAAAATAATTTCTCCAAAACCAAAAATCAAACCTCTTATCGGATTTTCAACCCTAGTTACGAATGAATCTTCATGGTTTAGGTGTAAGAGATCTAACGGTTTCCGCTGATTGAAATGTTAAACCAAATTCCAAAAAATCCATGTGACTGAGTTTATGCACATTAATGTTAATATATCTCGAGGAGTATTTTATTCATAGATATGGTGGACAATTATATAGAGGGGTTGGCACCATTAAACGGTAGTAATCACTATTCCTCGAAAAAATAACTGATGTGTTTAATTTCGATGACGTGGATAAAATGTGTTAAGTGTTACCATATCTGAGAAGTTAATGGGTTGATATCATGTGATAGACCTTACAGTGATACGTGGAAGCATAAATCTCTAGTTGAAAGGTGAGTGAGTCGTTTTAATTGAATTCCATATGAGACATAAGTGGAGTATAAAATTTGATGGTCATATGCGTAGACAAGTTTTCTATGGTTTAATGAGACTAATGAAATCTCCACCTAGGTTAAAGACCATAATTTTGTAATGTGAATGTAAACGAATAAAATGAAGAGGCACTTAATTTCCATTATAACAATGTTATGAAATCCAGAAATATATATATATATATATATATATATATATATATATATATAGTTCAAATGAATTATAAAGATATTTCATAACGTTTAGGAATGGTTAAGCTAATGTCCATATAGTAGTGTAATTAGAATAAAAGGAGTTATTAATAAATAACAATTAACATGGAAAATGAATTGGATGGGTTATAGTTAAAAGGGGGATTCCACTATTTACCTATAGCTCCATGTAGTAAAAGATGAGATTTCCATATAGACATCAAGTCTGTTTTGAAATGCTAAGTTGGAAATTTAGTTTCAAAAGGATAGGTCACATGATGACAAGAGGTATGAGTATATGTAAACTTGTTTAAGAAAATCATAATTGAAAATAATTTTTAAATGAGAAATGGGTGGTAGATTCTATGTGTGATAACGTGACAAACTATAGTAAGTTATTGAGTGTGATTAGTTAAAATCATATAAATAGAAAAAAGACTATCAAAATGGACATGTTACATGGCTCCTGTCAAAGAGCTCTTCAATAGAGTACCCGACACTTTGAATCTATGCATCATCTAGTGAAGAAAAGCCCTCAATACAATGGTTCTTCCACTTTACCAGATACTACAAGTATTATTTTTTCTGCGTCTTCCTGGCTACTTGCGTGTCCAAAATCTGTTCAATCTCCAAAGGTTGTGCCAAAGGCATATTCTTAATCTAAGTTTCCTCCTCATCCTGGGTATCCCATGTTCGTCTTTCTGAAATATCTTCCACATCAACAAAAACGTATGGGTATAGATCTACCACATTAAAAATGGGTGAGATTTCTACACCCGGAGGTAACTGCAACTCATAAACGTTTGCAGAAAACTTCTGAAGGATTCTACGAGGCCCATTTTTTTTCATCTTTATTTTTTTGTACTCCCCTTTAGGAAACCTCTATTTTCATAAGTGTGCTAGTACCAAGTCTCCTACCTCGAACTGTACCTCCCGTCTTTTTAGATCTCCATTCTGTTTGTATTTTTAGATGTTGTCTTGTAGCTTTTTTTTGACCCGCTCATGTAGATCACTGATTGGATTTGTAACATATTCCCATGAGTACTCTTGCACTCCAACTCTACCAAATCCCACAATTAAAATATTCCATGTGGGTGAATTCCATAGAGGATTTGGAAAAGGCTTCTTCTCGTGCTTCTGTTGGGTGAGTCATTGTAGGAAAACTCCGCATGTGCAAGTACATGATCCCACTTCCTGAAATTTTTAGCAACCACTCCTTAGCGGATTTTCCAAACTCTTGTTTACAAATTTCATTTTCCCATCGGACTGTGGGTGATAAGTCGAATTGAAGTTTATTTTTTTTTCTAAATTCTTCAACAATGTTCACGAGAAATGGCCTATGAACTTCACATCCATGTTCGAGATGATGGATTTTGGCAAGCCATTTAATCTGACTATCTCTAAAAGGAACAAGTGTATTACATGCATGGCATCACTTTTCTTCCTGCATGGGATGAAATGAACCATCTTAGTGAAACGATCCACCACCACCATAATGGAATCATAACCCCACTATCTCCTAGGTAGACCTAACACAAAGTCCAGACTTATTGAGTCCCAAGGTCTTCTTGGAATGGGTAAACATGTATACATCCCTACATTCTAGCTATGTCCCTTTGCATGTTGACAAATCTTGCACCTGGTGACAAACCTGTACAAATATCTTCTCATTCTCAGATAAAACTATAAGTTTCTCAATTGATCCAAAGTCTTATCTATGCCAAAGTGTCAGACCAAACCTCCACTATGCTTTTCCTGAATCAGGTTCTCTCCCATGGAACACTCTAGAACACACAATTGTCCTCCCTTTAACAACAACCCATTTTGCATGTTATAGTCCAACCATGGGCTATTATCTATCAACAGTGGATTTTAGTAAACTTCATAAGCTTCCTTAAATTCTGCATCCATCTAGTACAATTCCTTAAGATGCACAAATCACAACACTTGTATTGTGGTTTCATACAATAATAAACTTCTCTTGCTTAATGCATCTACCACCTTGTTGGCCTGACTGCTAATGTGCTTTAAAAAATATATAAAGATCTGTAAGTACTCCAACAATTTTTCATGCTTATGGTTCAACTTGTGTTGCTAAATAATATATTGTATTGTAGAATTGTCTGAAAATAAGATAAATTCACTAGCCAACAAATATTGTCTCGAATGCTTCAAATCTTGGACGAATGCATAAAAATCCTTGTCATATGATGTATACTTTTGTGTTCTATCATTCGAACTCTCATTTAAGTCTGCTACTGGCTTATCTGCTTGGCTGAGAACTGCACCAATGGTTGTCCCACTGGCATCAAAATGATCTTGGAAAATTTTGTTGAAGCATGGTATTTTTACGACTAGTTTTTCAGTGATCTTCTTCTTCAAAAGGTGAAAAATCCTTTCAGCTAATTCTTTCCACTGAAAAGGATGATTTTCCTTCTTAATGGTATCTACCATAGATACAAAAATGCCACTAAAATTATTAATAAACTTCTGATAAATACCTGCGAGTCCATGAAAGCTCCGTACCTTAGACATGACTTTAGGAGATGGCCAGCTTACTATGGCTACAATATTCTCTGGGTCTGTCTCTAATTCATTCTTAGAGATTACAAATCCTAAATAAATCCTTTCTCAAGAAAACAATATTTTTTAAGATTTATCAGTAGTTTATTTTGCTGCAATTTTTCTAGCACATACCTGACATGTTGAAAATGTTGCTGCTTGGTCTTGTTAAAAATGAGTATACCATCAAGATATACAACCAATAATTTTCCAATGAATTCTTTTAACATCTCATTCATCAAATGCATGAACGTTTTGGGTGCATTCCTCAGTCCAAATGGCATGACCAACCATTCATACAAACCTTCATTGGTCTTGAAAGTCATCTTCCACTCGTTACCTTCCCTAATCTAGATCTGGTGATAGCTCCTTTTCAGATCTCTTTTTGAAAAGTACAATGATCCACTAAGACAGTCCATCATACCGTCCATCCAAGGTAAACAAAATTTATACCTGATGGTGATATTATTTATCATCCTGGAATCAGTGTACATATTCCATTCACCTCCTTTCATGGGAGCTAAAACAGTTGGAACAACACAAGGGCTAAAACTCTCCGGAATCAACCCTTTGTCCAACAAATTTTGTACTTGTTTTTTGATTTGCTCATTATCCTTTGGACTCATCGAGTAAGCAGCTTTATTTGGAAAAATAGCTCCCTGTATACAATCAAAATGGTGACTAATGCTCCGCTTTGGTAGAAAATTATCTCGTAGGTCATCTACCACTATGTCACTGAATTCCTGTAAGATGTGTTGTATCTCCACAGGCAACTCAGTAATTTCAATATGCTTTAATACTACCCTTGGTCTCCATACAACTGCATAGTTTTTTGGCATTGTGATGTAATATGTTGTCCTTGATGGAAACCTACTCGATGTAGTTGTCCTTAATGGAAACCTATTTGATTATTTTCCTTTTGATAGCAACCTATTTCTCAGTATGGAAAAATGATGTTTGTACATGCCAGTTTAGGTGTGACAGAGCAAGGAATTCCAGTAAATGCCAAATAAATAAAATAGGAAATATTTCTCAATTAGTAAACATCCAGAATTAGTATATACACATTTTTTATGAAGAGAAGTTGCATATACACACGCGAATGAAGAATACAAGTCATGAATACATTTTCCGCTCCAAAATTATGATACAATGGGGCATTACCATGGTATTATCCATAGTATTGAGAAATGTGTCGTCTATTTGATTCTGTCCAAGAATACCATCGACAATTGCATGGTTTTGGCTCTTGGTATTGGTAAAGGCTAAAAGTATATAAGGTGAAGAAGATCATAGTGCAAGGGGTGTGCATGTGTAAGGGTTGTTACTGAATACTTCTGTCTAAAGAATATTTGCATGGGATGAAATCTGTTTTATTGGTAGATTTGAAACTATGACCTGAAAGTAAAGTGAAGAAATATGGGTACATCTATAGATCTGAAACATTCTGTAAAATTAATATTTACAGATCTATACACTAGTTTGTCTCGATGAAAGTGCGTATATACATTGCATTGTCTCGGAAAAGGCACGTATGGAAGTCAGGTTTTTCTGAAGCTTTTTGGAGAGGTCATTTTTTTATTGTTGTTGTATTTCTGTTGTTTGTCAATGAAGTCTTCATGTAGATCTGGGTTTCTTGAATACTGTATATGCTACTAAGTTGAATATGTACAAATTTGATCAATGAGTGATTAAATAAGGGTTCTGTAATACTAAAAATATATCTTATTGAAAGCCTCAAATCTTGTTCTGAGCTTGATCATATTCTGTAAATTTAGTATTCTCATATTTATATGTAGGTTGGTGTGAAGGAAAGCGTGTATACACGCAAGATCAATAAAGTGAAGTAGCTTATGTATTTTAATATAATGAAATGATCACGCTTGAGATTGATTCTGCATACTAATTCTGAAATCTGGGTTTATTACTATGTTTTGGTTACAGTGATCTCACTGTTTTGATTGGAGTTTCGGTTAAGTTTATTATTGATGATATTTATGATGATTTATGTTGAAACTATGGGATCCAATGTGAAAATTGATGAAACATGGTCTGTAGTGGTTATGAGGGTTGAAGCCTTTAGTGTGAAAGTAGAAGTTGGTGTTTTGATCAGGGGTTTGAAGCTCCCTTCCAGTAGTGGCTGGTAGACGAGATCAATGGGTTGGAGCTCTGTTCCAGTAGCAGCTGGGGAACGAGAGAAGGTTGCAGCCTTCTGCAGGTATATGCCTGCGTACTGATATGAGTTTGCATTAGTAAAATATTGTAAGCAATTTTCCATATAATAAATTGAAGGCAAAGATGACAAGAGTGGTGGTTTTCTCCCGAATTGGGTTTCCACCTTAAATCTTGGTGTTCATATGTGGTGCTCTTGTGTGATGATTTATTTGGTTATTATTGCACATATTTATTTCTTAACTATCTAACGCATAACTATTAAGCTGGGTTAAAGAATGTTTCTGAAAGTTTATCTAATAATAAAGTGATCTCAGTATACGCAATTTTCTGTTAGTGTATGCGCATATCTACGTTATTTGGGTTAATCAAAGTCGTGTATAGAAATGAGTAGGAGAAAAGTAAAAGATTGTGATTATTGTAAATACTGATTCACCCACTCTTCTCAGTATTTTTTCGAACAATTGGTATCAGAGCAAGTCCTTCTGAAGAAGCTTAATTGCTAGAAGGAAGATTAGCTAAGATGAGAAATCAATATGGAAAAACATCTAGCAGGCCTCCTCTCTTCAACGGAAACAATTTAATCTTCTAGAAGACAAGGACAAGATCCTATCTTCAGTCTCTTGGAAAAGATGTATGGGCTATAGTTGAAGGAGGTTATCGATATCCAACTTCAGTTCCAGCAGATCCAATAGCAATAAATAACTATGAAACCAATGCAAAGGCCATTAATGCATTATTGGGAAGTTTGACTAAATCAAAATTTGTTAAATTCATGCAGTTGAATACAACAAAGGAGATATGGGACAAAATAATTCTGGGCTATGAAGGTGATGCCAAGGTAAAAAGTTCTAAACTCCAAACTCTCAGAATACAATATCAAAACTCTGAATACATAATGAGGAAAGCATTGCTAGTTTCTTTTAACATTTAGATGATATCGTAAATCATATAAGAAATCTAGGTGAAACCATAACTAACACTACTTTAGTAGAAAAGGTTTTAAGACCTCTAACTCCCAAATTCGATTCAAAAGTGTCTGCTATTGAAGAGAAGTGGGATCTACAACCTCTTACTATTGTTCAACTTCATGGGATTCTAACTGCATTTGAAATGAGGAAAGGAGGTCCATATGAAGTCAAAGAAGTTGTGTTTAGAGCTGTTGAAAAAGGAAAGGAAGTAGACGAACAAGAAGGATAGGGGTATGTTTCAGAAGAACATGAGATAAATTTTGTAAAGAAGCTAAAACTTGGCACTAGAAGGTTCAGAGCTAAGCTTTCTTTTAAATGTTTTTATTGTGGAATATTTGGTCATTATGATGCTAAATTTCCCCATAAATATAATCATGAAAGTGAAAAGGAAGTAGAAAAAGGAAATAAGAAAAGGTTTATCAATAGAAAATTCTATTATACTCATGAAGAATGTGATGGTCTATGAAATAGTGAAGAAGGAGAATTTGATCAAGATATTAGACTTCTCATGGCTTTTGAAAAAGACTCTAGTGAGGCTAATGATACTTTTATGGATGCAATAGAAGAAAATGATTTTCTTGAATAAATAAATCAACTCAAAATATGATTGGAAGAAAACAAAATTGCCGTAGATACTCTAAGGAATGAGCTTATAGAAAAGGAGAAGAACAATGAGAAATTATAATGTGAAATAGTAATTCTAAGAAAGGAAATTGAGAAAGTGAAAACTTTAAATATTAGATTTGCTAAAGGATATAAAAACTTAGATGAAATTATCAAGGTACAATGCTTTCCTCTTGTAAATATAGGTCTTTCTTATATCGGAGAATCCTCTCAATCTTCAGCACGAAGCTATCTAAATGTAGCTAAAGCCAGCCAACAACATTTTATCACTAAACAAAAGAACAAAGAGACTACCCAGGTAAAGAAAGACCACTTCAATTAAAGGAAGAACAATAATAGAAATATCAATCAGGAGGTAAACATAAATAGAATGTTTCATGATTGCATAAATTTTTTTTTTAATGAAATTTTTTTCTTATGCCATAATTTTGGTCATAAAGATGTACAATGTGTTTCATACAAAACCATCATGACCAGAGAAGATAGAAAGAAAATAAATGAGACTGGAGTAAAGAATAATACTTACAACAAATTTTCTCCTCTTCAAGGAGGAATTGAATGCCCTTATTGTAATAACTTTGGACATGAAGAATTTGAATGTAGGAGAAAACTTCAGCCAAAGGAACATATACCCACAAATTCCAAGGTATGGAGAAATAAGGACTCACAGGTTGAAATTTGTGGCATAACGTTATTTACAGAAGGAGAATAAAATAAATGGTAAATTGATAAATGGTAAAGAAAGGCCAAGGTCCCTATATTACTAGTATAGTCCCTTATTGTTGTTAGTGTAACCCCCTAATTGTTATTATTGTACCCTTGTAACCTACATTTTTTTATTATTGTGCCCTTAAATTATTATTGTTAGGTTGGCTAGGATTACATTGTGGCCCACTAGGATTACATTATGGCCCCATGGACTCCTATATATAGAAAGGAGGTTTTGTAAATTGTATCATCCAAGAATTGTTCATTTATGTAATGTATTGGAGGTTGCCCCCTCGAAGTGGCTCATTTATAAGGCATTGATATCTCTTTTCTTATCTTTTTTGGAGCTGGTTACACAACATTTGGTATCAGAGCTTTGGATTCTAGGGTTTCGATGCTCCAAACAGGTCATCGTGGCATTTCGCTATAAATTTTTTTCTACGAAGCTTCAGAAGCTAAAAATTTTAGGGTACGAATCCAAAATCCTGAGGAATTTTTTCTAAAAATTTCAGAGCTTGGTTCGTAAAATTTTCGGAGATATGATTTGTGGAAGTTAGGTCTTGTTTCAGGCTCCTAAACAGGTCATCGTGGAATTTGCGCTATAATTTTTTTTCTACGAAGGCTCAGAATCTGAAATTCATATGGTGCAAAGCTGAAAGCCTGAGGAAATATATCAAAAAATTTTAGAGCTTGGTTCACAATATTTTTGGAGATATGATCTGTGGAAGGTAGTGCTTTTTTAGGCTCCTGAATTTCATCTCAAAGAGGTGATCATGAGAAAAGTTCAATAACTCTCTCTCTCTGTGCATCGGATTGGAGTGTTGTAAAAAGTGGTCATAATCACACATATTTTAGTTTCTTGGCTATCAATTTCAGAAACAAAGGACGAAAAAGTGACACGTGGCAAGTCGTACAAGTTCGCTCTACTGAACCAGTCAAAAATTGGGTCATTGTGGGAGATCGTAAATAACTTTGTCTTGAAGAATCCAAATCAGATCAGACCTCTGGCATTTGAAAGAAACTTTAGAAGGCTACTACAGCAGTGAATTTTAGATATTTAAGATTCTCAATTACATAGATAATTCAATTTCAGTATAGAGCTCCTCAAAAGCAAGTAGGTGTGTATTTTTTTTCCGAATTGCATAAATCTTATTTGAAGAATCAATTTGAATTGATTCCAAGGGCATATTGTAGAATATATATCAATATTGGATTCTAAAATGGCCCCTAAAAATAATTCAACTCCAATTAGGCCTTTACAAGGCTCTACCGTGACTCATGAAGACGAAGAATGGCAACATGGCATATCAAAATTACAAGAGCAAGTGCAACAAATTTCTCTTTCGCAAAGAACAACAAAAAATGAAATAGAAGTTTTGAAGAAAGGCATGGAACTAAGATGGATGGTTTGAAGAAAGGAGTGGAAGCTAAGATGGATGGCATGGAAGTGGGCATGGAAGCTAAGATGGATGACGTGAAAGACAACATGAAAAACATGAAGAATGATCTAAAAGCAGACATGGAAGGCTTGATGACAAGCTTAAAACAAGAAATGATTCCTAATGGTGGAAATATAGTAGAAGAACCTCATGATGAGAACAAAATAAATGTTAATCGTGATTTCATAAACTCTAATGTTGGCGGGAAGAACCACCATATTCCAAAAATGGATATGAGGAAGTTTGATGGAAAGGATCCTGTAACATGGATACCACAGATGGAGCAATATTTTGATCTCCATAACGTGCAAAACACACAAAAGGTACGCATTGCAACTTTACATTTAGAACAAAATACATTTATATGGTATCGATGGCTTTGCTCCCGTAAAAAAATTGTCACTTGGTCAATTTTTACGGAAGAAATGATAGCACATTATGAGGATACAAAGAGCAACACCTTCTTTAGCCAATTGATAAATCTCAAACAAAAGGGTTTAGTGGGGCAGCACATTGAGGACTTCCAAAATTGAATATAAGGGTAACTGATATTCCAGAGGAACACAGGATTGATCTCTTCATAGGTACTCTAAAGGATAACATCCAACATGAAGTTCGTGTTTTGGAACCCGATTCATTGGAGAAGGCATTCAGGTTGGCAAGAAAAGTTGAATGTAAAATTATGGCGACAAGGAAGCCTACCACTCAATTCTATAAAGAAGGAAGTGTTGCTACGCCTAGATTTCCACAACCTAAAAGGTTGACACCACAAAAATTGGAAGAAAAAAGAGAAAAAGGGCTTTGCTATAGTTGTGATAGAAAATACACTAAAGGTCATAAGTGTGCTGAGAAGAAATTATTTTACATAGATTGTGAAGAGGAAAAAGAAAATGAACAAGAAGAGGATATACACCAGGAACCAACCCTAGAAGAGGAAGAAATGAATCCGACCATATCGTGTAATGCACTAGCAGGAATTACCACTCCTCAAACTCTCAAGATAGAAGGAAATATCAAGAAGAAAAGGGTAATAGTGTTGATTGATTCAGGTAGCACCCATAATTTTATTCATTATAAGGTAGCCAAGGAATTAAATTGTTTCCTATACCCAGCACCAGAATGTCAAGTGATGGTTGCAAATGGAAGAACTATAAATTGCTCTGGAAAATGCCATAATATCAAGCTAACCATGGGCGAATATGTATTGACTAGTCCAATTCTTTCCATTCCTATGGGAGGTGATGATGTTGTACTAGGAGTACAATGGTTACAATCTTTGGGGATGGTAGCTTTTAATTTGCAAGAACTTTTCTTGAAATTTTGTTCAGAAGGAAAGGAAGTCGAATTACAGGGTATTACAGGGAATCCGAGAAAGATAATAAGCTCTAATGTCATGACAAGGCTTATTAAGAAAGAACAACGAGGTGTAATTGCACAATTATTCTCACTAGAAGTTCCAACATCAAAATCATCTATTTCTGCAGATCTCCAAAAAGTCTTGGACAATCATTCCAAGGTGTTTGAAACTCCCAAAGGACTCCCACTTATTCGTGATCATGATCATGCTATTCATTTGATTCGAGGAAGTGTTCCTCCAAACATCAGGCCTTTTAGATATCCTTACGTCCAAAAGAATGAAATTGAACATATTATTGCAGAAATGTTAGAGGCAGGTATAATTCAACCTAGTCAAAGTTCTTTCTCTGCTCCTGTAGTATTGGTACACAAGAAGGATGGATCATGGCGAATGTGTCCGGATTATAGGGAGCTCAATAAGCTCACCATTAAAGACAAATTTCCCATTCCTGTGATTGATGAATTATTGGATGAATTACATGGAGCAATTTATTTACCAAGTTGGATCTTCGTTCAGGATATCATCAAATTAGAATGAAGACTGAAGATATTCCAAAAACAGCATTTCGAACTCATGAGGGTCATTATGAATTTTTGGTCATGCCTTTTGGCCTTACCAATGCACCTTCTACATTTCAAGGGTTGATGAATTCCATTTTCAAACCCTTCTTTAGAAAATTTGTGCTGGTATTTTTTGATGATATACTAATCTATAGCAGGTCTTGGAAAGATCATGTTGAACATGTTGAAAGGGTGCTCAAACTATTGCAGAAGAAAGAATTATATGAAAAACATCCAAATTTTTCTTGGGAGTACAAGAGGTGGAATATCTGGGTCATATTGTATCTCAAGAGGGTGTTAAAGTAGACCCTAACAAAATTAAAGAAGTTGTGAGGAATGGAAATTCCCCACAACCATAAAGCAGTTGCGAGGATTTCTTGGGTTAACAGGGTATTATTGCAAGTTTGTTAAGAATTATGGGAGAAACTAATGCCTTTGAACATCTTCAAGAGGAAATGTGCCTAGCACCGGTCTTATCTATGCCATACTTCACAAAAACGTTTGTTGTGGAATATGATGCCTCAGGAAATGGAATTGGTGCTATTTTAATGCAGGAAGGAAGACCGATTTCTTTTGAAAGTCGTTCAATCAAAGGAAAGTATTTACAGAAACCTATTAAGGAAATGTTAGCAATATTGCATGCACTAAAGAAATGGAGAACTTACCTAATGGAAAGACACTTCAAGGTAAGAATTGATCATGATAGTCTTAAACACTTTTTGGAACAAATAATATCTTCAGAAGAGCAGCAAAAAGGGGTCACAAAGATGTTGGGTTATGACTTTGAAATAATATACAAAAAAGGAAAGCTTAATGTTGTTGCATATGCACTCTCAAGAAAGAATGAAGAGGTGGAAGCATTTCTTTGTGCCGTTTCTATTATCCAACCAGATTGGATAACCGAAGAAAGAGATGAATGGAAGAAGGACAAATATATATGGACACTCATTCAAAAGTTGCAGCAAGATCCTAGTACATCTGATACATTTAGTTGGAAAAATGATTCCTTATGGTACAAAGATCACTTATATCTTTGTAAGAATTCCCAACTAAAACAAAATATTCTTCTAGAATTGCACACTTCTCCTTTAGGAGGACACTTAGGATTTTTAAAAACTTACCACAGGGTGAAAAAAAGAATTTTTTTGGGATGGCCTTAAATCTGATATTAAAAATTTGGTGGCAGAATGTTTGGTTTTCCAGCAGAATAAAGTTGAGACAATTAAGACCCCGGGACTTCTAGAACCTTTATCCATTCCAAGTCAACGTTGGGAGGAGATTTCAATGGATTTTATCACAGGTTTACCTAAGTCCGAAGGAAAGAGTGTCATCATGGTGGTAGTTGATAGACTTGCCAAGTATGCACACTTTTGTGCATTATCTTATCCATTTAAAGAAAGTACAATTGCTACTACATTTATGGATAGAATTCAAAAGCTACATGGAAGCCCAAGGGTTATTGTGAGCGACAGAGATCCCATTTTTACTAGAAATTTTTGGACGGAGTTATTTTCTTGTTTGGGTACTCAATTAGCTCATAGCTCATCTTATCATCCTCAATCTGATGGTCAAACTGAAATAGTAAATAAATGTTTGGAAGGATATCTTCGTTGTTTTGTATCTGATAAACAAATACAATGGGTCAAGTGCTTACCTCTCGCTAAATGGTGGTATAACACTTCCTTCCATACTATAGCAAAAATGACCCCATTTATGGCACTTTATGGATATCATCCACCATCCATCACATCATATTTAAGGGAAAATTCGAAGGTTCAAACAGTGGAATATCACATCGAGCATCAGCAAGAAGTTCTCCAACTCTTAAAGGATAACCTGAATTTGGCACTTAATCGAATGAAACAACAGGCAGATCAACATCGCAGTGAGAGAAGTTTTAATGTAGGAGATTGGGTATTTTTACGGCTACAACCATACAAACAAATGTCCCTGAAGCAAGCTAAGAAGGATAATAAATTATCGTGAAAGTACTATGCTCCTTACAAGGTGTTGCAAAAGATTGGTACTATGGCATAAAAATTGGAGCTTCCTGCTTCTTCGCGAGTGCATCCAGTTTTCCATGTTTCATGCTTAAAGAAGGTTATAGGTGAAAATATTCCAATTCAAACAATATTTCCAAAACTTGATGAGGAAGGAAAAATCATATTGGAACCTGAAGCGGTCACGGTAACAATAACTCGAAAGCTACAGAATCGATCAATTTCAGAGTATCTCATCAAGTGGAAGAACTTACCCACTGAAGATTCTACATGGGAGGATGAGAATTTTATACAGAAGCACCCAGAGCTACTCAAGCGTTGAGGACAACACTTTTTTGAAGGAGAGGAGCATGATAGGTCCCTATATTACTAGTATAGTCCCTTATTGTTGTTAGTATAACCCCCTAATTGTTATTATTTTACCCTCGTAATCCCCATTTTGTTATTATTGTGCCCTTAAATTATTATTGTTAGGTCGGCTAGGATTACATTGTGGCCCACTAGGATTACATTATGGCCCCATGGACTCCTATATATAGAAAGGAGGTTTTGTAAATTTAATCATCCAAGAATTGTTCATTTATGTAATGTATTGGAGGTTTCCCCCTCGAAGTGGCTCATTTCTAAGGCGTTGATATCTCTTTTCTTATCTTTTTTGGAGCTAGTTACACAACATCAATTAAAGGAAGAAAAATAATAGAAATATCAATAAGGAGGTAAACATAAATAGAATTTTTCATGATTGCATAAATTTTTTTTTTAATGAACAATTTTTCTTATGCCATAATTTTGGTCATAAAGATGTACAATGTGTTTCATACAAAACCATCACGACCAGAGAAGCTAGAAAGAAAAGAAATGAGACTGGAGTAAAGAATAATACTTACAACAAATTTTCTCCTCTTCAAGGAGAAATTGAATGCTCTTATTGTAATAACCTTGGACATGAATAATTTGAACGTGGCAGAAAACTTCAGCCGAAAGAACATATACCCACAAATTCCAAGGTATGGAGAAATAAGGACTCACAGGTTGAAAGTTGTGGCATAACGTTATTTGCAGAAGGAGAATAAAATAAATGGTACATTGATAGTGGATGCTCAAAAGACATGACAGGTGATAAAAATAAACTTATTTCATAAAATGCATTAGAGAAAGAAAATAATGTTACTTTTGGAAATGACTCTCCTCCTATCATTAAGGATAAAGTTTCTATGTTTCTAAAAGAAAAGGTTAAAGCTAAAAATTTTATGAATGTGGATGGGTTGAAGCATAACTGGTTGAGTGTAATCCAAATGTTTGATCAAGGAAATTAGGTTGACTTTAGTTCAAAAGAATGTATAGTATGTGAACTTGACACAAGAAAAATAGTAATAAAAGGAACTAGAACACTGATAAATCTATATATATTGAAAGGTTGCCAAGAGAAATGTTACGTAGGTAAATATACAGAAAATGGTTATGGCACAGAATATTTAGAAATTTGAGCTTCTCCCAAATAAGCAAATCTAGCAGACTCAAAGCTATTCATGATCTTCCCAGCATCACTTTGCCTGAAAGTACCATATGCAAATCATGCCAATTTGGTAAGCAAACCTGGGTGCAATTCAATGCCAAGGAAAGATTAGCAAGTAAGCCTCTTGAACTTATACATATTGATCTATGTGGTCCTGTAAGGAAAAATTCACCCCATTGAGAACCATACTATATTTTATTTATTGATGACTTCTCTCGAATGTGTTGGATCGATTTCCTAAAACATAAAGATGAAGCATTAGAAAAGTATAAGATATTCAAATCTTTGGTTGAAAATGAATTATGTCTAAAAATAAAATTTCTTAGATCTAACCAAGGAGGAGAATATATATCAGATGAATTCTTTGATTTCCGTGAACATCATGGCATAAAAGACAGTTTTCTATAGCTAGAACCCCACAACAAAATGGCGTGGCAAAAAGAATGAATAGAACTGTTCAACAGATGACTCGTGCTATGTTTGATGAATCTAAAACTCCTCATACCTTTTCAGGAGATGCAACACATACTACAATAAATATTCTTAACAAGGCTCATATTCACGTGAACAGTGATAAAACTCCTTATGAGCTTTGTTATGGTAATCTTCCCACTGTAAAGCATTTTAGAGATCTTGGAAGCAAACGTTTTATCAAGAACAATGATGTAAAACTTGGTAAGTTTGAACCTAGAGTAGATGAAGGAATATTTCTTGGTTACTCTTGTAGAAGTAAAGTATATAAATGTTACAGTAAAATATTTTGGAAGATTGTTGAATGTATTGATGTTGTAATTAATGAGTCTGTCACAATTCTCCCAAAAGGGAAATAACAACAACAAAGGAAGATGATGATTATATATATTTTCCCTCATCAAATAACAAAAATATAGAAGGAGAACCTAATGAAGCACCATAGTAAGATATATTTGAAAAGGCTCCATCCAGGTATGTTCAAAAGAATCATCCAGAATCTCAAATTCTGGGAGAAAAGGGATCATGTGTCCAAACAAGAAGAACTCTTGTAGGATGCCCTAACTATTTGGAATTCTTATCCACTATTGAACCACATAATGTAAATCCAGCTAGTAAATATGAATGTTGGATTCAAGCCATGAATGAATAACTTGATTTGATTAAAAGGAATCATACATGGGAATTGGTTCCAAGACCTCATGATAAAAATGTTATTGGAACAAAATGGATATTCAAAAACAAGTTGAAAGAAAATGGAGATGTTATTAGAAACAAACATAACGTTGTTTGTTAAGAGTATTCTCAACAAGAAGGTATATATTTTGAAGAAACATTTCCTCCTGTAGTCAAACTTGAAGCCATAAGAATGTTTCTTTCTTTTTAAAGTTTTCAACAATCCAAAGTTTATCAAATGGATGTAAAATTTTCTTTCCTCAATGGTGATCTAGAAGAAGAAGTTTATATAGAACAACCATAAGGATTCATTCTAGGAAATGATGAAATTTTTTTTTGCAAACTTGAAAAGGCTTTATATGGTCTCAAACAGACCCCTTGGGCATGATACTATTGTCCTGACAAACATCTTCAACAACAGGTTTGACAAATGGATCTGCTGACAATAAATTATACAAAAAAATAGAGAATGATACATTATTGAATATTCATGTGTATGTTGATGACATCATTTTTGGAAGATGAAGAGTTCATGAATCAAGAATTTTCTTTTGTTATGCAACAAGAATTTGAAATGTATTTACTTGGGGAAATAACATATTTTCTTGGCTTACAAGTGCAACAAGCAACAGATGGAATATTTCTATCATAAGAAAAATATCTCAAGCAAACTCTAAAGAAGTATGGGATGGAAGACTGCTAACCTGTGAGTAATCCAATGGTAACTAGATGTAACCTCAGTTCTCATGTGTATTCTCCCATGGTGAGTGAACCAGAGTATAGATCCATGATTGGAAGTCTGCTTTATCTAACTGGTACAATACCAAACATTATGCATGCAGTTGGGACTATTAGACAATTCCAAGCTAATCTAAAAGAGTCTCACCTTCAAGCTATAAAAATAATATTCAAATATCTATGAGGGACTCAATAATTTGGTCTATGGTATCAAAAGAATGCTTTTCTCGCTCTTCATGATTACAAATATGTGTATTGGGCTTGAAATGTTGATGATCGAAAAATAACTAGTGGTGGTGAGATATATATATGGGGTATCGATTAGTCTCTTCATTCCATAAGAAACAAAGTTATATTTCCTTATCTACATCAGAATCATAATATGTGGCTATTGCATCATGTTGCACATAACTTATTTGGAGGATGCCGACATTACAATATATTCAAATCAAATTTTCACCTCCCATCTCCATTCTAAGAGATAATACAAGTGACATTAGTATCTCGAAATATCCTATTATGCATTCCAATACCAAGCACATTCCTAACATGTATCACTTCCTACGTGAACAAGTTCTTGAAAAAAAGGTTAAATTAGAGTATGTTCCCTCCAAAGAATGACTTGCAAATATATTTACTAAAGCTCTTTTGAGGGAAGCATTTGAATATCTCAAATAGAAGCTAGAAGTTGTATCTGCATCTCTTATCAAATCTACTTAATTTCAGAAGATTAAATTCAGTACGCTCATTTCATAAATGGGAATCACATATATACGTGAGTTTCTGTGCATAAAACTACTTATATTTTTTGCTGAAAAACATTCTCTAGATCAGTTTTTAGAACAGTTTATGAACAGTTTATGGTGTTATTGGGTAATCTCTGTTGTTTTTCTAGTATTCATCTTACTGTACATTTTTTTTAAATTTATCTCCATGATGAATATTCCTTCATGAATTGGTTCTTGAAGGTGTTCAGGATGCACAGGTTTAGGGGGAGCACTTTCCTTGCTGAACAAAGTGCATTGTTGGCACTATGTCGGTTGTTGTTATAATCTCCTGTTTGAGATTATTTGGTCCTAGATATAAAAAAATTCATATCTATTATTTGATGAAAATTTCATGTTGAGACGTATGATGTAAATTTGTTATATTCAATCATGAAAGGATTTGTTCAGATTTTTAAACCCACTTGGTTGGGTAGTTGAGTCAAATATGTACTTCCACTTGGTTGGATCATTGATGTAAGTATGAGTCCTTGGAGATAGGAATTGTTATACTTGGTTGAGTTATAAATTCATTGAAAAATATTTCTGAAGATTTAGCATGAACTTAGGAGGAGCATTGTCAATACGGTGCCTATCATATCTACAGAGACATTCTTTCTACAAGGAGAGAGAAACCTTGGTTTGGTATTGATCAACCCTTTGCCCTTGATGCCAAAGGGGGAGAGTAGCTTGGTGTTTGAATAATAATGTTTTTAATTGATGTATCTATCAGGTATCTATAGGTTTTTGTGATCAAACACCAACATGATT
Source organism: Pinus albicaulis (assembly GCA_034641835.2). Lineage (NCBI taxonomy): Eukaryota > Viridiplantae > Streptophyta > Pinopsida > Pinales > Pinaceae > Pinus > Pinus albicaulis. The sequence goes on along the minus strand of CM076571.1, from coordinate 728,252,365 downwards.
TCTGTCAAGTCCAAATAGGGAGATTGTTGGTATTATGATGTAATATGTTTTCCTTGATGGCAACCTACTGGATGAAGTTGTCCTTGATGGAAAAATATTTGATTATTTTCCTTTTCATAACAACCTATTTATTGAATATGGGAAAATGATGTTTCTATAGGTCAGTTCAGATGTGAGAGGGAAAGGAATTCCAATAAATGCCAGAGAAATGAAAGAATAAATATTTCTCAAGTATACATCCATAATTAGTATATACATAGTTTTTATGAAGAGAATTCTATTGAATAATCACACACCATTAACATACATACAAACACACATATTTATTCCCAAACACAGTCATGGCAGAAAAGGCTTCAACCTCACAACTTCCTCACATATTTTCTCATTATTAAAAGAATGCAATAATACAATTAAATAGATGAGGATACTATGTCTCAAGATAGTGCGTTCTATCTTGGACACTTTGGTTGAGATAATTTCTCAACCATACACACACCAATCTAGCAGCTACCTAAAATAACTCCTAACTTAGAGGTATGGAAAATTTTAGGGGCTAATATTCGCAGGTGTGCTAATTTTCCATGGGTTTTCCAAAAAAAATATTCGCCAATTTCCATTTTTTTATAAAAAAGATTCGCCCAAATTTTACAATATAAAATTATTTTATGTTAAAAATCACCAACATTATATAGAAAATATATAATATCATTATAAATTTGAATAATTTTACAAATACATCAATAAACATTTTATAGTTTTCATATTAGGGACTGGTGATATTCACCAATTTTTTAAACTTCAAGATAATTTTCCATCCTTAAAATTATCCCTGCTTAGAGGAACAACTCAATCTAGAGAGTTAGGCATAAATTCCTAACTTTTAATATTTAATTTATTTTGGATTTATATTTTTTTATGAGAGAGGGTAAAATTCCCCCGTTCAATGATAAATCCAAAATAAGAAAAAGGAACCATCTTCCAAGTTCTCATGTTGATCCTCAAAACATTTCCTCAAAACCGCCAAAGATGGATGCTGAAAAAAATGCAATCTGAAGAGACCATGAGTTAGCTGCATGTTTGATTCATCTATGAATTTTTCTTGACAAATCCATCACGTGCCAAGTTGCACAAGGATCCATCTGCCCTTTGCATGAAATCAACATCCTTTGTCCACTGACAAAATTTGTTGAATGCCCATTAGCTGATGATGTCAAAAACAACTCACTTTTTCTTTTGTTGTGTTGATAACTTCTCACTGTTGCTTTCCTGTCGATTTCCCACTGGAGAATTTGTTGATGCCCACTAGCTGCTTTTACTGGTTTTGTCGAGACTTTGAGTCTGACAACCACAATCAATTTCATTGACATTTTCCACCCTTTATTGGCTGAAAGGAGAGACAATCCTTTGGAAATTATTCCTGAACTCCCCCCTTCAGGTGTAGGAGTGGTGCACTGGTGTACTGCTCTGTTAAACTTCATGAGAGTACCATATTTATTTTTACTATTGTCTGCACTAGGTGTGATTGTATTCGGTTGTAGAACTGATACAATCTTTTGACTATGGACGACCATTCCCAAGGATCAATCCATTAATAATTTATCTTCAATATGGTTGATTCTTGTTGATTGCAACATTTCTCTGATGAGTGATTTGGATTGCCACAATGGCGACAGGGATGGAGATCAAAACATTGATCTTCCATATGACCAATTCTTTGACAATGAGGACATTTTGTTTTTACTACAACTTCGGATTGCGTGCATTTCTATTTCTCTACAACTGTCAGAGAATTTCTCGATGTGATTTGTTCAAGAAAGCCTACACTAACAAACTTGATGGGATTTGAATAGTCTGGGATATGTAAGCTCGCGTCATCTTTCACATAGCATAATCCTCTTTTATTTCTATTACTTTGAATTTCTTCCCATGGCTTGATGATTAGTTTGGAAGAATGGTGAACCTGAACAACTTCGACACTTGAAGATGTTTGGATGAATGGCTTATCATCTCGATGGTTCAAAGACTCAAAAGCATCACTTTTCTCTTGAAACTTATTTCTTTGTAGTTACGACTAAATTTTAAGGAACTCAATCATTTCATTTGTCTATTGTAGATGTCATGAAAGATCAACAAGAGTTGCTTTGCTGATTTGCACCATGCCTTCAGCACTTGAGAGGATAAAATTGTGAAGATTTTGTAACAACTAGATGTGTTGCACCATGGGAGCTTGCTCGCTTGTCTTGTACTTGATTTGAAATTTGGTGAATTGAATGCACTCACTTGATGTTATTGACACACTCGCTTGCTTGTTTCTTGAATAGCACAATTAATTGTACTGGCTCACTTGATAGAGTTTATCATGTTCACTTGCTTTGGATTTTTCTCAATCTCTTGCTTAGTGAAAATTTTTTCTCTTGTTTCAAGTTCACTGGAACTCATGTTCTCTTGCTGTAGATTTCAACTTGCTTAAGTGTTGTTTGAATATTACAATTACTTGTGTTAGAGTTGAACTCGCTTGCTTTCTTGGATTGTTGCTGTAATGAACTTCATGCTAGCTCACTTGATGGTGTGAACTCTGTACTGACTTCATGTAACTTGCTTGAATGAATACTCACAATTTCTTGTAGGAGAGGTGAACTTTAGAGTTAAAAACTTGTGCACTTGATGTACTGACTTGATTGTGCTTTAAAGGAAGGGTGTCGAACACTATCGAAAATGAACCCAAAAATGCTTAATGGTTTTAAGGACTCACTAAAATGAATTCACTTTGACTTAATTTGACTCATTTCAAAACTTGGGTGTCAGTTTCAACCGAGAATGCACCCTTACAATTCAATGCAATTTGAATTTTATTACAAGGTATTAAATTTATTTGCAAGAATGTTGATGTAGACTATGACTTGAAATGCATTATCTATATTTATTGAGTGAATTGGCTTGTTGAAGTAGAATGCTGATGTTGAAAATATTTGATTATGTGTTTTAGTGACGCAAATGCATGTGTTAAGTTTAATTACCCTTCCTTGCAGTGACTTCGTTACACGTGTTGTACTTGTTTGCATTGAAATTTATGTGTGTGTTAAATGAGATCATTTATGTGTTAAAAATATATCATCAACAACTTCATGAAGCATGCACCATCATCAACACATTCTTCATGTATGGAAGATCCCCTTATTCAATTTCGGTCGGATCTAGGACACAATCACCACAAAAATATATGCTTTATTAAAATTTGGAGTACATAATCATTCAGGTTCACAACATCTTCATGGAATCAAAGTTCCAAAACTTCTTTGAAAAAATGTCTTCAAAAACTTACTCAACCTCCTACAACAATGAGCTTTCCTTTCAAAAATTGATCACTCCAAATTTACAAAAAATCAATCCTTATCACTCCACAAAATTACTTCAACATTAAACTTATCACTCCAGGAATTAAAAAAAAATTAATGCACCTTATCACTCCAAAAAAATTTAAAACGTCACCCTTATTACAAAATTAATTACAATCTTCACCCTTATAACTCCAAAAATATTTTATCCACTCCTCTCTCCTAATTCACTCAACACTAAGAAAATACCATGATTCTACTAAGTCACTCTTTAAATAAAAAATTAAGAATTCACTTTTAAAAAGTGAATTGAGACTTAATAAATCCGTTTACACTCCTTATTTTGACTTTAAAAAAGTCTTTACAAAATTTACATGGCCTTCCTAAAAGCTTTCCACTCTTCTAATAAATTTATGGCATATATATATATTGCATCCAGAAGATATATATATTGGATACCTTAAATTTTTTATCAATCCCTTTTAAATTTTCTTATGTCACTTTAAAAAAAGTGAAATAGTGTTTATGAAGTCATTTTAGAAGTGAATTGAATTTTACGAAGTCAATTGAAAATAAGTGAATGAAAAATCCTTAAAAAAAAATCAAACCATACTTTAAACAACAGATTTGAGCTTATGACAAAGATTAATTTCACTGTGCTTTGAACTTTTGGAAGTAACACTGCACCATGCCTGCTGGAGCGTGAAATTTTTTCACACTGCTGCTCCAATATTCAAATCTAGTTCTCCCTTAATCAGCGATACGGTTCACTCAAGCTCAATTTCTAGCTCGACAAGAATGCTCCTTGGCTATGGATTTCTATTACACCATAAATATCACAACACTTCACACTTCTACTATGCCATACCCATAATTTTACCAATCGAATCAAAAAGAGATATTGCAATTCTCACAATGCATCAAACACAACCCTCGGCTAAACACATCACCATCGATTGAGCTAAGCTTGAACCTATGCTTCAGCAAAATAAAAAAGCAATGCATGGCTTGATCATTGATGATGATGTATTTTCACAAGGTTAAATATAAAAGCTAAAAAGACAAGTGTCGAGAAGCTTTCTTTGGATTGAATGGGCAAGAAATAAATAAAGAAGGCATTGTATTCACTTCCAAACTAATGCTAAACGAGATTGTGGTGTCGACATTGGTACAAGGTTAAAACCCAAACTTGTTGCTATTCAAAATTGATAAAGCTAGCACTGAAGTTCGCATATACAATTTAAATGTAAATGACAGATGCGCTCGGGAGCAGGATTAGTGGAGGTTCGGTGATGGATTGAATCTACCATACAGGATTGACATGGAATTGAGTTGAGATCTGGTGACGGGTTGGAACTGCTCGTGAGAACCCAAAGTCCCTTGCATTGTAGTTCTGACACCAATCAGAACTCATATTATATTGTTAAAAATTATCTACATGGTGGGATAGTGATCACATGATTGTGGCTCCTTGGTTAGGCTACTTCATTTCTTGAAATTGTTTTCTGGCCCCTTTTCGTGAGACCGCTGAGAACAATATTGGATTCTATCATCTCACCATTGCTATCCCTTCTTTGGCTCTGTTTCAAAATTCTTGTAGGGTTCTGTTGTATAATCTGTGAGCTTTCGGTGTTGTTATAGAGCATGGATCTCTTATTTATTTAATATACTTCGACTCAATACCAACAAGTCCGAGCCTATTCTTTGATCAACAACTATCAATTCTCATAATTGAACCTTAGTACTCCACCATTTTATGCTAACACTTGTTGAATCCAGCTTGCAACTAGGTCACATTTCACATAGAGGTAATAGACCACCACATACATAAATATCCACTTACGGAAAAAAAATATGCATAGAAAATAAGAGTCTGAATATATATTCCAGATCACTTCAAACCAGAGTCGAATTGAAGGAAATTTGTTATTGTTGATCGCTTCAAACCGCAATTGTTATCCTACAGGAGTTTGATTTGGAATTCGAAAAGTCTAAATCAAAGAAATCATTGGTGTTCATAGAAATTATGTGTGACTTCCCAAATACTGAGATGAAAACTATGGTAGAGCATCCAATTGCAGATGAATCTCTATTTCTTATCAGTACCGTAAATCCATGGTATGGAGATATCATCATTTATCTTCAAACCCAGAATTTTTTGCCTGAACTCTCACATTCAAATCGATGAAACATCCATTACCAATCTCATCAATACAATATTGTTGGAGACACACTTTATTGTCAAGGTGCAGATTTTTTTTTTCGACGATGTCTAACTCATGAAGAGGCTGAAAAATGTTTTGAATGACAAGCACTATGGAGTGTGTGGTGGTTGTATGTTTGGGTATGCCACAACCCAAAGGATATTGCGTGTCGACTATTTTTGGCCGTGATTATTAAAATATGGTGTTCTCGCAGTCCCAAAGTGTCACAACTGTTAGATATTTGATCAAAATATGTGTGCACCACCAACTCCTCTTCACCCTATAATTGTTGTTGGCCCTTTTGCAAAATGGGGCATTGATTTCATTACATGTAACCCTCACTCGACCTGGGGGCATGGTTATATTATTCTTGCTATAGATTATTTTATCATATGGGCCAATGGGATGCCTACATTTGCGGTAGATGGAAAAAAATGAAGCTACGTTCGTTTTTCAATCATGTAATTGCTTGTTTTGGTGTACCCCAAGCTATTATTACTGACCAAGCGAGTCATTTTCGAAATATAATGATGACCAAACTTTCCTATCAACTTGGTTTGTGCCATGATAACTCTACTCCATATTACCCGCAGGCTAATGGTCATGTGAAGTCGTTAATAAATTTTTAACCACCATGATTAAACGAATTATCAGAATTCATAAATCAAATTGGAATACCATGCTTTTTTCAGTGCTATGGGCATACCGAACCTCAGCAAAAACTGCTATAGGGTTCACCCCTTTTCAACTAGTTTACAGTTTAGAATTTGTGCTACCTATTGAAATCGAAATATCGTCACTCCAATTAGCCATAGAGTTACTACACACTACCTCTGAAGAGGAAAAATGCTTTCTGTACTTAGCACAATTAGATGAGATTCGGTGCACTGCCGCATTAGCAGACGAAGCTCATAAAAAATGTATTAAAGCTTAGTATGATTGAAGTGCAACACCTCGTGTTTTTTCAGAAGTTTACCTAGTGTTAGTATATGATCAAGATAACGATAAAATAGGAGTTGGGAAATTTGAACCAATGTGGCATGGTCCTTACATTGTCAAGTGAATGCTTGCAAAAGGGACTTCTGAATTGACTAATTATGACAGGGTCTCCTTAGATAAACCCAGACTTGAACTTTATCTGAAGAGATATTATGCTAGAATTTTGTGTGAAGATATCATTTGTATATTAGTTATTTCTCTAGTTAGTGTGCCTTAGATTAGGAAGGTGTGCCTAGTTTAAGCTTGCTTTTATTACTATCACTTCTTATCCTGATTACTCTTGATATTGCAGATGTCGACATCCCTTCAAACGTACATTGGTTTTGCTCATGGTGCCTATAGTAGTACACGAAATATTTCTTCTGCAACTTGGGTTATATTTTCACCCACTGATGAGTTAGTTTCTATGCATGGGGTAAGCCTTTGTCAAAACACAAATAATATTGCAGAGTATAGCATTTTTATTGAGTTATTATCTGATTCCATTTCATTTGGAATTCAAAATTTGATCATTAGGTTATATTCCAAACTCATTGTATTACATTTAAACAGAGTATATGCAATTAAAAATCTAGTGTTATTGATATTATTCTTGAAGGTTCGTTTCTTGGAAAGGAAATTTGGTTACATCGAATATCAACACATTCCGAGAAATTTAAATACATTGGCTGATGCATTAGCTAAAAAATGGGAATCGACTGGCTAGTAGTCCAGAAATAGAAAAAAAATGTTTAGTGATTTGGGTTTAATTATGAGGTATTTTTCCAGTGTTGAACTGAGATATGCAATTGATGCTTTCTTCAACAAATTTTATAATGAGGAGAAGTTCCTGGAATATTTCCATAAGAATTGGATTGCTGGTGACAACATTTGTAAGTTGAAAAAATCTAAGTTAATTTTCTCTTTTTGGTTTTCATATGGATGAAATATCTTCATTAACCCAAATTTTATGCAATTAGGGATGTGGGTCAAAGGTTGTCAAGATTTTCCCCATGTAAATAAGGAGACAAGCAATGTTGTGGAGTCATATCACTATTACCTAAAGACAAACTTTCTATCTGATACAAGAAATAAATTCTCTCGTAGGATGGATTGGTTGATATATTTTCTTCTAAAAAATGTTGAACCTTGTTAATTGATTTAAGGAAATTCTAGAAAAGGAAGGCTTTTTGAATAATTACAAGAAAGAGAAACAATTGGAATCATCAAAAGAAAAAGAAAAAATAATTCCATATAGTGATTTCTTCCCTCATGAGAAAATGTCTCATGCTTTTTGGGTGAGGATTCAATCTAAACTTAATAAGAAATATATTCTCACTTGTCATCGCAAAAATTTCATAACTTGTGATTTCCCATGGTCTATTCATGGAAACATATGCAACTCTACCGTAAAGGTTGGTTGGTTGTGTTCCCATTAATTAAAACCAATTACAAAATCATCAAAACACAACTCATTCATACAATGACCCTCTTGAGATAATATAGAGGCAATATCGGATCTTCCTGGAGATGCAAACACATTTTCCATGTATAGTCATAATGTTGATGTAAATGTCAAACAAATTGAGATGCCCAAGGAGGAGTTATTTGGCTACTTAGACCTTGTTAAAAAATATTTTTATAAATAGATATTTTCAACGTTAAAACAGTAAACCAAAACAACATTCGATATGTGTTGAACAAGATAGCAAGAGAACGTAGTAATATCATAGATAGAAGTTGTGTTTTAAAAAAATATTACATCGTCTGTGATCATAGGTTTAAAAAACCTTATGATCTGAAAGATAGTGATACAAAAAGAAAATACAATAGTCTGCGATGATCATCCACTATCCGCTGTGATGATCATGGTAGTAAACTATTGCCCACGCCACCTTGTGCAGGAACCTCCTAAATTTGCCTAGAACACCAATAACATGTCTCTAGAGATGGAAAGGAATGTCATTCGTCAACATCTCTGGGATATATATAGTCAACCTCTCTAGGTTGTGCTCCATGTGAGTAAGGGTTTTTTCCACATGATTTTGTGGCTGTGTGACAGGCTATGTTTGTTGCCTTTCAAAATGACAGAGTGTAGCTGGCCTTCGTGAACCAACATTTTCATTTAAAATTTTATCATCAGTATTGGATGATTAAAAATAAAAATAAAAATTAGAGTTAAAACATATCAAAATGATTCATTTACTTGATTCATCACATTGTGCCACTAGAGGTAAGGACATCTTGAGATCACCTCGGAAATCTATACCTGCATACTAGAAATCTTCAATTGTGAAGATTTGGTTCTGTAGGCAATGAGAATATACCGAAGTGAATCAAACTACCACACAACCGTCACCACCATGGTGGGCCATTAGTGCAACCCAGTGTACCATATGAGGTTCTCTAAGTTCACCACCATGAATAGGGACAAGCTGAGGGGCGAGGAATGTAATCCTCTCCAAACAAAAATAAACCAAGATGGCGCCATACCCAAAGTTTTTCAACTTTGAGTTTCTTGCTCTAGTTAATTTTCCTTTCATATTGGCCAATACCCCTTCACAGCAATTGAAAATGGTGCCTCTGAAACATTCAACTATCGTCTACATCTGAGACTTGGTAGCCACATGTGGAGTTGTGCTCCCACACAACCTAGTTACGGTGAACGCAATTACTTTAAGATCAAAATGTAAGATAGTATTTATATATATACAGGTATATTTGGGATCAACTTCTTCACTGCATGGTGCCTCTGAAACATTCGACTGCCATCTACATCTGAGACTTGGTAGCCACATGTGGAGCCGCGCTCCCACACAAACTAGTTACGGTGAACACAATTACTTTAAGATCAAGACATAACACAGTCTTTATATCTATACGGTTATCTTTGGGATCAAATTATTCACTGCAAAACTCTTGTTTATAGCTAGCAATAAGTAGGCCACCTTGCCTAGCTCCAAACAAAGAGATATGTTCCCCTCTTTTGGATAAACCAGTGAGAAAGTAAATATCTTCAAGCTCAAGTTCTAATGGGTGATCACTAATGATAAAACATTGTTCTTTGAAATACCATTTTTTTACCAACCATTTCATTATTTCCACTTGTTCCCTCATGCCCTAAATTTCCCAGAATTTATATAGTCCATAATCTCTTAGCATGGGCATTATGGTCGGATCATTCATAGTTTCTTTGTCTACACCTTCATGTTCGCATTCTCTCCATTCTAACATTCTGAAATAGTATGAAAATGGACGCATTTAAAGATTAGAAACTTTTAGAATGGGAAATTTTCAACCATTTATGAGAGAATTTAACAATTTTCGTTTTTACACGACACCTCCACAGTTTTCGTGCAGAGATAGTGTGGAAGTCTGCACGTGCTCCTCATGAAAACCGTGGTAGCCTAATAATTTTCCTTTAGAAAAATTATCAGGGTCCGTAGATAATGCATGTATGACCCACAGATCCCCTAGGGTATAATTTTGAGCATATTTTCTCCTCAAAAAATGATTTTAAAGCCAAAAAAGAGAATTCAATTAGATGAAAATGAAGACAAGGGTGTTGTGGATTACTTGGTTCTGACGATTTTCGATTTGAGTAGTCAGTTCTTCCGTTATCACCTTGTTATGAAAGTAAATCATCTCTACAGATAGAGATGATCCATTGAGCCCTAGGTTGGGTCTAGTAACAAAAGGACATGCTAAAGTGTTGCTTCCTAGTCAGTGAATGAACAAAATACATGGTAGATTGAACTAATTTGAATTCAACGTTGTCATCGTTACAAAAAGAGTAGTGGCCTCTCGATCCTACCTCGACAAATCTCAATCTGTTCGCTCTCACGCTCAGATACCTACACATAGGACAAAGAACAAGAAAAACATACGACATAATAGTTTCACTCATAACTATTATCCAGTCATAGAGGGCTAAATATATCGCATCAAATAAACATCATAACACAATAGTGGAACCAAACATTAGTCATGTATATAAATGAATAGAATAGAAGAGTGCAACCGATGCTTTGACATCGCAGTCTCCTCCAGCGGGGTTCAGGTGAAGCGTGTCTCAAATTTTGGTCAAGGAATTCGGACAGGATGAAGGCATGGACCAAAGCCCTCTTAGAAGTCATCAACTCAAGCTTCCTCAATGTAATTCCTTCTTATTCTATATTCTCTAGTAGCTCAGCTATAGTATGTAAAATTCTCCCAATTCAGCTAGCTTCTACCAAAAGATATAGTTTCTTTTATAGAGGAAAAGGAGGAGGTTGGGATCCCTACAAAGGTGGGAGGGAGTCCTATCCTTTAGGATATTTCCAAGGGAGCTGGAAACTACTAACTAAATGATGGAGTCTATGGTTGTTTCAGTTCAACCACTCCTAATGACTCATCCTCGAGGTGGTTGGAATGGAACCTCTGCCTCTATTTTTAAAAAACATTCCATAAACGGCTTGGCGTAGGTGTCTAACTGGCATAGAGCACCAACTAGCACAGTATTAGTGTTAAATTTCCCGGTTGACATGAGGGTGTAACAGGCTACTCGCACGAAGGCGAAAATAGGGGTTTTTACAGCTCTACTCAGGGAATTGTCAATAAGAACAATGTTTCTTTTATCAAAAGGAATGCAAGAATGGTATTTGAAAAGCATGACACTCCTTATTGTTCATAGAAACAACCCTCCAATGTGCGAGTTGGGGATTGCATGGATAGTGACAAAAAACTGTGTAATAGATGCCCCCTAAAGCATGAAGTCCGAGAGAGAGGGAGGGGTGAAATTATTTATGAGAATGCGTTCGAACCAAACATCGTTGTCAAAAGACCTGCAATTAAAAATACAACTAAAATATGTGATACATTAATCATGTGGCATGGGCACAACCATCCATAATATAGTATATAAAAACTGAGATCCGTTGTATGGACACATCCATCCAGCAGGAAGGATCAATAAATAGACTCAAGTATGGTCGCAGCCATCCAATCAAGAGAGTCATGCAATAAGTCATAATAACCCACAAAAATCCATAGCTCGGAGTTTATCAGACAAAACCCAGGGTCTTGCACTCCTTCTCGACGCGAACAAGTACAATTTCGAGCATGAAAATATATGAGCTGAAGTCGAACATGCAAGAAAATCATCTGATTACCAGCCGATGATGAAAGTCGTTAATAGATGCAAGAGAAACCACCAATGATGACGATGGTCCTCAAGGTACAAAAGGTATAATCTACAGAATGTCAACAATGATTTGACATCGAACATCTGTAGAATCACTTGATCAAAGGCCAATGATGTGAACCTTGTGTCAAATGTGAAAAAAATGCCATTGAGGCATGTAGGCTCCAAGGTACCAGAAGTGAGTCTCTAGATAAAATTCTTGGATAATGAACTGAGGTCGACAGGATGTCACCTAGTCAAAGGAGGGCCATAATGTTTCCTACATCATCGACACAAGATAGAGGAACATGATGAAAGTGTATCAACACCAACAGGAGATCAGAGGAAGGTTGACAACTGTAGAGGAAAAATTCTCTTGAACATATCAACAACACAACACTGGATTTGGTAGTATTTGAAATCAAAGGATCTAAGGTCATGATGATGTGGCAAAGATCAGATGAGAGGTCAAAAGGGATTACGAAAACCCATGGAGGCAAAAATGATGAAATGATATGTCCCCAACCCGACACAAATGTAGACGAGTGCCATGTTTGAGAGCGACATACCACCAACATAACTAAAACTTGGTTCTATTTTCCCCCACCTTTTATGGTGAGTACCCCAATTATTTTTTAAAACAAGCTTGAAGGGGATAGCATATGCTTGCACTGTAATTTTGTCCTTCAGACAAATCCAACCAAGTAATTTTTATGAGCCCTAGGAAGGAGTAACTCGAATAATGTCATGGTGATGGAGTCCGATGTCATCAGGGTTTAATGAGTCTAACAAAGGAATAACTGGACATATTTTCATGTTTAGAGGGTTTGAAAAGAAGGCAGAAAATAAAACTCCAACAGTCCCTTTTCGAAGGTAGTCTCACAGGTTCGAAAATGTAGAAAATTGTGTCTGAGAGAACCTCCTAGTCATGATAGGCTAAGGTATTCTTTTTTCATGAATAATCCATCATAACCCGAAAAAGGATTATAGGTATACTAGGTAGATATTATTTCGTATCCATTTAACGAGTTCAAAACGAAAAGAGTCTCGGAAATATTTTGAAATTTTAAGAGTAAAAAAAGAGTTGAAAGTTGACTCCTCCTGGAGGAACGAGTGGTATTAAGGGTATAAAATGGTTCTGATGATGGTGGAACTACTCAAAAAAATTAAAGTTTAAGAGGCTAGCTAACAAGACCACTCATTGCAGCGGTTCCTCCAGGATGGGTAAAACAATCAAGTGAAGGTGTATGATCGGCCAAGTAGATGGTGACGATGGAATGAGAAAACCAAGGCTCATCTGGAAAAACAGGCTGATAAAATGGCAATCACAAGAGGTAAAATAAGAATGGTTTCATTTTTACAGAAGCTTGAAAATAGGAAACTCTGCTTGAGGTTGGTTTCATTTTTACACAAGCTTGAAACTTTGTAGAAAAATATGCTTGAAACCGATTTCATTTTTACACAAGCTTGAAACGGAAACAAACTATTCTTGAAAAGCAAGGAAAATGGGCATGCCCCCAACATGGTGACCCAATTCCAGGTACATGCCTCCCAAGCTTCAGTCCATATGAAAGGAGGCTGGAGTGAAGGTTCAAATTACGAGATCAAGAGAAAGACTCAACGGGGATTTTACGAGATCAAATCAAAGACCCGAATTTGAAAAAATACTTGTTTCATTGTTTTAACGAGGTTGAAAAAATAAAATAACTCTCCTCATTACCTAATTCACTATTAATGAGGTTGACATAGAAAACGAACTATCCTCTAAATGTCATGTTTCATTTTTTAACGAGCTTGACAAAGGAAAAGGAACTCTGCTCATAAGAGCTTGTTTCATTTCCTAAGAAGCTTGACACAAGAAAAATGAACTATGCTCCGAAGAGCTTGTTTCATTTTTTAAGGAGCTTGACACAAGAAAACGAACTATGCTCCAAATACCTTTACCATAACAAATAAGTGGTCATAGTTTCCAAGAGGTTTGCCTCTGATGGGAGAACAACGTCCTGGAAATCAGGACCCAATGCCCCCAGCACATGATGCACAACGGCACCATCACTGAATTCAGGCACAGGGTAGGTAGCCACATAATTAACTTGTGGCGGGGAAGATACAATTGGAGGATAAAAATGTGGAAGGGACGATGGTGGGCTAGCTACGACATCAGCACCAAAGAATGAAAGCTAATAAATGGTCACGATCTATCCTTCATGCAGAAAAAAATCACATGAAATAGGAAAGAGACAAGTGCACCCATGGCATAAGCATAGTCACACCCTAAGAGTAGATTAAAATCCAAGGGAAATTGGAACACCATCAATTTTCCCTCCTAAAGTAATAGGAAACTTCGGAAGGATCCCTAATGGTTGACTGGTTCCTCTGTTAAAAGCCAACAGATTTTGCGTAACTGGCACAAGCATTGGAGAACTAAAGGCTTGCCAAGTTGTGGAATATAGAATACTAATAGATGCGCCTTCATCTATAATCGTGCTAGGCATGATCATATTGAAGACCTGTACCGTGATCTCAAAAGGCACATAAGAAGGAAGGCAGTATCCTGAAAATCGACTCCAATCGAAGGAAGAAACCAAACTACTTGGAAGGGGTGCCATAGAAATGAGATGGTTATCCCTTGGTGTTACCGAAGCAACAGGAGCATCCTTCTGGACCTCCATCATGGGAGCAGGAGGAGCATCTTCTTGAGTTGCACGAATGACAGAATCTATCTCGAAGTCCAAGGAATCTGAAGAAACAAGAAGAACGTGAGGGGGATGAGATCCACTCTCAATGGAAAAGAATTGATTAACCACAGGTGGGGTCAGATCAGCCAATTTCCTGACCAATTTTTTGTCGAGAACGGATTTGTGAATTTGAATTTCTGAGGGAATGGGATCGACCAAATATGGCTCTTGACCGATCATTGAATCAACTAGTGGAGGACTCGAAGAAAGCGTCTGGTAACCAACTGGAAGACAGGGTGAAGAAATAGTAGGGTTGTCCAACACTATCTTGGCTTCATCCATGTAAAAACAAAGGTGAATGTGATGATGCCCTTCACACAACTTACAAGATTGGTGATCTTACCCTATTTCTTATGAGTCTTATCATGGCTAGTAGAAGATGTGCCACCAATATGACTTCTAGAAGCCAAGGGAAATCACAGATGGCCGTTGGACCACGCTTCAAGTACCTTGAGAATGCCAAAGCAGTCTCGAAGAAGGTGGTCACCTTTGCACAACATGCAAGGGAATTTTAATTTTCATGGAAGGTTGGATGGTTTATCAATGGATGGTTTCTTAGACGCAATAGCCGTAGAGTTTTCCTCTCTCTTATCTCACTTCTTCTTTTCCTTCTTAGCCACCTGGTTACTAGAATCCAGAATTTCACCAGGCGAAGTAGAAGAGGAGGATGAAGAAACAGGCGAAGAAGGGGAGAGGCCAACCTTAGAATCAACATGATGTTGTTCAGGTGGAGGAGATGGTTGTACAGACGGCGGAATACTTGATACCACAGAGGTGGAGAATAACCACACAGGAAAACCAACAGTTAACCCTAGAAGGGACAATGTTGCCGTATAAGGAGCACCAATATTGCCAAAAGTAGGAAAAGGACCAGGATTCCCTTCGAAGTGGATTCCTTGGTTGCTAAACTCTGGAAACGTTGCCATTGGAAATAAGTGTAAAACAAAATGCTAAGGAAGATAAATTTAACCAGGAATATTTCATGGGTAGTTAAATATTTTAAGACATTGAAACAAAACTATGTTTTTTCATACCTTAAGAGTTGAGAAGTAGGAAAAAGGTGATTCTATTCTTTCAGGTTGAAATGAGGGTGAAAGTACAAGTGCTCGATGATCTCTTTTCTTTTGTAAGGAGTCATGAAAAGATCAAAATGACTACCCTAGTACTGTAAGCAAGAGGGTCTACCAAGTTTCTATGAACTGCCATATACACCTTGGTGATAAAATGAAAGAGAAATCACCAAGAACTTAACATACATGAAGGTTATCTCCCCAAATGTTCTGTTTAGTGTATTCTGTTGTCTGTACAACCATCTCATCCACCTAAAAAACATCATGTTGATTCTAAGGTGGACCTATTCCCTCCTTCACCTCTGTCTTCATCCTCCTCTTCTACTTCGCCTAGCGAAAGTCTATATTCTAGTAACCAAGTGGCTAAGAAGGAGAAGAAGAAGATGAAAAATAAGAATTCAGATAAGGGAGAGGAAAACTTTATGGCTATTGCGCCTAAGAAACCGTCTGTTGATAAACCATCCAACCTTCCATGAAAATTCAAATTCCCTTGCATTTTGTGCAAAGGTGACCACCTTCTTCAACACTATCCTAGCATTCCCAAGGTACTTGAAGCATGGTCCAATAGCCGTCTGTCATGGCCTTTGGCTTCTAGAAGTCATACTGGTGGCACATCTTCGACTGGCCATGATAAGACTCATGCGAAATAGGGTAAGATCACTAATCCTTGTAAGTTCTGTGAAGAACATCATCCTATTTACTTTTTTCCATACATGGATGAAGCCAAGAGAATATTGGGCAACCCTATTTTTTTTTCATCCTGCCTTCTAGTTGGTTACCATAAGCTTTCCTTGAGTCCTCCACTAGTTGATTCAATGAGCGGTCAAGAGCCATCTTTGGTCGATCCGATTCCCTTGGAAATTCAAATTCATGAATCCATTCCTGACCAACAATTGGTCAGGAAATCGATCGATCTGACCCCGCCTGTGGTTCATTAGGTCTTTTCCGTTGAGAGTGGATCTCATCCCCCTCACGTTCTTCTTGTTTCTTCAGATTCCTTAGACTTGGAGATAGATTCTCTCATCCCTGTGACTCAAGAAGCTACTCCTCTCATTCCCATGATGGAGGTCTAGTAGGATGCTCCTCTTGCTTGGATAACACCAGGGGATGACCATCTCATTTCTATGGTACCCCTTCCAAGTATTTTGGTTGCTTCCTTCGGTTGGAGTCAATTTGCAGGATACCACCTTCCTTCTTATGTGCCTTTTGAGATCACGGTACAGGTCTTTGATATGATCATACCTAGCATGATTATAGATGAGGGTGCATCTGTTAGTATTCTATCTAAAACTACTGGGCAAGCCTTTGGTTCTCCACCGCTTGTGCCTGTTACGCAGAATCTGTTGGCTTTTAACAGAGGAACGAGTCAACCATTAGGGATTCTTCCGAAGTTGAATATTACTTTGGGAGGGAAAACTATCTATATAGACGTGATGATGGTCCAAGGTATCTTGGATTTTAATCTACTCTTGGGGCGTGACTATGCTTATTCCATGTGTGTGCTTATCTCTTCCCTCTTTCATGTGATTTGTTTTCTGCATGAAGGATAGATCGTGACCATTGATCAGCTTTCATTCTTTGTTCCTGATGTGGCAGGTAGCCCACCATCGTCCCTTATAGATCTTTATCCATTGGTTGTATCTTCCCTGCCACAGGTTAATTATGTGGCTACCTGCCCCGTGCCCGTGTTCAGTGATGGTGTCGTTGTGCATCATATGCTGGGGGCATTGGGTCCTGATATACAGGACGTTGTTCTCCCATCAGAGATGAACATCTTCGAAAATATGACTACTTATTCGTTATGGTAAAGGTCTTTGGAGCATAGTTTGTTTTCTTGTGTCAAGCTCCTTAAAAAATGAAACAAGCTCTTCAGAGCATAGTTTGTTTTTCTTGTGTCAATCTCCTTAAAAAATGAAACAAGCTCTTATGAGCAGAGTTCGTTTTCTTATGTTAAGCTCGTTAAAAAATGAAAAACAATATTTCAAGGATGGTTTTTTTTCTATGTCAACCTCGTTAAAAGTGAATTAGGTAATGAGGACAGTTATTTTAATGTGTCAACCTCGTTAAAACAATGAAACACATTTTTGTTCAAA
This sequence comes from Pinus albicaulis, assembly GCA_034641835.2. Classification (NCBI taxonomy): domain Eukaryota; kingdom Viridiplantae; phylum Streptophyta; class Pinopsida; order Pinales; family Pinaceae; genus Pinus; species Pinus albicaulis. The sequence goes on along the minus strand of CM076571.1, from coordinate 728,234,783 downwards.
TTCATTTCTTTGATCTAATCTCGTAAAATCCCCAGTGGAATCGCCAATTTGTTATGAAGATAAATCCTGTCTGCGGACAGAGACGATCCCTATAGCCCTAGGGTGAGTCTAGTAACAAAAGGACATGCTAAAGTGTTTCTTCGTAGTTAGTGAATGAACAAAAGACATGGTAGATTAACCTACCTTGAATCAAACACTGTTGTCGTTACAAAAAGAGTAGTGGCCTCTCACTCCTGCCTCGACAAATCACAGTTCATTCGCTGTCATGCTCGAATACCTACACATAGGACAAAGAATAAGAACAACATATGACAGAATAGTTTCACTCATAACTATTAGTTAGTCAAAGAGGGATAAACATATCACATCAAATAAACATCATAACACAATAGTGGAACCAAATAGTAGTCATGTATATAAATGAATAGAAGGAAGAGTACAACTGATGCTTTAACGTTGTTGTCTCCTCTAACAGGGTTCAGGCGAACTGCGTCTCAAATTTTGGTCAGGGAATTTGGATGGGATGAAGGCATGGACTCAAGATCACTTAGAGGTCATCGACTCAAGCTTCCTCAACATAATTTATTCTTATTCTATCTTTCTTAGCAGCTCAGCTATAGTATGTGTAATTCTCCTAGTTCAACTAGCTTCTAATAAAAGATATAATTTATTTTATAGAGGAAAAGGAGGAGGTTAGGTTCCCTACAAAGGTGGGATGGAGTCCTATCCTTTAGGAGATTTCCAAGGGAGGTGAAAAATACTAACTAAAGGAAGGAGTCCGTGGTTGTTTCAGTTCAAGCACTCCTAATGACTCATCCTCAAGGTGGTTGGAATGGAACCTCCCCCTCTATTTAAAAAAAAAAATCCATAAACGGCTTGAAGCAGGTGTCTAGCTGGCATAAAGCACCAACTAGCATGGGCTCAGTGTTAAATTTCCCGATCGGTGCAAGGGTGTAACTGGCTACTTGCGCGAAGGCAAAAGTAAGGGTTTTTATAGCTCTGCTAAGGGAATTTTCAACAAGAAAAATGTTGCTTTCATCAAAAGGGATGCAAGGATGGTATTTGCAAAGCATGACACTCCTTATTGGTCATAGCAATGACCCTCCAATGTGTGAGTTGAGGATTGTAGGGATAGTGACAAAATGCTGTGTAACACACCTACAGAACATTTTCTACCAAAAGCTCTCAAATTACAACTCTGAAGACAAAAGGTGAAAATGACTTGGTTAAACTACTTTATATAAGACTTTTTGAATGAATAAAATATAATTTTATTTATTTTTCACTTTTAAAAAGTTATTTTGCATTGTTTTTACTTATTGGAAACAAGTATTTTTAACCTTTCGAGTTTTTGTGCAGAATACAGGATTTTTTCGTGATACGAATTATTTTGATGATGTCTACAGTTCTATCACTTTTTTGGGCTCTTGAAAATTATGAAAAAGCGAAACTCTAGATTTCCCTTGTAAGCCCTTTTCGGAATCTCTAAACATGAAAAGATTTTCGAGTACTTGACTATTTGAACTCACTAAAGGAAATGAACAGTCGTCCCTTCAGTATAATTTTACCCCTTTTCTGGACTCAAATGGACTATTTACAAAAACGATATTTGTTGACTAACCATGGTCGATATATTTCTCTCTTGTATTATTTTATTCTTTTTCAAGCTTGAGATACTAAATTTACGAAAAGGTATAACCACGGAGTTTTCTTAAGTTTTTCTTCTGACTCCCTAAAATTGAAAAACATCGAGTTTATCCTATACTGGACTCGTTAAAACTTAATAGTAAAGGACCTGTCAATTACAAACAAGAACGAACCACTTCTTCTTAGGGTTTGATTTTAATACTAAGTTGGACTCATCCGAAGGATGAGCTTATACAAAGAAGCAAATGTTATCCTCCTCAAGCTTGTAAAAAATAAAGAGGTACATTCCAGAAATGGTCGGTGTAAAAGAGAGAAAATGAATCCGCTTGTCATACTTTGTTTTGAAAAGTAGTATACCACTCTTGAACACGACACTTTTGTCACATTCATACCTGGGTTGGGAAAATCCTTTGTCTTATATTTAATCAAACCACATTGAAAATATTCAGTCGGTTTTTGGGTATTAGCTTTAGGTCAATTGTAACCAAACCATCTGTAGTGTCGTTATGTGTTCAAGAGAGAAGTTCAAATAAACCATTCATTGCAAAAATTTGTCTCTATTCACGTTGACCATCCTTGAGTCAGTACTTACAAATATTTCTTCAAAACTTGACCTAATGGTTTCGTATCGTGGGTTTTCCTGCTATGGATCACTTTCTATTGACGATAGCACATCATCTAGAAAGTTGATCGAGAATCCTATCAGTACCTTGGGATCTGCATGCCCTAATATTAGATTTCTCGCCTTCGATGACAAGTTACATCATTGACCTTCAATCTAATGATTCTGCAAAGTGTTCGACTCCAAATCATTTATTCACATTTTTTGGATTGTACTGGGTACTTTGGGAGCCACTGTCATTATTGGTGGTTTCTCTCACATTTGTTAACAGTTCACATCATTGACTGGTAATCAAATGGTTTCTACCATGTTCGACTTCGACAAAATCAATCACATGGATAGAATTGTACTATTTCGAGAAGCAAGAATCAAGACCTTGGATCTAGTTTCCACTATCCAGACTGCGAGGAGCTTTTTTATTCATGATACAATAGACTACTCATGACAGATTGTTGCGTCCATGCTGTGTCTACTCTTGATGTAATATTAAAAATCATTTCTATATCATAACATTTAGTTAGTTTTGATATGAGTATGGAAATTCCTATCGTAGTGATGATATACATATATGTGTTGGAATTGAATGTTTTTACAGGTCTCAAATGGTATGTCTGCAATCCAATCCTCAGAATGATAAAGCACTTCAATCTTCAGAACTACCTCATACTTCGCACTTTAGGAGGAAATATGTTACACATTATTTTGTCACCATGACATTTAACTATCTATATGGGATTATCATCACCTATATTATGCTTCCTTAGAAGTCAAAAACCAAAAATTTTCTAAACCAAGTCTTGGAATTTTAGAAAATCTCATTAAAACCCTAAAAAGTCTAACTTTTCACTTTTCATGGTCCTTTCTTGCAGACCCACGGATTTTTGCTCCATAACCTGCGGCACATCCCGTACGTTCTGCTTATTCTCCCTAGCTAGTCGAATATTCTCCCAACTGGAGGCTTCGAGAAGCGTTATCAGGTCGAGCTTCATCCCTTCATTCATGAACCTCTATCCCTTGATTAGTGGAGTTTATCCCTTGGTATTTGGAACTCAAATCCCTTCATGAAATGAATTTATCCCCCTCTTTATGGAATTTAAACCACTTTTATTTTCCTATAAGTTGAACTCATGTTTCAGTCTTAATGGTACTTAGAACTTAGTAGTTTTTGAGGAGAATTGCCGAAGAAATCATAGTCCTATACTTGGCATCATTGGTATGAGAACGATCACATACTCATATCCATAGTTTCATGCTAGTTCAGAGAGGAGAAGGCTTTTCAAACTGAGGGAAAATGGTTGTTCAATACCCCGGAAGAGCCTGTATAACATCAAGGCGACAAGGTTGTAAGGTTACTTCTTATTATACAAGTTAATACAAATGGATTCTATTTTCTAATTAATTTGTTCATGTATATATTTGAGTAATTTAATTCTTGGATTCGTTGATCACTGAGATAGATTAGTGTTTTCTGAATTATTATATCTTGTAGGTGCTTTTAATCCTTTTTTCTGTCCTTGATTGCAAGTCTCACATGTTGAAGTGACCTTTTTTGGAGTGACTAAATATAAAGATTACAACAAGAGTTGGACTTCAGTTAGTGGCATCCCCTTGTACTTTGTTAATTAATAATTCTGAATCACAAATGATCTAGAGAAAATGGTTTTCATTTGGTTGTTTGTTTCTAGATATCCTTAGGATACTAGGGAGGTCGTTCTTGTCTGCAAGAATGATTTATCAGTGTAACACTCATGTTTTATAATCCCTTCATCTTAGAATATTAATATGTTAGATTTTTAATACCTTGGGTTTATTAATACCCTTGGGTTTATAATATTAAACCCTTTAGTTTATTAACCCCATGGGTTTATTAATTCTTTTGCTTTATAATATTAATCACTTAGGTTTATAATATTACTAATCCCTTGGGTTTTTTTAATCCATTAGGTTTATAATATTAATGTGAATGGTTTATGATATTAATTCCTTTAGTTTATAATATTAAACCCTTGAATTTATAATATTCATCCCTGTGGTTTATTAATCATTTGGGTTTATAATATTCATCCGTTGGGTGTATAGTATTAATATAAAGGGTTTAACATTAGTCAACCACATTTATTAATGTATTTCACTATGTTGGGATATATTTGGTAGTCAACACTCTTTAAGTTTAGTCAAATAAAATTCATTTTTAATGGTTAAGAAATGTGTGTGCGATCAACCATGATCAACGATGGTTAATCATTTTTTAATATGGTCAACCATGGACAATGTCTCTATTGTCAACTATGATCAACCACGATTAACCAATGTCAACCATGGTCAACTATAGTCAACCATGGTCTACCATAGTTAACCATATTCAACCATAGTCAACCACAACTAATCATGGTTGAAATTCATTAACCATTATGAACCATGATCAAGGTTTCTCTCGTTTAATTTGGTCAACCTTGGTTGAGTGTGGTAAACCATGGTTAACCATGATACACCATTATGATTCATGGAATCATAGTTGAAATTAGTTAACCATGATCAAGGTCCTTCTCGTTGAATTTGGTCAACCATGGTTGACTGTCGTCAACCATGGTTATCCATGATCAACTATTATTAGTCATGGTTGAGGAGTTTAAAATCATAAGGTTTATAATTGTGTGATTCAAAATATTAACATCTTGGGTTCATAATATTAATCCTTTTGGCTTACAATATAAATCCTAGGGTTTAATGTTGTTCCTTTGGGTTTATTATCCCTTGGGTTTATAATATCAACAATAAAGAAACCATAAATATCAACAATCCCTTCGATTTATAATATTGATACCTAATATGTACAATACTATTTTAGGGTTTATAGTATTAATATTATGGTTTATAATTCCTTGGGCTTATAGTATTAGTGCTAGGGTTAACTGTTAATTTATAAGTTATAATCCCCATGGTTTATTAATAACCTTTGGTTTATAATATTAATCCATTGCATTTTTTAATCCCAAGTATTTGTAATATTAATCCCTTGGGTTTATAATATTAATAATCCCTTTATTTTTTAGTCTATTGGGTTTATAATATCAATCCGAAGGGTTTATCAAGTTAATGCTTTGGGTTTATAATACTACACCCCTCAGTTAATAATATTTACCCCTAAGGTTTATTAATCAATTTGGTTTATTGATCCCTTAGGTGTATATTATTAATATCAAGGGTTTAAGTTTATTCAACCACATTGACTAATGTATTTGACTATGTTGGCATATTATTGGTGGTCAACACTCTTCAAATTTGGTCAAACACAATTCCCTATCAATTGTCAACTAATGTGTCTACCATCAACCATGATAAATCATGGTTAATCATGGTTGAATATATATATTATTCACCATAACATAATTGATGGAAATAAATAAGTTTTATTAATAGTAACTAAATGTTATTATTATTCTGAATGTAAATTATATTATAGTTTGTATGATAATTCTTAATATAATATTATATAAGAACATAATTTTATTTTAATATATAATATAATATTAATATACTAACCATAAATATATAAATATACAACAATATTATTTTTATTGTGTATATAGTTATTAATAATTAGAAATACTTAGTCTTTAACAAGATGCACTTAATAGTTATTATTGGGATTGATATGAGCCTATCAGCCTATCACAACAACATTTAATAATGTGGTTGTGTTTGTGTTTCATATATGCCTATTAGCATATATCAACCATGTTGGTAAATGTAGTTATGCTAGCATTCAAAAATATTCCAATTATTATGGGGTAATATAAAAATTTTCATGGTAACACATTAGTTTTTTTTAGTATTTTTTATATTTACCTAAAGTTTATTTTGTTTATGTAAGGGAAGTGCTGATGTCATGTCATTACGTGCACCAAATCTAAAAATCCCTAGACACTACCTAACAATGGGAGTCTACAATACCTTCCAGGACACGAGAAATACAAAGGTCTTGAGTCCCCAACCCCTCTGTCGGCATAATCTCCATTAATAACAGATTCCCTGCGGTCTGTAGGAGATGAAGAACGTTGTGCAACTTGCCGTGAACATCGCCCACCACCACACCGCTGTATTTGTTGGCGACGTCGATTTCCAGGAAATTGGGCTCTCCATGTAGGATCTTGGATGCCAACATTGCAAGACTATAAAATACAATGTCGTCAAACAAGGCCATAACTTTGTTGCACTGCACTGTTTATTTTTGGAATTTGGTCTCTTCTCAAAAAAATTCTGAACTCGGCATAGTTTTAATTTTTTTTATAATGGAAATAGATTTAGAAACATCAAAAACACTTAAACATCTAAAATCTTGAAAGTTGACATAAAATATCCATATTGAAAACATAAATAAGATCTCTGAAGAAGCAACGTGTAGTAAGACCAATCGAACATCGCGACCAAGGGCTCTACCCATTCTTTGTTGAATGCTCCCCATTGCGGCCATATCGGTACCTAAACTAGTGTTTGTAAAGGCCTGCTACTACTTGTTTGAAAGAGAGGCCACTTAGTAGACTTGTAGCATTATGAAATTGAGAAAAGTAAATGAAACGTATGTTTTTCAAATATGTATGAATCCACATTTATATCTAGAGAGTTTCCAACACATTTTATGGGAGAGTGTAACTTTATAATTAGTTTTGATATTTAATTTCCTTACAATGAATAAGATAGCTTATAGGTACTGAACGTGAAGAAAAAAAACATGTTCGCTTCATAAATCACCAAAACAAAAGTGTATGATATTTGCAAATAAGTTATAAACGGTGATATAATCTCTTGAATAACAACTACTAACTTAAAAGTCAATATAATTAAGTATTCACTATCCATAAACCCTAATATATCAAGAATATGATATTAAATTAAATTATAATTATATTTCAAAAATAAATATATTAAAAAAATAAAAATTATTATAAGATTTTTTTTACATATTTTTGCATTATTATTAATATATATTGTTTAAATTTGAAATTTATAAAAAAAAATTATATATAAATATAGAAAAGAAAAATAAATTTTATTTTTTGATAAATTTATAAATTGGGTTCATAAATTAATTAATTACTTTAAAATGTTTGAGTGAATCTTGTTGAAGTGCCAAGCTCTAGTAATCAATAAAAGTCCAATTATCGAAATCCATACTTCGTAAGTTGAGGCTAACCAAAGGCCTTTGTACTATTTTCTGAAGTAAAAAACAATTTAAAATGTTATTTGCAGTTGTAGAGTTGCTTGATCTTTATAGGAATTCCTTAAATTATGCATACCTGCCTTCTAAATTTTCATGGAACTGAAATTTTATGATACCCTTGAAAGCAGTGTGTCTCAGTCACATGATTCTTGCCATGTTTCTGAATGTATATCATAATTTGTTCGATTTGCTAGCACGATAATGAATTCTTCATCAAAATTCCTATGCTTCATGAAATATTGAAAGAGGAGCTTAGACTTAGACAATAGGAATGCGATAAGAATGTTACTTGAGTTTGATCAAAGTCAAACATTTCTCTTATCAGCATTACAGGCTTAGCCAATAGTTTGAACAAAGCTAATTTGTCTTTGGGAGTGTGGAGGTGACTACAAAATTCTGAAAGAAACGTAAGGCTGAGTAGTAGCAATCCCAAGTGGTGTACTTGCTACATGTACAAGTGCTAATATGAACTCAAATTTTGTAACTATCATTGCAAAATCATCTTCCCCTAAACAATTCTCATACTATAGGCCTATTTCACTTTGTAATGTAATATACAAGATAAATTCTAAAATAATCGCAAACAGAATCTGAGCAACCTTATCATCTAGGATTTCAAAAGAGGAATTCGGATTTCTGGGTGGAAGGTCCATACATGATGCAATCATGATTGCTCAGGAGGCTCTTCATTTGATTCGCACAAACAAATCTGAGGCAATCATCATGAAGATTGATATTAAGAAGGCATTCGACTCTGCTGATTGGTCTTTTATTCGACTTATTCTCCTCAACATCGGTTTCTCAATGAGGTCTCTCAGGTGGGTTATGGCCTGTATCACCTCTGTGCAATATGCAGTCCTCATAAATGGTATTCCGACCGCATTCTTTGGAGCTGAAAGGGGTCTGAGTCATGGATGTTCATTATCCCCCCTCATTTTTATTCTAATCATGGACTGCTTCAGTAATGTTATGAAGATGTCAAAGGAACAAATCTACTTCATAGGTTTACCTTTCTCCCCTTTGGTAACTATCACACACTCACTATTTGCCGATGATTTATTAGTATTCGGTATGCTCAAAAGAAATCAGTGGTTTTATTTGCACTATATCCTCATATGATTTCGGCATGCCTCTGGGATTTGCATCAACAATGACAAATCCCTTCTTATATACAAAATTCATAGCATATTTTATGAGAAAAAATAATCGCCATATTTCTAAGGGACTCACCTACCTAGGTTTTATATTGAAGGCATGCTCTTATACTATTGCTAACTGGATTTGTCTTGTCGAAAAGTTCAGCAACAAGATAAACAAGTGGAAAAATAGATCACTTTCGATGGGAGGTAGATACATATTGATAATGGTTGTTTTGTCACAATATGTTGTCTACTGGTCGCAAACTTTCTATGGGGTTCATCTCCTGACCACACCAACATACATCTTTGCAAATTAAGCGAAATATCGGTTCCTAAAAGAAATGGAGGTTGGGGATTACTAAACATTAGATATTTCACCAATGCTTTATTGATAAAATCCCTTTGGCGTGCTCTTAATTGTGATGGAAAATGGTCGAGCATCATCAGATTTAAATACATACAGATTGACCCATTAAAGCTTCTTTATTCGGGTGGTTCTATCAAGGCACATCAGGCATCTGAAATTTGGATCGGTTCTTGCAAAATCATGCCCTTACTGAGTCAAAGACTTGCGTGGAAATTTGGGAATGGGCGTAATATTTTCATTGGGATTGATAGGATATTCTCATCCTCTAAACAATATGAGATAGATGAATAGACTAGGCATATATGGAATTGATCTACTGGCATGGAACGAGTATAAAAAATTTCTACAAGACTAGGACTATCATATAACAGAAATGGTGACCAAATGACTTGGAATGGAAGAACATCTAGATCATGCTTAATTGTGAAAGACATTTATGAGAGTCTCATTTAGCCAAATCCTTCTGCTGCACTGTCTCCCTTCTATTTTTCCTGGCATCTAAATATTCCAAACAAGATTGTGTTATTTACCTGGCTATTATGGAAAAATAAAATATTGAAGTGGGATGTATTATGTAGGCAGTGCTTTATGGGTCTTGGAAGAAACCTCATCACATCTCTTTTTTTCTTTCCCTTTCAGCCTTTCCATTTGGATGCCCTTTTTTTATTTTCGATTCATCTTGGCAGCCTTCTGATTGTATACAATCTATTACATCATGGGCTGGAGTCACATATCCATTAAACACTATACCCTTATATGTTATATGGGAAATCTGGATTGCTAGAAATCGATGTATTTTCGAAGATTCCCCTCGTCACTCTGCCTTGATCATTAAGGATATTTCAACTTGAATCAATATAAATTCATGCATCGTCTTTGATATAAAAGGTCTTTCTAGACGTATTAGACCTCATCAGATCATTCTCCTGGCATTATTTTTCGATGGTGCATGCATCAATGGAATATGCGACTGCGGGGCTTGGATTTGTCTTCACAACAAAAACCACTATCAAATCCATTGGAGCAAAGGCTCTGGCTCAAACAACAAGGCTGAAATTATGGCACTCTGGGGAGGCTTGTACATTGCATATAATCTAAAACTCTCAGACATCTATATATACGGAGACTCGAAGATTACTATAGATGGGATCAATGATCACTGTAATCTACAAATCCATCGTTGTTTTGGTTGGATTTAGAGAATTAGAAATATTCTACAGAAATTTTAGTCATATGGTATCGAACACATCTATAGAGATTTGAATACTAGAGTTGATAAGCTATCGAAGAAAGCACTGGACAGTCCTTCTGGAGAGTTTCATATTCATCTCTACAGGGGTTCCCTTTGCCTCGACACTCGGATACTCCCTATTCCTTAATAGTGGACAAATGATGGCTTGTTTTCTAATTTGTTTCTTTGATGTTAGCTACAAGCGAGCCCTCTTTTGCAAGCGAGGCTGTTGGTGGCTTCTTGTCATTGAATCTGTTCTTGGCATTGCTTCATCAGACAGGATTCAATTCTAAATCTCTTTTTTTTTTCATTTACGCGTCTAAGAGATTAGTCTCAGAGATCACTTAGAATCTGAGTTTCAGCTATTTATTGTATTCTGAGGCATTGAATTCCAGTTAAATTGGAGGCCATTATGGGATTTTCTATTCATGGGCAGCTCTGGTAAATGCTTAGAGAATGATTAGAGGATTGGGTATCCAATTTCTGGATTCTTCGGGACTAAAATTAGATGTAATGTCTTATGATGTAATCACTTGTATTTGATCGAATATGAATTATAATACTACAGCGTTTTTTTCTTACTGGAAAAAAAATACGTGTACAAAATACAAAAACAATAGCATTGCTCTGAGATGACTGATTTTTTCTTATATGACATTTTGTTTTTTTTCTTAACAAAAACGTTTAGAAGGATATATTAATGCTGGCCCATAGCCTCAAAACTGGATACAATTTCATGTGTCGAGGCCTGTTGACACCATGGCCAAACCAAAACCTCGTTTTCTTTGCACCCCCATAGGTTTATACAATCAATTTTTCGGACCACCGCTTCAATTTTCCCCCCATTAAAAGTGCAGACAAACTGATTCAAAACAAGACTGTAAAACATAGGACAGTCAGTTAAGGTATGGGATCTCGGCTTTCAACTCCCTTGCTGTTGATGACTCCTGGAGGAAGGGTGACTGCTTTATTTGCCTCTGTGTCAGCTTCTCTATTATTACCTCTCTTAATATGATAGAAGCTTAATCTCTGAAATGCATTTGACAGAGTTCTAATATGTCTGATCAGTCTTGACAGTCTTATATCTGTGGGGAAAGAATTGTCAACCATGATTTTAATGATAGTCTGAGAATCTCCAAACACGGAGGCCACAGGAATGCCAAGCGTTTTTAACTGTTTGAGACCCTGAAGCAGCGCCAGAGCTTCGGCCTGGATGCTGGTGTTGAAACCCACACCCCAGGCGTAACTGAGAACCATGGCTCCATCAGCGTTTTTGATCACACCCCCCGCTCCGGATCTGCCAGGATTCCCTTTTGCAGCACCGTCAAAGAAAAGCTGGTTGTGCGCCTTTGATAAGCAGAATTACATGAGATCAGACGCGGATAGTCTGAGCTGCCAATCCTGAAGGGGTTTAAGCGACCTGTCAGCAACAGTGAATTGAAGATCCAGATGCTCGCGCCAAACAGACTCGTGATCCCTCAATCCCGCCCCATCAAGCTGATCGCCAATGCATTCTTTGAGCAGGGCTTTGATTTTAATCCATATAATCTTGTGAGTGCTCCTCTAATCACGAAAAATCCTCCGGTTTCTCTCCAACCAGATTTGCCAGCAAGTCAATTTGGGGAGGATGTTCCAGGCACGCTTGAGGTGCGAATTCTTGGGGGATCCTCCAGGGTAAAGGCGCCACCAGAGAGAGAACAGCTCCGGGATGTTATTTGGGAGGTCAACGTGCTGAATCCACGGGCCTAAGGCTTCAGCCCATAAATCCTTGGCAAATTTACAGTGGAGAATCAAGTGAGCAGCAGTCTCAGCGCTTTCTTCACACATCGAACACCGAGAAGGACCAGAAAACCCCCTTTTTCTCAATCTGTCCTCAGTTAAGATCCTCTGATGGCATAGAATCCAACAGAAATGATCGATTTTGGGCAGTGTTGGGTTAAACCAAATTCCTTTCCAAGAATTCGGATCTGGAGGAACATGGGGTATTGAAATGATCTGCGTGTAGCCCTTTGAGACAGAGTATTGCCCAGGAGACGAACCCCATCCTCTGACGTCCCTTTTCCTGCTTCTCAGTGGAGCCTTGCCATTTAGATGATCTAAGAAAGTATCCAGTTCGTTAGTCAGGTTCTGAGGCACTTCGAAGTTAAGCCAACGGTGCCAAACTCCATTGTCCCAGTTGGAAATATCCCACAGAGTGAAATAACCAGCTCTCTGCATCCAATCCTTCAACAAGTGGAGAGAACGGTCCTCCTCCAAGGGGTCACATCCCATTATCCGATCCTCCCAGATTCGAATATGCTTGCCATTACCTGGTATCCAATGAGCATTTTGTTTGATGAGAGGGGAGGATTTTGCACATAGCTTTTGTATAACCAAGTTTGAGATGGCTATGGGCTGATCCAGACACCTTGTTCTCTTGCCACGGAAATATTTCTTCCACAAGGCACGTTGCGCCCACCCCGGATTAGGGGCTATTAACCTCCATAGCAGCTTTGCTCCCAAAGCAACATTCTGATGGCTAAGACTCTTAAAATTCAGACCTCCCTCCAATTTGGGCAAGGCAATTGTGGCCCAGCTTATTAATGGAATTTTCTTAGCATTGTCCTCCCCTCCTTTCCAGAAAAATTTTCTGGTCAAGTCCTCCATTTTCTTTATTATTCCAGCAGGGGCCAACAGAACAACAAACTGAAAAATGGGGAGGCTATTCAAAACAGCTTTGATAAGAACCGACTTTCTAGCCAGATTCAGCCAATTGAATCCCCAGGCACGAATCTTAGCTTCAAATTTGTCCAACAGGGGTAACCAGTCTCTACTTGTAGCACTTTTGTGGAAGATAGGGAGGCCCAGATATTTGAATGATGACCAGGATGAGGAAGCCACGAAGCCTAAGCAGCTGGAAATGGCATGAAGCAAGGCAGCAGGAGTGTTCCAGCAATAGATGTGACACTTACCTTCGTTGAGGCTACTTCCAGAATTGTAGCAATAATTATTAATAACCTCTTTAAATCTTCTAGCTGAGGGCAATGAGGTAGCTCCCAGCAAAAGGGAATCATCTGCGAACAATGCATGATTAATGTTCTGAACTCCTCTAGCAATGTTTAGACCTAATAAATCTTGATCCTGAAGTTTTTTGTTCAATAGCAAACTGAGAACCGAGGCTTGGAGTACAAAGAGAAGGGGGGATAATGGACACCCCTGTCTCAGACCTCGAGAAGCTTTGAAGAAATCAGTGACTCTGCCATTCACCAAAGGGGCGATCCAAGGCTCGCTAATACAGGCCTTGATCCAATTTATGAATTTGGAACCAAACCCAAATTTTCTCAGCACTTCCAGAAGAAATTTATGTCTCACTCTGTCGAAAGCATTTTCCAGGTCTAGCTTGACTGCCATACCTTTCTCTTTGCGAGCCACACTGGATTGGATTGCCTCTTGGACCAAAATAAATTTATCCACTATGTGTCTTCCTTGAATAAAGCCCCCTTGATTCTCAGGGATGATCCCAGGAAGGGTGGTTTTAAGTCTGTTGGCTATAATTTTCGTAATCAACTTATAGCCTATATTACAAAGAGAGATGGGGCGAAATCTGCTGAAGGAGTTGGCGCCTTTTTCCTTGGGGATGAGGGCCAAGAAGGCTGAATTAGTGCTACCCCCAATTTTTTGGCTCCCTTGGGATTTCCGGATCATTCTACACAAGTCCTTCTCCACAATGGGCCAGCATAATTGCAAGAAACTAGCTGTAAACCCATCGTGTCCCGGAGCCTTGTCCGGTTCCATGGCAAAAAGGGCTTTTTTTATTTCATTGTTGTCTATCTCAGATTCCAGGAAATCATTCTGACTGTCTGTTATCAAAGAGGGGACTTCATTCACCAGATTCGGATCCAGATCCAAGGCCTCGACTTCAGTATATAGATTTTTGAAATGGGAAAAGGTAGCCATTTTTATATTATGAAAGTCTCTATAAGTATTGGTCTCAACGGAAATTTCTGAAATAGAGTTGCAACAGTTTCGAGCCTGGGCTTGCCTATGGAAGAATGAAGTATTTCTGTCTCCCCCCTTGAGCCAGAGGCTACGTGACTTCAATATCTAGTGATTTTCCTCCGCCAAGCTAGCCTTAAGAAACAGGTGCTGCAGAGAAGCCTCCTCATCTAGAGTGTCTTGGGTGATCTCCACATTTTCCGAGGCCAATTGATGTTTCTCCAACCGTTCCTGTATCAATTTTCTTTCCTCTGCCGGATTGGGTAAGGACCTGACCCAGTCTTTTAAAGCAGCTTTTTTTCTCCTTAATTTCTCCTCCCATACATAAAAGGGTGAACCTTTGACAGGGATATTCCAGGTCTCTTTTATCAAAGGCATGAACGACTGCTCCTTGACCCAGTGAGAGCAGAATTTAAAGGGAATGGGTCCTTGGTTCGTTTGCTCTACTAACTCAAGTTTTATAGGGCGATGATCAGAAGTACAACAAGACAAAATGTGCATTCGAGAATCTAAACCATGAAGTAAAAAAGAGCTATTGACAAGAAATCTGTCTAACCTTGCGGCGATATGGCCCGGGCCAATTCTTTTGTTTGTCCAAGTGAACTTTCCGCTCCAAGGTTTAACATCGATCAGATCCCAATCATGTATCAGCTCATCAACCCATTCCCGCGTTGGGTCTCTTACAATGCAGCCCCCACGTTTTTCTGACGAAGACAAGGTGAGGTTGAGGTCACCTGCTATTATAATGTTTTCCAATACTTCGGATTCTGCCAAACTTTTGATAGATTCCCAGCAAATTTTTTTCTCCCCTACGTTAACAGGAGAATAGACATTTAGTAAAGAGATAATCAGCTCAGATTCAACATTACGGAGTTTTGTAAACAACCAATGGATGCTATTCGCTTCTTTGATCTTTATAAACTTATTGGCATCCCAAATCGTGCCTAGACCGCCTGAGGCACCTCGGGCAGAAACAGCTTGAACATCACTATTCTTCCACAATTTTTTCCCAATCTGGAGGAAGGAAGAATCCTCCATCTTAGTCTCCTGGATTAGGATTATATCTGGGGTTTCGATTCGTTTCAGACTTCTCAAGGCATCTTCTTTATTTCTGCTCCCCAGCCCCCTACAGTTCTAGGAGACGAACTTCATCACTTACCTTTTGGATGATGAGCTCCTCTAGAGCTCTGAGACTGGTTTCTATTCTTCTTCGGTGTGTTTTCCAGGAGTTTCTCAAGTGTAGGTTGACTTCCCTGAAGTTTTTCCTTGTAGGTCTCTTGCTCTCTTTTTTCCCGAGTAGTTTTCCGGCCTCTTAAAGACCTTCTGGCTGAGGTTTTCGAAATCTCTATTTCGCCTTCTTCTTCTGATTCATCCGAGTCAATCCCTTCCTCTGGCTCTTCTATGAGGGCCTCTTTTGATCTGTTTTCAATGCTATCCACTTGCATTGGTCCGGAGGGGGTCTCTATGGGGATTGAGTCCTCCTTCTGCTTCTCTGATTCTTGAGAACCTTCTATGGCAGAGCTTAACTGCACGAATTTTTTGCCTTGCTCTTCCATTGCTGGTGTCTGATTTTTAGGGGCTGCTTGAGAGCCGTTGCCATTAGTATTTCCAGGGCGAGAAGCTCTGTGAGCGTTTTTAGGTATTTTAACCTGTGTCCACCCATCCTCCTTACCCTTCTCTGCTTCACAATTTTTTGGGTAGCTTCGGGCAAAGTGACCATAAACCTGACATTTCCGACACTTGAATGGAAGCTGCTCATAATCCAGCTTTTGCAAATGAGTCCAGCTTCCAACCTTGATCTTAATCGCCTCGGGCATTCCAATCTCCAAGTCGACTTCAACACAGATTCTCGCACAGTCAAATTGATCCTTGTTACTTGCTCGATCAATGTACTTGCCTAAGATATTCCCAATATGACTTAGAGATTCCCCATTCCAGCAATGGACAGGTAGATTTGGCAGCCTAACCCAAACGGGCACCGCCGTGGGCACATCGACTGCAGGATCAAAATCAGGGGTCCACTTGTTCAGATATAGCCCCTGAGGGCCCATGAAGTAAGGGCCATTACGAAAGATTAGATCCTTATCTTCTTTGTCAGAGAACTCGAACAAGAAGAAGCCCTTACCCAGGAAGTACGAGGTAACTCTCCCTTTGATCAACGGAGCCCAATTTCGAGCTACCCAACTTTCTGTTGTTTTGGGGGAGGGCCAAAGGCCCGTAAACTGACCAACCAAGGCCCTCTTCGCCAAGGAAAGGGCGACCTTGATCGGACCTTCTGGAGGGAGACACTGGAGGGAGAGATAACTCCGGGATATCCTCCATTCTCTTCACAAACTTTGCTGTCTCTGAGCATTTTTTCTTCGGTAGGGATTCGAGAAGCTTAAGAAAAGCAGCAGCATCCGCAGGGGGGGGCGGCGGAGGAGGCTCCATAGCCGCCAAAACCACAGAGGCCCGCGAAAACAACCCCGCCCCTCAGATCAACATAGAAGAAGCCACCAACGAAGCTGCCACCAGGGGCAGAGAAACAACTCGGTGCAGAGAGCAGCGCCTCAACACTGACCAACACACAGCGACGCACCAATACCCGGCCACTCCAGACAAAACCGGGGCCCAAAGAGAAAGGCAGCAGCCCACCAAGTGACTGGAGAACAACTGAAAGCGGGCCAGGCCAAGCCAGAGGCCACAGAAGCCGAGCGGCGGCCTAGGTCAGAGCAGCCCGAAGCTTTCACACAGAGTTCTTTTCCTCAACCTTATATATGACATTTTGTTATCATTACTTTATGTTTAAATTATAAAATTTTATCGGAGTTATTGTTAGTTTTTAATGAAATTGTAAGATATAGAATTTATGAAATTAGTAAACCTCGGTAATTAATTAATGTTTCTAATATACGTTTAGAGAATAATAAGTTGGTAATAAATCATATTCCTTCATGAATTATAATTACTTATCATCAAACATCAGTTGGCATTTAAATTTGAAAACGTGCGGGGGCCTTTTAAAAGGTTTTTGGTATTTGGTATGTGTACTAGAATTTGAATTGCAGGAGAATCTATAACAAGCGTGAATTTAGAAATCACTCTTTAACATTCATTTCACAGAATTTGTAATAGATTTTGCAAAATTTATTATATAATATATTTTTTTGTTAATTTAAAAAAAATTTGTTATTATTATTTAATTTTAAGATTTTTTTTTAATGAATACCACATTAAGTTGATTAAGGTATATATAATTTACTTTTCTCTTGTTATGAACCTATGATATTTTAGAAAGAAATGCATCCACTCAATCATTAAGCTCACTGAAGTTGTATGTGTAAATTATTTTAAAATTATCTTAATCAAAATTTTTAATATACAAACCTTTTTTTTTTAAATTTCAAGTTAATAAAATATTTGTTGAAACCTTCATAAGTAAAAAAATCAGATAAATAAAGACTAATAATATTTATATTGTACTATTAATATAATATTATATTAAATTTTATTAATATAAAATAATATTTAACTTTAATATTATAATATATATTGTTATAGTATAATATTCTAGATAGGAATAATAATTTTATGTATTGGAATAAAAGAAACATGTTCTTAATCTCAAAAATGATTATTGTTAAGATAAAATAGATAAATGAAAATAGTTTTCCATAATTATAATATATAAGAAATTAATATTAATAATTTGTTTATAGAGATGAATTAATATCTTTATTAAAGAATTGATACCATAATGGAAAAATAAAATAATACTCAAAAGGATAATAGGTAAACAATGAAAGCAGAGGGAGCACTTCTATATGGAGAATTAAAAGGAAGAGGGAAACAAATACATAAAGAGATAGAAGAACAAGGGGAGATGAAGAAATTAGGGGTTGATGAACTCATTGATGCTAAGGAATGAGTTATTTTTGAAATAGTGGCCTTGTTTGGAGATAAATTATCTGTTTTAAAGACCAATATGGTATTTAGTGTGGAGAAAATGTTTTCCCATATAGAAAGGTGGGGTTTCTTGATTCTTTATGTTTTGTCCATGTTATTTAATTACTAATTTGAAGGCTGGAACAATTAATTATGTACACTATCTTAAGTTGATGTTGGTCAATATTGTCTTTATGGATTTAAATTTTTGTTTGTTCTTGGCCAATGGTTTGAATATTGGTTAAATGTTATTTTACTTATAATGTTAGCTATATTTTTCAGACAAGATGAATATACGAAACATGTACTTTGGCAATAACAGGTTATGATTTTCTTGAGTTTTTGAAGAGGGTTCTTTCCTCAGTTTTCCCTCTGGATAGTTTTAGAGGATTTTTTTGTTGTAGTCAATTTCCTTGAACACCTTACTTTCAATTCTTCTAAGTGTTAATCAATTAAATATAGTTAATTTTTTTACTTCTTATGAAAGATCTAGAAATTTGACGAGTTAGAAATTTGAGAAGTAAACATAGTATACATATTGCACATGAATAATATTTATTATTGCACTACTTTATGTCGAATTGCAACACATTTATATAGTTGGTATGAGATGCAAGTAATTCCATAAATAGATATGGAGATTGACATATTCTCTCTACATAATCTCAAACCATTTTCTAGACTCAACACATGAATTAATGGAAATATTATCTCCAAAGTTTTTGTGTTAATGCTTTTATGTCTAATAACAATGCCTGAAACACATATAATCCACATTCAAGTCACATTTGTCTCGAATAGTCTTCATCAACACTTATTACTCACTCTAGAATCTCTCATAATGCACTCTTTCTCCACTACAACTTTGGGCTTAGCACTTGACCCAAAAATATTTCTAACCATAGTTAGCGTATTAATAATAATTAACAAAATTGACATACTTTATTCTTTTAAATTAGATAGCTCATCATAATTGTTAGAAAAATAGAAGTAACTTAAACATCCTATGAATAAACTCCAATATTTCGAATGACATTGCTAGTTTTAGAAAGACATTGCTCATTTTATTACCCAAATATCTAGGATCTTATGAATGTGTTTGGAAGATACTCAAATAACATATAAGAATATCCCATAATTCACATTCTTCACTTTATAACAGACATGTGACATTGAATAGTAATACTCTACTCATTAATTGTTTCATTTTCATCAAAATAAAAACGTTAATAATCATTTTTTAATATTAAGGAAAGGGTGCAAACTTGAATGCTCTAGCCGCTACGTCTATGAATTCTTCCAACATTGCAACATACAAACGAAAGACACCGTGGATCCCAAAAAATATTCCACATGCACAGAATGGGGCATGGTGCAGACGAATCCCATGATGCTACAACTTGGGATGTGAAGCAGAATGCGTAGAGGATAAAATTCACCAACCCATTGGCCGAAAAAATCCTCACCATTATAAACATCATTAGAGATAGTTCGGGTAGTTGGTCATTTTCTGAACTAGTTCACCCATGCAGTGAGAAATGAACAATTCCTAGAAAGGGGCCACATAATTAAATAAGATAACAAGGGCACACAATAATTTCAGTATCCATAAAAGGATTCGTGTTAAGAAAACCCTTAAGGAGAGTAATCGCAGTGTCTGGTGTTGAAAAATTAATCTCGACTACTGTGTTAAATTAACTGATAACATCCATACCTCACCTCACGTAAATATTTTTCATGTTTCTGATCAAGTTTTAATGTTAAAGAATATGGTATACATGAATCTATGAACATGAGTACAATTACCCATTGCGCAACAAATTGAATAATTAAAATTAAATTAGAAATTATGAATGGTTGGTAGAAATGCATGGGAAAGCATTTACTCCGAAAGTAATATTTACTGTTGGAAAATATCAGAAAATCATGTTCACCCATATTGTGTATTAATTTTTTACTGTCACGAATTAATGTCTTAGAAATGTATTGTTTGATATAAAAATTAAGTAGAAGTCTAATGAAGAGTGGTAGATGCAAGTTTAAGAACGCTTGGAGAAAATCGTGGAGAAAATTTTGGTGGGACTTTAAAACACTTTGTTACATGTTTTACTATGATTTACTGCAGTCAATGTAAATCTCAGTAAGAACTCTTGTTTTACTAGTGAACAAGTCACAACCTCAATATGTGTTAGGATATTCCGACACATAGGAAATAGTTAATGTGTTTCTTTACTATGTACATTTGTAATGATCACGATATGTAAATATTTGAGGGTTCACTATCTCCTCTATATTACCGACACTTGATCCGCGGCTTAACACACGATTGGTCAATTATCTCTATTTAAATAGCATGGAGGGTCATTTTTCCGGTAACCATTTATGAGAGAAGCTTATCTAAATTTTCTTTTTTATATTAATATATTACTTGAAGTGGCCACGCTGGCTCAAGTCATGGACTACTTCCCTTTTCAAGGGTTTGAACCACTTCAAATACTAGTGGACTGATTTTTGATATGTTTGTGAGTGGTGACCTATGGTGTTTTGATCTAAAGAACTTACCATGTAAATTCCTACATGGTATCAGAGCGAGGTTGAGGGCCACATCTGTTGTTGATCCAAATCTGAAGCTGGTTTGATTGGATGCGACTGTCATTTTCTAAATCTACTATTTCTGACCACTTTTGGGTTGGGAAAACTGCTTTGTTGTGTCTAGGGTGTCTGTTACAGTGAGGAAACCCTTTCATTTCATGCAAAAAGATTTATGGTTTCACAAGTTATGCCATTTTATATCTGGAGGTATAAAGTATCTATTTTGCAGTTATATTTATTAATCCTTCTATTTATTTTGGTTCTTTCTATTTATTTCGGTTTACATTTTTTTTATTACCGAATTTGTACCCTCTTCTCTGTGTATTCTCTTTGCTCTACGCTCTGTGTGATCTCGAAAAATAAGAAACAAGAAGACGGGATTTTTTTTGCTACGTATGCTCTTTCCCTGTGTCTTTCTACGATCTCGGGAAATCAGAAATAGAGAAAAAATAGATAGCTACCGATAAGACTAAATGGAAATCTAACATTTTTTTCGTAAGCCTTGTCTTTTTTTGCACAGATTTTGTGTTTTTTTGCAATAAAAACCACACACATCAAACAAGAAAAATAAAATAAAAAACATTGCTCCTTTCAAACAATTAGACAATCCTTTTACTAGCTCACTTGGCTTAAAGCTTGTTTATGATAGCAAAGGTCTTTGGTTAAAGTATCTTTCTCGAGCTTCTTTTTCTAAAAATTTTTTGTTAAGTTACTTTTTCTTATAAAGCCCTTTGGAAAGTTGTCACATTTAAAAATAGGGTTGTATTTAAAAAGCGCATGTAAAAGTAACATTGTAAAAGTGACTCTCACTTATTTATAAAAGTGAGTCACATAAAGTAGTTTTTTTTTAAGTGAGCTTATTGTAATAAGTTTGGGAAAGGGAGAGGGAGGGCGATTTTTTTTTAAAGTATAACTTCATCATCAACTTTCAAGCTTTCACGTAATTATTCGACATATACAACATATTTTCTTCAAAAAGGTGTAACTTCTTTATTCGGGAGCTTTTTTCTAAGTTGTTGTTGTTGGTCACTTTAATTGCTTATTAATTTAAGAAATCAAATGCTACATAAATTGTCAACCCAGGGAAGTCTATTTATTTGAATGGCAATCACACAGTGTATATGCTCAATCTCAAAAGCAATGAGATGTTATAGTAAAAATTACACTAATCACACCTTGCTTCAACAAACTAAAGTCTACTCGAGTTACAGAAAAGGCAATATTTCTATTGCAGACAATCACCAAAAGAATCCTGGATTACATTAAAAAGACAACAATCTAGGAAAGGAAACCAATCTGCAGAAGGAAAGACCAATTATGCTATAACAAAGAATAGGACCCTATTCCCCAAGTAGGAATCTTCAGCACCTGTTTTTGATTACCAAGCTTTCACAAACTCATTCTGTAACCAAGAATACCAATTAAAATAATCCACAATTACCTAGAAATGAATTGTATGAAAATAATGAAATAAGTAACGGAAACAAAGTTCAACAATAGATCACCAAGTTCCAATACTACATAAATGATTTCAGCAAACAGATTTTAACATGGCATAAATGAAAAAGAACAGTTAACAAACTATAGGAATAAATGGGTGAATCTTTTGAAGAAGGTGGGCCTTTTCCTTCTCACAAGATTCTCCAGTAGAAGGAACTAAAATGAAATGCTCAGAACAAGCTTTTATTCATCTGTCTGAAATAACATATTACAAAGGATTCACGCGCTTCTCTGTAAGTCTATTCAAAAATAAATATCTTCTAGTCTAATTGTTCCTATAATGCTGATGTCTCCTCCTTTTAAAGAGGAGACATCTATTACAATTGATTACGTTATAGAAATCCTATTTTTAACCTAATCTGATCTTCTATACTGAAATAGGACCTTTATGTTCTTCCATAGCAAAATGTTGTTACAATGGTTACGATGGTACTAGCTTCAAAGTGCAGTTGTTACAACCCATGTAACAGCTTCCTTACTTGTATTTTCTTGTTGCCATCATGCCTAAAATACTGCTTTAGAATCGCAAATCACGGTTGTTTCAACAATGGGATTTGCATAACATGTTGACTGTTTTAGCAACGCGGTCTTCAGACAGCCATGATATATTATCTACAGTCTTCAAACTGTGTCAGTAACTATATATCTTCGATTAATGATTAAATATAAAAGTAATGCAAAATTATGTGTAAAAAAAGTTAAATGTATAGTAAAGAGAAGAATGTTATATACCTTTGGGAGAATGAATGAAAGTGATAGTATAGGCTTTTAAATATGGACTAGAAAAGAGTGGAATGATAGTAAAATGTATGGTAAAAAAGGTAAATTATAGAGTCCTAACATCCCCCCCAACTGAAAAGGTTGCATGTCCTCAGGCAACTTTAATCTGAGTTAGAGTCTGGATACTAGCTTTTGGCATGAGAATTACTTAGGCAGTAGCTATGGAAGGTGTTGCTTATTGAAGCTCTGAATCCTTGCACACTTTGCAATATTTTCCAGGCTGCTACTTCATCCTTGTTGGCCAATCTATGATGAGCACAATATTCTTCTGCTGGCATCCACAAAATAGGAAAATGAAAGTGGTACCCTATCCACTTTTTAGCACATTGTTGAACACATTTGATATAATTGGGTACTATAGATAATGAAATTTCGAGATTAATGGGACTGAAATGATTGTACTTGTGCTTCTCCTTAGAGGATTGTTGCCAAAACATATTGTTTGCTCTTAAAGCAGTAATTTCTTTGGCCCTGATAAAATGTTGGCAGTCCTAGAGTACTGAAACCTATAATTTCCATATATTTTCAGTCATCCTTGGCTTCTTCAAAAATTGATGATACTCTACCACAAAGATGGCAGGGTTTTGGGGTTCTAGCCTTGTCCAGAGAAGATGATTGTCTTCATTATGCCTGGTTGCAAGAAAGGCAGTCTTCCATGTAATATGATTAGCAAGGAAAGAGGCAAATGCCCTGATATGAATGTCGCCAACAAGAGGGTTAAGATTAATATTTCTATTTTTAGGGATGGTTTCATTGTGAAGGTACAACTCACATAGTAAGTGCTGATGACTGATGGAGGCTTTTGCAAATTTTTTCACAAACTGTTCGAATGTAAGCACCTCATGTGGTCTTCCATCTTTGACTGCTTTCAACTGAAAGTAAACAAGGCATTTTGTGAGAAACAAAGAGTAATTTAGAGATGGTTTCCTAGTAGCCAATAATTTTTGTACTAGTTCAAACATTAGGAGCAGTTTTCCCTTTTGCTCTTTATTCTCCTTCTTGTAAACTCTATATTGCTGAAGTGTTTGCTCCAAGATCTCCCAATTTGAAATTTATGCTTCTGCAAGACTTTATCTTGTGAAATGGCATATTCTTTCTTCCACTTATTCATTATTTCCAACTCATCCCATGGTTCAGTTTGTGTTTCAGCATTGCAAGTGGTAGGTTGAGGTATATTCTGAGTAGCAGAATCAGTTACAGTAGGGCAGGATACTTGTAAATCAACTTCTTTTTCTGAAAATTTTGAAGGCTCTACTGGTTCTTGTGTAACAGTAGGGCATTCCTCTTTGACTGCAGAAGATGTAGATGCTCCCGGCATTGGAACGTGAACTATTTTATAACCCACTTGATGATAAATATTTCCAAACTATCCGCACATGTATTCCTTATACTTATCATTTTCTTTTCCTTTTTCTTCCATGGATGTTGCATGAGGTAGGGTATAGAAATTAAGTTCCTTTTCATAGGCTTCCCTTTACATTACCAATTCTCGCTTATAGGCTTCTAATTCTAATTTTAAAAACTAATTTTATTGTAAGAGGGAAGCCATGGTGACTATGCCTTGTGTAACAACCACAGTCTCAGTAATTGCTTCTTGTGTAGTAGCTACTGAATGAGTAGCTAGTTCTTGTGTAACAGCTACGTGATGTGTAGCATCTTGGGCATCTAGTTCCTATATATCAGTAGCTAGTTCTTGTGTTTCAGCTGTCACTGGTTCTTGTGTGGCAGCTACTGAATGAGTAGCTGGTTCTTGTGTGATAGCTACTTGTTGAAAAGAAAATGATGTCATAGTACCCTGGGCATGTGGGTCTTGTGTTTCAGTGCCTCTGGGTGAGACAGGTAAAAATTCAGGGATTTGGGGTTGTGATGGTGTATGGGTAATTAAAGGAATGGGTGGAGATTCTAAGGTAGTAGCAATGGTGGCTTCTTTAGTTGACGCCCTCATTCTTCGTCTAGGTAAAAAGGCAGAAAAGGTAGAAGTTCACTTCCTTTTATGAATGGGTTTTTCTTGAGGGGGAGGGCTATCAGAAGTAATGGATGCTTGGGTTGAGGTCCTCCTGCGTCTTTTTGGTAGAGGGGCAGTCATGGTTTGTCTTTTTCCTTTGGAAGCAGAGGAAAAGGGATTATCTGTTTGGGAATCATCGCTAGATATGTGGACAGTAGGGTCAGATGATTCTGCTAAATTATGGGATGGATTGGGTATGGTAGGAGGGGAATTTGGGTCAATTGGTTCTGCGATTGGGACTTCTGGAGGGTTAGGGATGTTCTGTGATTGTTGCTCATGGGGATTTTCAAGAATTTCTTGAGGATTTTCAGTAGCTTGCTGAGGGTCTATGGGTAGATTGTCCAAAGGAGGGATTTTTTCAAGAGAGGGAATTTTACCCGTCTACAATAATATGACATGTTTCTAATACATCCAAGTAAATAGTAAGGAATTTTCAACAATATACCATGTCTTAAATGATTTAATAAGACAAAATCATACTGGTAGACTACCTAATAGCAGCCTTGACATGTGAAGTAATGTTTAACAAACTCTACAACTTTCAGCCAAGGAGGTGGTAATGAGTGAGGTTCGACACCCCGACCTTTAAGCTCAACTTGTTCTCTTGGCAGAAGAAAATCATGTTCTGCATTCAAAATGATATGCTTTCGACTAAACCATCGAGTATCAGTGACCGAAAGACTTGAAACTTGTGCTATGCCACCCTCTGATATTGGAATTCAGACTCCTTGAACAGTAGAATGATCTACCTAAAATGCATAGTCAAATTTCAAAGTTACCGGACTTCGAACAGAGTAAAATTTGCAAATGAGAACATGGAGTAACGGTGAAGAGGTGAGGTAATGGGTAGGAAAAATGATGGTAATTGGCATGTTGTGAAATGATGGCATATAATTTCGATATTCCCCCCAACTATGGCTGAAATGATGTCTTTAAGTGTGTGGAGATTGTGGTCATAATAAAAAAAATATTCTCTTTAAACCATAGTTTAATTGTACTTACATATAAAATTTACATACCTCATGTTTACCTTTGATTTGTAGTTCGAAAAATATAGTGCTTGCTTATAATGGCTCAATATTCATGGAAGAACTTTAGAAGCTTTTTGAAACATGAGGGAGATTATATTATAGATTTTTTTTATCATAGGAGAAGACAGTGAAAGGACAGGAGTAGCATAAGAAAAAGGAGAAGTGGAAATGAACTGAAGAAAATGATTTCATGACAGAAAATGTTGCATAGTCATGTCTTCGAAGAAAGAAATGGTGTTTCAACAATGGGAAAAATGGATGAAATACTGCTGAAAAGTGGTGTTTCAGCAATGGAAAAATAGGGAAAGTGTTGCTAAGGAGTGATGTTTTAGCAGTAGGAAAATGGGGAAAATATTTGTTGAGGAATGGTGTTTCAGCAACATAAAGAATGGGGAAGATATTTGCTGAAGAATGGTGTTTCAACAATGGGAAAAATAGGGGAAATGATATGAAAAGGAAAGAAGGAATGAAGGGAATGAATGATGAAATGCTATTGGAAGATGGGGAAATGAGTTAAAGTGAGGGAAGCAATGCTTCTCAAAATGAAGCTTGGATATTCTTGTGGTGAAATTTTCCATCCTTGGTAAGCCTTTCTTGAGTCAAAAATCTGCAAAATAATCAATTGTAACATGCCAGCCCTTGACAGGGATTATTAGTTAAGAAATCTAATTCTAATGCTAAAAATACAATTCAGAAAAATTAAATGCAATGAGGAGCAAGAAACTCCCCTAAAAAGAGATAATGTGCATCTTCCATTCAAGTGGCCTTAAAATGTTCTTTGGAAATAGGGCACTAGTATAGATGAAGCCGATGAACATTTACTAATATTGGTGTTTTAGAGTCATCAATTGTTAAGAGCTTTACTGTTCCACTGGGAAAAAAAATATCTATTTCGTAAGGTCCCAACCATCTTGTACGTAGTTTCCCTTGAAATTTTTCAAACCAAGAATCATACAATAAAGCCCAATCACCTTTTTGGAACTACTTATGCTTGATGATTTTATCACGCCACTTTGTCCTTTGTTGTTGGATCATAGTTGTCTGATGAATAGCATCTAATATTTTTTCATCTAGTTCATGAAGCTGCTGCAACTTGGTTGTCTTTGCATCAGTCAAATTAAGGTTAACAGCTAAGGCAATCCTTAAGGTTTTAATTTCAAATTCCATAGGAAAAACAACGTTTTTACCATAAACCAATTCATAGGGGGGAAATCCTGTAGTATTTCTCCAGGTAGTTTTGTAAGCCCATAGCGCTTCAGGGAGCCTTTGAGACCAATCCTTCTGGCTTTCCTTCACTATTTTTGTTAGAATGGCTTCTATTACTTTGTTTGTACTCTCCACCTATCCATTGGCTTGGAGGTGGTATGGTGTAGTCATTCTATGATGAATATGATATTTTTGAAGGGTGGCTTTGAAACCATGAGAAGTGAAAGGAGATCCTCCATCTATAACTAGCTCTCTAGGGACTCCAAATCTAACAAAGATTTATTCAAATAGGAAAGCTAGGATAGCTTCTTCATTAGCTCTAAGGAGTGCTTTAGCCTCCACCCATTTAGTCATGTAATCTATGCAGACTAATATATAAACTCTTTGGTTGGATGGAGGATCAATGGGTCCTATAAACTCTAAGGCCCATATTTCAAATGGTTCAAGTATTACCTAGGGGTTTAATGGCATTTCATCTCTATCATTAATTTGACCCATTCTCTCACAGCTATCGCAAGCCCGAACATATTTCTTTGCATCTTTAAAGAGTGAGGATCAATAGTAACCCACCCTAAGAATTTTATGTGCCGTTCTCTTATCAAAAAGATTCCCTCCACATGGGCCATCATGACAAGCTTTTAGTATATCATAAGCCTCATCTTCTCTAATGCATCTTCAAATTTCATGATCAAGTCCTGTGTAGAAAATACACCCACTTATCCAGCTATACCGAGAACTTTGTTGAATGATTTTTCTTTTCTCTCGATGTGATAGGTGTGATGGTAACTTCCCTACAACTAGATAATTGGAAATGTCTGCATACCATGGTGAGTGAGAAGATACTGCAAATAAATATTCATCAGGAAAGGAATCATATACTGGAGTGTTATCATCAGCTTTTAACCGAGCAAAGAAATCATCAACAACATTTTCTTTACCTAGTTGATCTACAATTGTAATATCAAACTCTTGTAATAACAATAACCATCTGGTGACTCGAGCATTTGTGACAAATTTGTTCATTAAATACTTAATAGCCAAGTGATCAGTATGGAAAAAAGTAAAGTAACCAGTAATATAATGTCGAAATTTATTAATGGCATAAATTACTGCTAAAAATTCCTTTTTAGTAACTGTGTAATTAAGTTCAGTAGGAGTCATATTCTTACTAATAAAGTAGATAGCATAAGGAAGATAGTTTTCCTCTTGTCCCAAGTTAGCTCCAATTGCAGTATCTAAAGCATCAGAGGATATATGAAAGGGGAGTTCCCAATTAGGTCCCCTTAAAATAGGAGCTGTAGATAACTGATGCTTGAGTCCAACAAATGCTTCCTCGCAAAGATTAGTCCCCTTAAATTCAAAATTTTTCATAAGTAACAAAAACAAAGGAGAAGCTATTTTGGAAAAAAATTTAATAAATATCTTGTAATATCCTACATGTCCTAAAAAACTTCTCACATCTGTTTTTGTTTTAGGAATAGGAAGGTTCTAAATGACTTGTATTTTGGATGGATCCACCTGAATTCCTTGAATTGAAATAAAATTTCCAAGCACTACTCCTTCATTCATCATCATATGACATTTTTTGGTGCTTAAGGAGAGGTGAGATTGTATACATTGTTTAAGTACTTTCTCAAGATTTTGTAATGCATCTTCAAAAGACACACCATAAGGGGTGAAGTCATCCATAAATATTTCCATAGAATTGTTAATCATATCAAAAAAGATTCCTATAACTACTCTTTGAAAGGTTTTTGTGCATTACATAGTCCAAATGGGAGAACTCTATAGGAAAAATCTCCCCAAGGGCTAGTAAAACTGTTCTTATCTTGGTTTTCGGGTGCAATTATGATTTGGTTATACCCACTAAACCCATCTAAAAAGGAGAAGAATTTCTTCCCTGACAAACTATCCAACACCTGATCAATGAAGGGTAAAGGAAAGTGAAACGGTAAAGGAAAGTGATCCTTTTGAGTGGCTTTATTTAAGGCTCTATAATCTACACACACTCTCCATTTCCCATTTTTCTTAGGAACTATTACTAATGGGGAGATCCATTCACTGTCAGAAATAGGATATATAAACCCTACATTAAGCAATTTTTGAAGTTCCTCTTTGACAATTTCTCTTAAATTAGGGTTCATTCGTCATTGGAGTTGACAGACTGGTCGAAAACCTTCCTTAATATAGATACGATGAGTCCATAATTCAGAGGAGATTCCATTCATATCTGTATAGTCCCATGTGAATGATTCCTTATTTTCAAAAAGTAACTTCATTAATTGCTTTGTTTCAGTAACTTTCAAGTTGGGGTTTATGTTCAGCATTTTGCCAGGTTCAATTTCTACTATTATTCTCTTAGAAGAGATGGTGGCTGATGTTTGACAAAGATATTTAGGTTTAAGCTTTTCCTCGGTATCTGATTTCAAAAGTGCAGCCAACTGATTACGTGTTTCTGGAATCACAGAGGAGGGTTCACAAATAAAATTATTAATTACCTCATCCTCAGTGGTATATTTAAGACTTAAAGCTTGTCTGATAGTTAAAATAGGTTGAATACCATGATCATCATAGTCCATCCATACAGAATTATCATTATTAATCATGGGTGTAGCATGAGGGTAGAGAGTAAGCTGCTTAGTTTCATATCCATTGGAAATTGACATTGAACCAGATCTACAGCTGATAAAGGCATCGATTGTAGCTAACCAGGGCCTTCCCAAAATTAAAGGATGTCTCTCCAACTTTGTTTTAGTTTGTAACACCACAAAGTCAGCTGGGTAATTCCAGGACTCAACTGAGATGACTAGGTCTTCAATAACTCCTTCTGGTTTGATTGTAGAATGGTCAGCTAACTCTAGAATGGTTGGTGTATCTCTGATCACGCTTTTTAGCTCTAACAGTTGTGAAGTTTCATGAGTCATAATGTTTATACCAGCACCAAAATCTACCAGAACTTGACGGATTATTTTTTTACCTATTTGGACTATCACAGTAGGATGGCCGGGGTCACCATATTTAACTAGAGGAACTTTACCAGACATTAATGTAGATAGGTCTCCCATAACATGGAATGTAAGGGGATCTTTAGCTTTCCTACTGGGTTTCTTAACACAAATATCTTTCATCGTTCTGGCATAAATTGGTACATCTCTTAGTGCCTGTAAAAGTGGAATTTTTAAATACAGATTCTGCAATTCCCCCTAGAAGATTAAAAGCACGTGGCTCAAACGTTGTAGCTAAAAATAAATGCTCAGGAAATGGTGGTTCTGTTGTTTTAGCGCCCTTATTAGAGGGTGGTTGTTCCTCTTTATGTGAATTACATTTTTCAGTTTCTTCTTTATCAGAATTGAAATAGGTAACATCATCGATAATAGGTTCAACTATTTTCCCAGATCGTAAATGAATGTCATTACATTGTGCAGGGAAAATAGGAAATATAGACTAGTTCTGAATATCAATAACTTGCACAGCTCTATTATTGGGGTTACGATTTATTTGTACAGGTAGCTGGGGTCTCATCATTTGATTGTTTGGCGGAGCACCTAATAGTAGAGGAAGTGGTTGCTGAAATTGAGGAAATTGATTTGGAAATAGGAGTTGTTGACCACTGCAATTTGAATTCCATTGGTTAAAGTAAGATTGTTGTTGTGAAGGCCAAGGATTCCACATTGTAGAGTCTACAAAGGGAGGGTTTGTTTGTCGCATGGGTGGGTAATTCATTTGATTGAAGGGCGGGTATTGAATTTGATTAAAGGGAGGGTAATTTGCTTGACTAAAAGAAGGATAATTGTTCCAATGATTAGAAGATGTAAATGGCATATTAGAGTTCATACCTTGTCCTCGTGGTTGCCATTGCCTTCTCTGTGTCAGAAAATAGACCACTTCAGCTTCTTCTTCAGTTGGTTGCAATGCTACTTTTATTCCTGGTAAAGAAGGGCATTACTGTGTTTCATGATCCTTCTCACAAAGGGTGCAAATTGGCACCTTGTCTAATGGGCATTCCCTTAGTGGGTGTTTATCTCTGCATTTGGAACAAAAGGTAGCCAAGGCTACTTCTGCTTCGGCTTTTTTCTTCTTAACCTGCAAGGTGTCAATCTGTGAAGCAAACTAACTTAACATTTCAGTTTTGAATTCCTCAAGTAAATTACCTATTTAAGCTCTTGTTGCTCCTCCACTGGTTGATTTTTGACCTATTCCTTGGAGCTCCTCTTGAACATATTTTGCAAAGGTTAACAATTTCATCATATGACTCTTTAGATATTTCCCCTTTACCAAGCATATTTAGCATATATAGAGAGTCATATTTTACTCCTTTTAATAATATTCTTTTAAGAATATCTTTACTTGCATCGGGATGATTGGATCTCTGCAAATTATATTGTAGTCTTTCCACAAATTCCTCTAGGTTCTCGTCCTCCTTTTGTACCATCTTAAATTGTTCCTCTCTTTTTTCTCTTGTCCGGTAGTAGTCTTGATGTTTAAGCAGAAACTTCTATTTCATCTGTTCCCATGTTGTGATTACATGGCCTCCAAGACTCATGAACCACCTTAATGTGTTTCCTTTTAATGTTTCTGGAAATAGATTCAGTTTTTTAGCATTAGTAATGTAATCATAACTGCATAAGATATCAAACTCGAAAATAAACTCATCAGTATCTTCGGAAGATAAACCATGAAAGTGAGGTAAGGCTGAAAGTGGGATATTACTCATGGGAGTTGCTCCTCTAGGAAGATCACCAATAGGAAATCCCAAGGTAGAGAGAGAATTCTCATATTTTCCCTCTTCCTCTAGATCTACTTGTCCTCCGCCGAAGAATCCTTCATTGTTCCCCTCCATTGCTTGATCTCCTACTGCACTTGCTCGATCCTCAATTTTTTCTTCTGGCTCCTCAATGTTTTTTGCTAGTTCTTCAACGTTTTCTGTTGGCTCCTCAACATTTTATGTTGGTGCTTCAAGGCCTTCTACTGGCTCTTCAACACTTTTTACTGGCTCTGCTAGCTTTTCAACGTTTTTTGGGCTCACAATTTCTTTTGTTTCATAGTTAGATTGAGGGGAATGTTGAGGCTCTGGCCTTCGAGAGCTTAGCCTCTGAGAAGATTCAGCTTTTGATACAATCTCATCAATCAAATTCTTTCTTCCTCCTCTTCCTTTGCCCTTGCCACCTATAGGGTTATTTTTCTTATGGGTTCCGTGTCCTCTCATGCAATCTACACATCTAAAAGAAAAACATCAATGCTTTTGAAATCTATAATTGCCTTCCCTGGCAATGGCACCAAAATGTTCTTCATTTTAATTGCTTATTAATTTAAGCAATCAACTGCTACATAAATTGTCAACCCAGGGAAGTCTGTTTATTTCAAAGGAAATCACACACCGTATATGCTCAATCTCAAAAGTAGTGAGATGTTGTAGTAAAAATTACACTAATCACACCTTGCTTCAGCAAACTGAAGTCTACTTGAGTTACAACAAAGGAAATCTTTCTATTGCAGACAATCACCAAAAGAATCTTGGATTACATTAAAAAGACAACAATCTAGGAAAGGAAACCAATCTGCAGAAGGAAATACCATTTATACTATAACAGAGAACAGGACCCTATTCCCCAAGTAGGAGTCTTCAGCTCCTATTTCTTATTACCAAGCTTTCACAAACTAATTCTGTAACCAAGATTACCAATTAAAATAATCCACAATTACCTAGGAATGAACTGTATGAAAATAATGTAATAAGTAACGGAAAAAATGTTCAACAATAAATCACAAAGTTCCAATACCGCATAAATGATTTCAGCGAATAGAGTTTAACAAGGCATAAATGAAAAATAACAGTTAACAAACTACAGGAATAAATGGGTGAATCTTGTAAAGAAGGTGGGCCCTTTCCTTCTCACAAGATTCCCCAGGAGAAGGAACTAAATTTAAATGCTCAGAACAAGATTTTATTCATCTGTCTAAAATAACATATTACAAAGGATTCATGCCCTTCTCTGTAGGTCTGTTCAAAAATAAATCTCCTATAGTCTAATTGTTCCTCTAATGCTGATGTCTCCTCCTTTTAAGGAGGAGACATCTATTACAATTGATTACATTATAGAAATCCTATTTTTAACCTAATCTGAACTTCTATACTAAAATAAGACCTTTCTGTTATTCCATAGAAAAATTCTGTTACAATGGTTACAATGGTACTGGCTTCAAAGTGTAGTTGTTACGGCCCATGTAACAACTTCCTTACTTGTCTTTTCTTGTTTCCATCATGCCTAAAATACTGCTTCACAATCACAAATCATAGTTGTTTCAGCAACAGGATTTGCGTACCATGTTGATTGTTTTAGCAACGCGGTCCTCAGACAGCCATGATAGATTATCTGTAGTCTTCAAACTACGTTAGCAACTATATATCTTCGATTAATGATTAAATATGAAAGTAACGTAAAATTATATGTAAAACAAGTTAAACGTATAGTAAAGAGAAGAATATTATATACCTTTGGGAGAATGAATGAAAGTGATAGTATAGGCTTTTAAATATGGACTGGCAAAGAGTAGAATGATAGTAAAATTTATTTTCAAAAAGGTACATTATAGAGTCATAACAGTTGTTTTTGACCCAGCCTAATGTTTCATGATCTTTCCATTGGAGCAGTTAGTTTCAACTTTTTCAGCTTACGTTTTTAAAAAAATCGAAACTTCATGGCCGGTTATTCTTAACAGCACAAATTATTTGCAATGGCTATCTTACATGATAGACTTAATTAGAAGTAAAGGGTTTATATAATAGCCACATGACAAGAAAATAAACCTACCAATGGAGATAAAGCCACTAAATGGGAAAATAAACAAGATCAATCATGGGGGTTGATAGGAATTTTCATCTCTTAAGGTCTTCGATTTCATATCGAAGAAATTGACACCCCTGATGCAACTATGAAAAATCTAAATACTATTTTTGGCATTCAAAATGAAATCAGGGCCCATCAGCTTGAAAATCAGTTGCTTACTTTGGACCCCAATAATTTCTCCTCTATTTAATATTTTATCTCCAAATTCAAGACTTTTAGACTTATATTAGAAGGTTATAAGGTCAAAAATGAATATGGTAGCCTTATCTATTCCACTCTTGCTAAGCTTGGCACTACATACTCTGTATTTGTTTCCGCCTGCCATTCCACTAGAGAAGACCTGATTTCTTAAGGAACAACATACAAGCCACCCTCTTTTGATGCCTTTTGTGATTCTTTGATAAGAGAATGAGAAAAACTCTTACACCTTGGCCTTATTAATACTAAAAACTCTTCTAAGAAAGAATTAGCAACCCAACAGCAACCATATCAAAATAATCCTAAGTAGCAGCATCCTAAAAAGAATGGTCCTAAACCAAACAAGGGTCTTAAAAAATTATAGCCACAAACTGAAAAAGAAACTCAACAAACTAATAAGGAAAATAAAAACAAATGCAAGAAAACAAATAGATATTGCAACTTTTGTAGTCATGATGGCCATGTAGAGTCCAAATGTTTTAAGAAGATGGAAGCCTTGGAAGCAGCAATGAAGAAGCACCACATCAATTTGGAGAACTCTTCAACTTCATCTTCAGGAATGGCACTTTTTTCTTGTGGTTGTCAAGCATCAAGATCTATTTATGAATTAAATGTATCTTCTTCTTCTCATTCTCATGAGTGGCTCATTGATTCTAGAGCCTCTTACCACATGACAAAAAATAAAACCATTTTTTCTTCTTTAAATGATTGTAACACCAAAAACATTTATGTTGGTGATGATGGATCTCTTAGTGTTGTAGGGTCTGGAGCCATTCAATTAGATAATGGTGAGTTTAATGATGTAATACGTTTTCCTACCTTGTCCTGCAACCTTCTATCTCTTTATGAAATAAGTCATTTAGGTGAAGGGAAAACAATACAATTCTCACCTCATGATGTTGTAATTAAGGACCTCAAACACTACAAGAAAAAAGCACATTGGTGAGGGTCATGCTTGTGACGGACCTTTAAGGTCCGTCACCAATGTCACATATGGTGACAGCCTTTAAAAAACCGTAACTGTAAGTGTATATAGTGATGGTCCTTTATGGTCTGTCACCAAAGAAATTTTCAATGACACTTTTGGTGAGGGTTTGTTGAGGCAGTCACTTTAGTTCTCTCTTTGGTGACACTTCTAGTAGCCAGGCACACTGTAAGCCCTCTGATACTCTTTTATTGCTTTTAGGTGGCGGTTAAAAAATATAAAGTCATCATTGATCATTAAAGAAAGCATCCACACAGCAAGTGATGAATTGATGTAGTCTTGCTGGTGTTTTGATCACCAAGACATTTTGGGTGACCAACATGGTGGGGTGCGTTGAGGCCCATCCTCAATTCTCTCAGTGGTACTTCAGTAATGGAGTACAACAATGTAAAGTACTCAGCTGATTACTTGGTGGCCAGTGACGGTTAAGCCGTCATCATTGATCATTCGAATGAGTTTTTGATGATGCTATGTGCCTGTTAATATATTTTTTTGTCAAAAGTTAACGATTTAATACCATTATTGTGGAGTATTTTTTATAATATGTTCAAATCCATAGGGTTAGGGTCAGTGAATTTTTTAGAAGTAATTAGTGTGTATCATTTCCCTCAAGTAATAACTAGTCGAATAGAGATTTTCTATGAGTCAAAAAATGATTCATATATATTAAGTTTATTATCTAGAAAATTCCATACAGAATGGGACATTCTTACTATATGTGGGAAATATACTATTTTAATACAATCCATGGCTTTGACAATTCTATTAATGAGAAGAGATAACAGTCCTCACCAATCACAGACACGTAGTAAATTGTCTTGCTTCACCCTGCATTTCTTAACCCTTAAACATATTAGACACCATCTTTTGTACCTACAGAACATCTTGTGAGTAACATACAGCCCAAGCTTCACATGGTTATCAGCTATAAAAACCTCATTACTCTGCTAACATAGTTGTAATAACTTGCATACAGTCCCCTAGCATGCAGACTTATATGATTTGAATGCATTAGCTCACAGCTACCATATTACAATGCCACTTGGCATGTCATTGGGATGTATTAGTGTGCCTAGTACCCCTTTCAAAGATAAAGTCCTGACTTATTAACCCTCTTATTGGCTCTTCCTTTTGTTGCCTTGACACATATTGACATACCCTGGTCCCTTGCACCACATCCTTAGCACCCAGCATGTATTGGCATATCTTGGCACTATTAATTGGCACATGATATAATTAGCACACCCTGGAACTCCCAAGCACACTTTGGGAATTATTGACATGCCTTGATATTCCCTAGCATGCCTTACCAATGCTTAGCATACCTTCTCAGTCCCTCCTTGGCATGACAACTAACACTCATTAACACTAGTCTCTGGCACACGTTCCTCATATTCATTAACTTTCATGAATTTTTACTTAGTGCTCCCTTAATGTTTTTTCCTAGTAATCCTTAACACTCATGAACATGCATTATCACTCTCTAGCACACTTTAGCACTCTTCAACATTCCCTTCCACTTCATAACATGCATAACACTTGTTCTTGACACATATTGGCGCTTAGCACGTGTTGGTGCTTGGAAAGTCTTAGCATGTGTGGAATACGTTGAGATGCCTTGGTATGATTTGGCATGGTTTAATATTAAATTTATTTGTGATTATCAGTTGTTGGAAAGTAGATGAGAAGCAACAAAGGAATACTTGGCACTTAGAATGCACTAAGACTTCGCACTTGGCACCTATTGTTGCCTAGTGTTGGTGTGCCTAGCATGCCCCTCTTCGAAAAGGTAAATTGATGACTTATTAACCCTATTATGTGTTCATTTCCTTGTAGTTTAACTTTTTTCTCCCTTTTTTTGTCTTGACATTCCCTGACATGCATTGACACACCCTTGCACATCTTGGCATGCCTTATCACTTAGCACATATTAGCATGTTTGACATGTATTCCCACTATCTGGCACATCAAAGGGGTGAAGAGAGATGTAGTCCTAAAGTAGGTCAAGTAAGAGGGCGAGTAAGGGTTGCTAAAGGGAGGTCATGATCATCCTCCAAGAGCAAGATCATCATGTGAGTGTTCAGAAGAATGTTACATACCTTAAGGGTCGGTTTGCGCTAGGAAGTAGGATGACATATTGTTGGTTCTCTTCTGGCAGATTGAGCTTAAGAGAGGTTTCTCATGAGAATCTGGGCATGTGATTTCAATGGTGTATTTGTGTGAAGGCCGCATCAAATTCTGAAATGTTGAAATTTGCAACAAGAAACAGTGAGATTGGAAACCAGAAAGGACAAAAAAAATGCACCCACACTGGTGAGGAATTTTGATGCACCAGGAGTGAGGAATGTGGGGCGTCTAATTTATTTTTCCCTTACATAAATTGGACAATAAATTGTAATTTCATCTCATAACAACTTGTGTTAGTTAATTAAGTCATGGTGACCGAGTTAGCTCAAGAAATTCAAGTACTTGAGGGTCTAAGATGAGGCATCTAGAGGGATTCTAATATTTTATGGGTCCAGTTGAAATTGATGCATTAGTGGGGTGCAAGTGTAATTAACTCAATTAAATGCGTTAAAATCAGTTTAACTGGTTCTAACTAAGTTATGAGCTAGCGAGAGGTCCAGTGAATTAAATTAGATTTAATTCAAAATGAGTGATCAATCATATAACTGATAATTCGCTATTAATAGTTGTATGCATGTCAGTTTCAAGGAATACCCAGTTGAGACAGAGGTTAAAGGGAACATAACTATCATTTGTATTCAGAGAAAATTTCCCATGTGAAATTATAAAGTCATTGGGATTCCATAATGGATTGTGCAATCAAGGAAGATTGATTTTCCTAATTAATAAGCGGTTAATTCCCTAGCTAGGATTGTATGAGCAAGGCAGGCTGAAGTAAGGATCAAAATTGGCTAAGTACTAGACCGAGTTTGCCTAGATCAACGGGAGACAATTGACAGAGTGTCGGAGAATCTCATGAGAGATTAAGCATTAATGTTTTGTTTCATGATTCCTTGACTTAATATACAATAGAGATAGAGGGCCTTTGAGCAGTTTCTTTCCCCAAATACATCATGTTGTTGTGCGATTGATAATTTATTTCTCTTACTTATATGTGATTGTGCAATCGTGTTTTGTTTTTGCAAATTGTAGGAAGGATTCAATATCTTGTTTTAGTACACTAGTAGAAAATGCTGAAATTAGTGACTAGGTGACTAAAAAATTTATTCACCGCAATTATTTCAAGTGAATTACTACTACATTTAAGCAATTTTAAGTGACAGAACTAAAAATGACTAACTTAAATGACTAATTTAGTCTAGAGATAAAATATACGACTAGATAATAAGTGACTAAGCTAAAAATGACTAACTTAAATGACTAATTTAGTCTATGACTAAAATATATGACTAGATAATAAGTGACAAAATTAATAATGATTAACATAAATGACTATTATAGTCCAAGAATAAAAATATGACCAAATAACAAGAACAACAAGTATATGAATTAGTCATTTATGTTAGTAATTTTTAATTGTGGCGGATAATTTTTTTCAAGCCAACAACTATAAATTGTGGAATACCATTTAGTTTGGAAATTATCTCCTCCCAAGTCTTAATTTTATATTTCCTTCTTATTTTTTTGTCAAAATACATTATCCCACTGAAGGGATGCATGCCCTTTCAACTTTGTGAATATATGCTTCACTCTCTCGGGGTCCTCAATTTCTTAAACTCTAGGGATTTCTCCATATTCCCAATCTAATAAATCATTTAGTCTTATCTCCCATGGGGCCTATAATTTTCACTCTTCATTACTCACATCATGAATATCTACAACAACCCCTATTTTCTTACCTTCTTTCATGGAATCCATTATACTTAACATGGACCTCAACATCTAGGTGATTTTATTTGTGTTGAAAATGCAGCAAGATGATGGAGCTTAGTGAAATGAAGTCGCCTTCACT
This sequence comes from Pinus albicaulis, assembly GCA_034641835.2. NCBI lineage: Eukaryota > Viridiplantae > Streptophyta > Pinopsida > Pinales > Pinaceae > Pinus > Pinus albicaulis. The sequence continues at coordinate 728,195,533 of CM076571.1, read as the reverse complement.
AAGTGGGCCCGCAGGCAAATTCTGGCGCAAAATCTATTTTTAGACTATGTCTATTTTTAGACATATGGAGCATGGTCCGGGGATTCCAGTATGAGATTCTTGGAGCATTGTTCATGTTGGTAAAAATATATGGGACTCTATTTTTGTGACCTATAGGTCGAAGAGGTCGAAGTCTATTTTTAGACTGCCTCTCCTAAAAATAGGGAAGTCAAATATTATTTACCCTTAATAATATTTGGACTCTAAACAACAGTTTACTCTCTTGGAGCACTTCATTTCGAGCTACAGAAGTGGCTCATGCATCTGACAGAGGAATCACGTGGTTCCCAAGGGTTTGATGGCATCATGCATGGTTGACTTCAGTTGGACTTCAGTGGCAGAAGTTTGGAGGAGTTAATGAGACGGATAGTGGAGTTGTGTTCTGTTTATTTTAGTTGAACTAGTTGAGATTAGTTTAACTAGCTAATCAATTAGTTATGAGTGGAGTGAATTAAATATTATTTAATTCATTAATTAGTAACTCATTATTCAGCTCAAGAACACATCAGTTCACTACAGTGCATGATCAGTTCAGTGGAGACCAGTGAAAGAGGTAGATGAAAGGGTGGAGTTAGCTATCAGTGGCGACATCAGTTGTGCATGAGTTTTGCACCACACTTGGAGGATTTGTCCATGAAAATTGCGCAGTCAAGCCAAGGAGATTCGAACCTTGGATCTCTATATAAACAGGCCTGGATTGCGCAATAGAGGCAAGGCAATTGGCGGTGAGTTTTGAACCAGTAACCTGTTCAAAACTGAGCTAGATTGTGTGTAACTTTATGAGAAAGTGTTGAGTACTTGTGAGGAGTATTGTACTGGGTTTGTTACATGATTTCTTCATTATAATATTATACACAATAGCTGTGGGGTTTTCAGCTATAATCTTTCCCCATACATATTGCGTTAATGTGTATAATGAATTGATGTGCTATCGCTTGATTTTATTTCCGCATGTGTGATGATGTGAGTTGATCTGAGTGGAAGAGATTATGTGTTGCATATAAATTCGAATTGTATGTGATTAGGATAGTCTCGGTGAATAATTATTTATTATTCAGCAAATTTCTACATGGTATCGGAGCTATTGAAGTTCAGATTGATCATCACAGTGATTACAAACTTATTTCGGTAGACAGAGTCTGCATGCGGGCCAGGTAGCCTCCGGATTCATCTTTCTTCGGAAAGTGAAAGGTCTGGTAAATGCCCCTTGTAGTCGATCTATGTGCTAGAAATAATTTGTTCTCACGATCTAGATCAGTTGAGCTTTGAGGTGGAATTTGAAATTTTGCAGCAGTTTTGTTTTCTTGGTGCCAGTGTTGAAAATGTCTTTCAACGGTTTGCGACTCGAATATGCTCTTGAAGGCAGTTCGAATTATGTTGCATGGAAGGATCGCATGGAAGCAGTATTAGAAGATAATGGTCTGAAGGAGTTCGTAGATATGGATGTCCAAAAGCCCACTGATCCTGCTGAAGTCGAAGTATGGCAAAAGAAGATGGCGAAGTGTCGAAGGATCCTGTTGGAGGGCGTCAAGGATCATATTGTATCCAGCCTGCATGGAAAGGATACTCCATACTTAATGTGGAAAGCTTTGACGGATCTATTCCATAGTAAGACTGACCAAAGGAAGCTGGTGCTCAAAGATAAGCTCAGGAACATCAAGATGGAAGGGCGACAGTATCGCCAAATACCTCACGAAGTTCACTCAGTGCAGAGATGAGCTGGGAAGTGTGAGGGTGACTGTCGATGAAGAGGACATGGTCGACCTGGCTCTCCTTGGTCTTCCGAAGGCTTGGCACTCATATCAAGATAGTGTCAATGGTTAGGATAAGCTGCCGGGATGGGAGCGCCTTTGGGCGGATCTCATGCAGGAGGAGATAAGGAGGACTTCTCAAGATGGATCTTCATCAAAGGGAGCTGATGAATAAAACTGCGCTTTCGTGGCCAAAGCAAAGAAGGGGAAGGGTAAGAAAACCTCTCATTCTGGTGCAAAGGGAAAGAAGCAGGATATGGTGAAAGTGAAGTGTTTTCAATGCCATGATCACTGACATTATGCTACCAATCGTCCAAAGAAGAAGAAGAACAAGCAAGCGGGAAGATCTGCAGATGGAGAAGCTTTGGCTTCACAGTTCGAGCTTGACTTTTCACTGATCGCATGCTTGGTTTCAAGTGTGTTGGGATCAGTATGGTTCTTGGACAGCGGTGCGTCATTTCATATGACGGGAGATCGGGATTTGTTCTCAGATCTGGAGGACAAAGATTTGGGTGTGCACATCGAGATGGGCGATGATGGTAGATACGGTGCGACTGGTATCGGTACCATATCCTTTCAGAGGGAGTCTCGATGTTGGAAGATAAAGGGTATGATGTGGTCTTCAGCGAAGGAAAAGCCTTCCTGCGCAGTAAGACTACTGGAGAGACCCGGAAGATAGGGGTTCGAACTCAGAACCTTTATCAGTTGCAGGTAGATGACTGCGCAGCTATGGCATGCAAGGCTGGAGATGTGGTGAGCCGGGATGATGAGGGCGAACTATGGCACAGGAGATTGGGCCATCTTCAACATGGAGCTTTGAAGATTCTGCAGCAGATTTCTACTGGACTTCCTAAGGGCACCCTTGCGCAGTCAGATCAGTGCAAGGGGTGTACTTTAGGGAAGTATGTGAAAGCCACCTTTCACGAGAAGGATAGTCGCGCCACGACGATCCTTGAGAGAGTTCACACAGACGTGTGTGGTCGTTTCTCAGTTGCTTCGACAGCAAAGCACAAGTATTATGTGATCTTTGTTGATGATTTCTCTCGAAAGTGCTAGATCTTCTTCATGCAGAAGAAGAGCGATACATTCGCGAAGTTCTGTGAGTTTAAAGCACTGGTCGAGAAGGAGTCGGGGAAGAAGGTGATTGCTCTAAGGAGTGATAGCGGTGGTGAATTCATCTCGGCTGAATTCAAGGAGTTCTGCAGCGCAGAAGGGATTCGGAGAGAGCTCATCGCACCCCATAACCCACAGCAGAACGGGGTGGCTGAGCAGAAGAACAGAACGATCGTGGGTGCTGCACGGGCGATGTTGCATGATCAGGGCCTACCCCTTCACTTGGGGGCTGAGGCATGCAATACAGCAGTGTATGTGCAGAACCGTTGTCCTCACAAGGTTCTTGGCATGAGTACACCAGAGGAGGCTTATTCTGGCAAGAGGCCTGATATTTCCCATTTGCGGATTTTTGGTTCTCTTGTCTACATGCATGTGACAAAGGATGCGAGAAGGAAGCTGGATCCAACTGCTGAGGTTGGAATATTTTTGGGGTACACTGATACACCTCACAACTATCGGGTGTATGTGCCAGACAGTCGCAAGACTGTTGTGCGACGGGATATAAAATTTCAGGAGGAGAAAGCCATGCAGTGTTCGCTTGAGAGGGAGCTACACTTGCATGCAGATGAGGAGCTGTTAGTTCCTAAGGAGGAGCTTCCGGATGTGGATCAGCCACAAGAGGAAGTTCAGGAGGTGGAAGAAACCACCCGTGCAGCGCCAACCATCAGAGGGCGCATGCGCACTACAGAAGCTGAGCGACTGGCTCGAGATGCAGAGAAGGTTGTAGGACCACCTACAGCACAGCGCAGACAGAGGCAGTCACCGGATCGGTACACTGGATACATGGCTCTTGTGAGTCAATGTGTTTTGACGGAGCCATCCTCTTTTGAGGAAGCTGTGGAGGAACCCGCATGGGTTGATGCCATGATCGAAGAATATGATTCGATCATCAGGAACAGTGCATGGGAGATTGTCCCAAGACCGGTTGGGAAATCGGTTGTAGGTTCGCGATGGATCTACAAGGTGAAGCAGGCGGCTGACGGGAGTGTGGAGAAGTACAAGGCGAGATTTGTCGCCCGTGGCTTCTCACAGATCGAGGGGATTGACTATGAGGAGAATTTTGCACCTGTCGCAAGGTACTCTTCCATACGGACGATCCTTTCTCTCTCAGCGCAGATGGGGTGGCACATTCATCAGATGGATGTGAAGACTGCGTTCCTCAATGGAGTTATTGAGGAAGAGGTGTACATAGAGCAGCTTGAAGGTTTCGAGATCTTCAGCAGTGAGTCGCATGTGTGCCGACTCAAGAGAGCACTGTACGGGCTGAAGCAAGCACCTCGTGCTTGGTACACTCGGATAGACAGCTACTTCACGGGGCTTGGATTCTCCAAGAGTGAGGCGGATCCAAACCTGTACCAGATTGTGGTGGAGGGGAAGCTGTTGATCATCGTACTGTATGTAGATGATCTGATTTTGACTGGCGATGAGCAGTTGATACTTTCATGCAAGGAGAATCTTGCACGAGAGTTTGAGATGAAGGACTTGGGCATCCTTCATTATTTCCTGGGATTGGAGATTTGGCAGCGCAGCGGAGGACTGTTTGTTTCTCAGGGCAAGTATGCCCGGGAGATTCTGGAGAGGTTCAACATGCAAGGCTGCAAGCCTGTTGACACTCCTCTTTCTGGTGGTTGGAGGAAGGAGGATGCTACTTTAGCGGAGGTAGTGGATGCCACTGTCTATCGACAGTTGGTGGGGTCGCTTATGTATCTGGTCAATACACGACCCGATATATGCTATGCAGTTAACCAGCTTTCGCAAGCTATGGTTAAGCCTACCAAGCTCTTTTGGAAGGCAGGCAAGCATGTATTGTGCTATATCAGAGGCACATCGAGATATGGTCTATGGTACAGACAGGAGGATGGAGTGAAGCTTTCTGGCTTCACTGATGCAGATTGGGCAGGGAGTCCAACGGACCGGAAGAGCACTTCTGGAGGAGTTTTCAGCATTGGGTCGACAGCAGTTTCCTGGTACAGCAGGAAGGAGAGATCCGTGGCACTCAGTTCAGCAGAGGCCGAGTACATGGCAGCAAGTTTGGCTGCATGCGAGGCTATTTGGATGAGGAAGATCCTCGCAGGTTTGTTCAGGTTGCATTTGGAGCCTACAGTGATCTACTGTGATAACCAGAGTTGCATCAAACTCTCGGCTAATCCAGTATTTCATGATAGGTCCAAACACATCGACATCAGGTACCATCATATCAGAGATTGTGTTCAGCGGAGAATCATGATGCTTTCATATGTTCCCACGGAGGATCGGGATGCCGACATCCTGACGAAGGCGCTCACCAGGAGCAAGTTCGAATTCCACAGAGGCAGGATAGGGGTTGCAGATAATCCATATCTTGCTGAGAGGGAGTGTTGAAAATGCGGCA
>CM076571.1:728066304-728190159 GCA_034641835.2 Pinus albicaulis | reverse complement strand
CCAAATTCCTTTTTCCCTACACCAAGATGTTATCAACCTTCATTAGCTATGTTGGGTGAGTCATCTATGTTTTCTCAATCTCCAAAAACATTTTTATACGGTGGTCTGTCTGTTCCTTCAAGGTACCAGTCAATTTCTGGTACTTTCTTAGGGGAAACTCCTGAACCAATTGAACAAGTGTTATCATCTGGTACAAATGGAACTAAAGCTGAAAAATTAAAGACAAAACAATTTTTTATGATGTCTGGCAATATTCCAAATCCTCGACCTCGAGGAAGTCAGTTACCACCTGGGGGGCAACCACAAGGAATTCAGTTACCACCCGGGGGGCAACCTCAAGGTAGTAAATTACCGCCCAGAGGGCAACCTCAGGGTAATCTTTTACCAGGTCAAACTGTAGGACAATATTTCCTGCCTGGTGTTGGTCACTTTAATTGCTTATTAATTTAAACAAACAAGTGCTACATAAATTGTCAACCCAGGGAAGTCTGTTTATTTCAAATACAATCACACACTGTATATGCTTAATCTCAAAAGCAATGGAAAGTTGTAGTAACAATTACACTAATCAAACCTTGCTTCAAACAAACTTAAGTTCTACTTGAGTTATAGCAAAGACAATATTTCTATCGCAGAAAATCACCAAAAGAATCCTGGATTACATTAAAAAGATAACAATCTAGGAAAGGAAACCAATTTGCAGAAGAAAAGACTAATTATACTATAACAGAGGACAAGACCCTATTCCCCAATTAGGAATCTTCAACACCTGTTTCTGATTACCACGTTTTCACAAACTCATTCTGTAAATAAGATTACCAGTTAAAATAACCCACAATTACCTAGGAATGAATTGTATGAAAACAATGCAACAATCAATGGAAACAGAGTTTCAGCAATAGATAACAGAGTTCCAATACTGCATAAATGATTTCATCAAACATATTTTAACAAGGCATAAATTAAAAGAACAATTAACACACTACGGAAATAAATGGGTGAATCTTGTGAAGAAGGTGGGCCATTTCCTTCAAACAAGATTCCCCAGGAGAAGGAACTAAAATGAAATGCTCAGAACAAGCTTTTATTCATCTGTCAAAATTAACATATTATAAAGGATTCACATCCTTCTTTGTAAGTCTCTTTCAAAATAAACCTTCCGTAGTATTTAATCCCCTCTAATGCTGATGTCTCCTCTTTTTAAAGAGGAGATATCTATTACACAGTTGGTTACATCATAGAATATCCTATTCTTAACCTGATCTAATCTTCTATACTAAAATAGAATATTCTGTTCTTCCATAGAAAAATGTTGTTACAATGGTTACAATGGTACTAGATCCAAGGTTCAATTGTTACAGCCAGTGTAACAGCTCCCTTACTTGTCTTTTCTTGTTGTTGTTGTGCTTGAAATTATGCTTCAGAATCGCAAATCACGGGCTATTTCAACAACGGGATTTGTGTCCTATGTTGACTGTTTCAGCAACACGGTCTTCAGACAGCCATGATGAATTAACTGCAGTCTTCAAAATGTCTCAGCAACTATATATTTTCGATTAATGATTAAATATGAAAGTAATGTAAAACTACATGTAAAACAAGTTAAACATATAGCAAAGAGAAGAACGTTATATAACTTTGGAAGAATGGATGAAAGTGATGATATAGGCTTTAAATATGGACTGGAAAAGAGTGGAATGATAGCAAAATGTATGGTCAAAAAGGTACATTATAGAGTCCTAACATCCCCCCCAACTAAAAAGGTTGCATGTCCTCAGGCAACTTTAATCTGAATCAGAGTCCGGATACTGGCTTTTGGCATGCAAGTTACTTAAGCAATAGCTATGGAAGGTATTGTTTGTTAAGGCTCTGAATCCTTGCGCATTTTGAAATATTTTCTAGGTTGCTAATTCATCCTTGTTGGGAAACTTATGATGAGCATGATATTCCTCTGCTAGCATCCACAAAATAGGAAAATGAAAGTGGTACCCTATCCACTTTTCAGTGCATTGCTGAACACATTTGATATAATTGGGTACTCTAGAGAATGTAGTTTCAAGATTAGTAGGACTAAAAGGATTATACTCCTACTTTTCCTTAGAAGATTGTTTCCAAAAAATATTATTTTCTCTCAAGGCAACAGTTTATTTGGCTTTAATAAAATGGTAACAATCCTGAAGTATTGAAGCCTGTAATTGCCGTATGTGTTCTGTCATCCTTGGTTTCTTAAAAAATTGATAATATTCTACCACAAAGATGACAGGGTTCTGGGGTTCTGGCATTATCCAGAGAAGACGGTTATCTTCATTATGCCTGGCTGCAAGAAAAGAAGTCTACCATGTAATCTGATTAGCAAGGAAAGAGGAAAATTCCCTGATCTGAATGTCGCCAACAAGAGGGTTAAGATTAAACCTTCTGTTTTCAGGGATGGATTCATTGTGAATATAAAATTCACACAATAAGTGTTTATCACTGGTAGAGGCTTCTGCAAATGTTTTCACAAACTATTCGGATGTAAGCACCTCGTGAGGTCTTCCATCTCTGATTTCTTTCAACTGAAAGTAAGCAAGACATTCTTTGAGTAATAGAGAGTAATTCAGAGATGGTTTCCTAGCAACCAATAATTTTTGTACCAGTTCAAACATTAGGAGAAGTTTTCCTTTTAGCTCTTTATTCTACTTCTTATGATCCCTATATTGCTGGAGTGTTTTCTCCAAGATCTCCCAATTTGAATATATATGATTCTGCCAAACTAATTTGTGCTGCTTAAAGGTTTTATCTTGCGAAATGGCATATTATTTCTTCCATTTATTCATTATTTTCTTCTCATTCCATGGTTCAGTTTTTATTTCAGTATTGCAAGTGGTAGGCTGAGGTATAGTCGGAGTAGAAATAACAATAGGAACTTCAGATTTAACAGATACAGTAGGCTGGGGTACTTGTAAATTAACTTATTTTTTCTGAAATTTTGGAAGGCCCTACTGGTTCTTGTGTAACATTAGGGTGTTCCTCTTTGACTGCAAAAGATGTATATGCTCCCGACATTGGGACTTGAACTATCTTATATCATGCTTGATGATAAATATTCCCACATTAGCTTCACATATATTCCTTATATGGATAATTTTCTGTGTTTGTCTGCCATTGATGTTGCATGGGATAGGGTATAAAAATTAAGCTCCTTGTCATAGGCTTCCTTTGCTGTCGCCAATGCTTGCTTATAAGTTTTCAGTTCTAATATTAGAAACTCATTTTCTTGTAGAAGGGAAGCCAAAGTGACTAGGCTTTTTGTATCAGTCGTAGTCTGAGGAACTGGTTGCTGTGTTTCAGCTATAGCTGGTTCTTGTGTGGCCTCTAGAGTTGGTTCCTTTGTGGTAGCTACTAAATGAGTAGCATCTTGGGCATCTAGTTCCTGTACATAAGTAGTTGGTTCTTGTGTTTCAGCTACTGAATGAGTAGTTGGTTCTTGTGGGACAGCTACTGAATGAGTAGCTGGTTCTTGTGTGACAGCTACTTGCTCTGTAAAAAAAAATGTTGCAGTACCCTGGGCATCTGGTTCTTATGTTTCAGTGCCACTGGGTGATACAGGTAATAATCTTGGGGTTTGGGAGGGTGGCGGTGTATGGGGTTTTAAAAAAATGGTTACAGGGTCAGGGGTAGTAGGAATGGTTGCTGCTTCAGTAGACGTCATAATTCTTCTCCTAGGTAAGAAGGCTGAAAAAGCAATAGTTTGCTTTTTCCTTTTATGAGAGTTTTTTTCCTGAGGAGAAGGGCTATCAGAGGAGGTATCTGCTTTAGTTGCAACCCTTGTTTGTCTTTTTGGTAGAAAGGCGGTCGTGATTCGCCTTTTCCTTTTACGAATAGAGGAAGAGGGGTTATCAGCTTGAGAATCATCACTGGGAATATGGACAGTAGGATCAGATGATTCTGCTAAGTTGTGGGATGGAATTGAAGAAGGGTTAATTGGATTAGTTGGTTTTGTGGATGGAATTGGTGGAGGGTCAGGGATGTTATCTAACTACTGCTCGTGGGGATTTTCAGGATTTTCTTGAGGATTTTCAGCAACTTCTTGAGTAATTTTGACAGCTTCTTGAGGAATTTCAGCAGCTTGCTGAGGGTCTATGGGTAGGTTGTTTAAGGGAGGGTTTTTTTGAGAAAAACCCTTATGAATCAGTAGCTGAACAAGACGGTGATGGGTGAGGAAAAGGAGTGGGAATTTTACCCGTCTACAATAATACGACATATTTTTAATACACCCAAGTAAATAATAAGGAATATTTAGCAGTCGACCATGTCGTAAATGATTTAACAAGACAAAATCATGCTGGTAGACTACTTGGTAGAAACCTTCACAAGTGAGGTATAGTTTCATGAATTCAGCAACTTTCGGCCAAGGAGGCGGTAATGAGTGAAGTTAGACACTCCGACCTTTAGGCTCGACTTGTTCTCCTGGCAGAAGAAAATCCTATTGTGCATTCAGAATGATATGCTTTCGACTAAACCATCGAGTGCCATTGACCGGCAGACCTGAAACTTGTGCTATGTCACCCTCTGAGACTAGAATTCGGACTCCCTAGACAGTAGAATGATCTTCCTGAATATTTTGTGCAAATTCAAGGACCTTTTGTGGATCAAATTCCTAAAGCCTCTGAAAATATCCTACCCAGCTTGCCTGCTGAAACATTTGATACACCTCTAGGTATAATTCAAGCAGAGCTATTGAACTAGGATCGTGTCGAATAGCAGGTCCTACAATAGTTAACCATCTTTGGTAAAATGCATAGTCAAAAAGGCAAGTTACCGGACTTCGAACAGAGAAAATTTTGTGAATGAGAACATGGAATAGAGGTGAAGAGGCGAGGTAATGGGTAAGAAATATGACGGTAATTGGCATGTTGTGAAATGATGGCATATAATTTCGATATTCTCCCCCAACTATGGCTGAAATAATGACTTTGAATGTATGGGGATTTGTGAAATATTCTCATTTAACCATAGTTTAATTGTACTTACATATAAAATTTACATCCCTCATGTTTACCTTTGATTTGTACTTCGAAAAATATAGTGCTTGCTTATAATAGCTCAATATTCATGGAAGAACTTTAGAGGATTTTTGAAACATGAGGGAGATTATATTAGAGGTCTGTTTCATCATAGGAGAAGGCAGTGAAAGGACAGTGTTAGCATAAGGAATAAGATAAGTGAGAATGAAAGAACTAAAGAAGATGGTTTCATGACATAAAATGCTGCATAGTCATATCTTTGGAAAAAAAATGGTGTTTCAGCAACGGGAAAAATGGATGAAATTCTGCTGAAGAGTGGTGTTTTAGCAGTGGAAAAATAAGGAAAGTGTTGCTGAGGAGTGATGTTTTAGAAGTGGGAAAATGGGGAAAATATTTGCTGAGGAATGGTGTTTCAGCAATGTGAAAAATAGGGAAGATATTTGCTGAAAAATGGTGTTTCAGCAATGGGAAAAATAGGGAAAATGACATCAAAAGGAAAAATGAATGAAGGGAATGAATGATGAAATGTTACTGGGAGACAGGGAAATGAACTATGAATGGGTTGAAGTGAGGGGAGCAATGCTTCTCAAAATGCAGCTTGGATTTGCTTGTGGTGAAATTGTCCTTCCTTGGTAAGCATTTCCTTAATCAAAAATCTGCAAAATAATCAATTGTAACATGCAAGCCCTTGATAGGGATTATTAGTTTAAGAAATCTAATCTAATACTAAAAATAAAATGAAAAAAATCAAATGAAATGAGGAGCAGAAGGCTCCCCTAAAAAGAGATAATGTGCATCTTCCATGCAAGTGGCCTTAAAATATTCTTTGGGAATAGTGCACTAGTACAGATGAAGCCGATGACCATTTACTAATAGTGGTATTTTAGAGTCATCAATCGTTAAGAGCCTTACTGTTCCATTGGGAAAAACAGTATCTATTTCATAAGGTCCCAGCCATCTTGTACGTAGTTTCCCTTGAAAATTTTCAAACCGAGAATCATACAATAAAGCCCAATTACCTTTTTGGAACTGCTTATGCTTGATGCCACTTTATTCTTTGTTGTTGGATCATAGTTATCTGATGAATGGCATCTAATATTTTTTCATCCAATTCATGAAGCTGCTACGACCTAGTTGTCTGTGCATCAGTCAAATCAAAGTTAATAGCTAAAGCAGTCCTTAAGGTTTTAATCTCAAATTCCACAGGAAAAATAGTACTTTTACCATAAACCAATTCATAGGGAGAAAATCCTATAGTATTTCTCTAGGTATTTCTATAAGCCCATAGTGCTTCACGGAGCCTTTGAGACCAATCCTTCCAATTTTCCTTCATTGTTTTTTATATAATGGCTTCTATTAATTTGTTTGTACTCTCCACCTATCCATTGGCTTGGGGGTGGTATGGTGTAGTCATTCTATGATGAATATGATATTTGTGAAGGGTGGCTTTGAAACCATGAGAAGTAAAAGGAGGTCCTCCATCTATCAATAGCTCTCTAGGAACTCCAAATCTAACAAATATTTCTTCAAATAGGAAAGCTAGGACAACTTCTTCATTAGCTCTAAGGAGTGCTTTAGCCTCCACCCATTTAGCCATGTAATATATGCAGACTAATATATAAGCTCTTTAGTAGGATGGAGGATTAATGGGTCCTATAAATTCTAAGGCCCATCTTTCAAATGGTTCAAGTATTACCTGGGGGTTTAATGGCATTTCATCTCTATGATTAGGTTGACCCATTCTCTGACAGCTATCACAAGCCCGGAAATATTTCTTTGCATCCTTAAAGAGTGAGTGCCAATAATAACCCATCCTAAGAATTTTATGTGCCGTTCTCTTATCAACAAAATTCCCTCCGCAAGGGCCATCATGAAAATATTTTAGTATATCATAAACCTCATCTTCTCTAACGCATCTTCGGATTTCATGATCAAGTCCTGTGTATAAAAGACACCCACTTATCCAGCTATACCGCGCACTTTTTTGAATGATTTTTATTTTCTCTCGATGTGATAGGTGTGATGGTAACTTCCCTGCAACCAGATAAGTGGCAATGTCTGCATACCATGGTGAGTGAGAATATACTGAAAATAAATATTCATCAGGAAAGGAATCATCTACTAGAGTATTATCATCTTATTTTAACCGAGAAAGGAAATCATCAACTACATTTTATTTCCTGGTCGATCTACAATTGTAATATCAAACTCTTGTAATAACAATAACCATCTGGTGACTCGAGCATTTGTGACAGATTTGTTCATTAAATACTTAATAGCCAAGTGGTCAGTATGGAAAAAAGTAGAGTAACCAGTAATGTAATGTCAAAATTTATTAATAGCATAAATCACTGCTAAAAATTCCTTTTCAGTAACTGTGTAATTAAGCTCAGCAGGAGTCATATTCTTACTAATGAAATAGAGAGCATAAGGAAGATGGTTTTCCTCTTGTCCCAAGATAACTCCAATTGTAGTATCCGAAGCATCAGAGGATATATGAAAGGGAAGTGCCCAATCAGGTCCCCTTAAAATAGGAGCTGTAGATAACTGATGCTTGAGTTCAACAAATGCTTCCTAGAAAAGATTAGTCCACTTGAATTCAACATTTTTCATAAGTAATACAAACAAAGGAGAAGCTATTTTGGAATTTTTTTTTATGAATCTTTTGTAATATCCTGCATGTCCTAAGAAACTTCTCACATCTGTTTGTGTTTTAGGAATAGGAAGGTTCTGAATGACTTATATTTTGGATGGATCTACTTGAATTCCTTGAGATGAAATAAAATGTCGAAGCACTACTCCTTCACTCATCATCATATGAAATTTTTTGGTACTTAAGGAGAGGTGAACTTGTATACATCGTTTAAGTAATTTCTCAATATTCTATAATGCATCTTCAAAAGAAACACCATAAGGGGTAAAGTCATCCATAAATATTTCCATAGATTCATTAAGCATATCAGAAAATATTCCCATAACTGCTCTTTGAAAGGTTGTTGGTGCATTACATAGTCCAAATGGGAGAACTCTATAGGAAAAAGTTCCACAAGGACTAGTAAAAGTGGTCTTATCTTGGTCTTGGGGTGCAATTCTAATTTGATCATACCCACTAAACCCATCTAAAAAGGAGAAGAATTTCTTCCCTGAAAAACTATCTAATACCTAATCAATGAATGGTAAAGGAAAGTGATATTTTTGAGTGGCTTTATTTAAGGCTCTATAATCTACACACACTCTCCATTTCCTGTTTTTCTTAGGAACTATTACCAGTGGGGAAACCCATTCACTGTCAGATATAGGATATATAAACCCTGCATTAAGAAATTTTTTATGTTCCTCTTTAACAATCTCTCTTAAATTAGGGTTCATTCGTCGTTGGGGTTGACAAACTGGTCGAAAACCTTCCTTGATATAGATCTGGTGAGTACATAATTCAGGAGAGATTCCCTTCATATCTATATAGTCCCATGTGAATGCTTCCTTATTTTCAAGCAGTAACTTCATTAATTGCTGCGTTTCAGCAACTGTCAAGTCGAAGTTTATGTTCAACATTTTTCCAAGTTCGATTTCTACTGTTATACTTTTAGAAGAGATGGTGGTTGATGTTTGAGGTAGATCTTCAGATTTAAGATTTCCCTGGGTATCTAATTTCAAAAGTGAAGCCATCTGATTATGTGTTTCAAGAGTCACAGAGGAGGGTTCACAAATAAAATTATTAATTACCTCATCCTCAGTGGTATATTTAAGGCCTAAAGCTTGTCCGATAGTCAAAATAGGTTGAATAGCATGATCATCATAGTCCATCCATAAAGAATTATCATTATTAATCATGGGTGTAGCCTAAGGTTAGAGAGTAAGCTGCTTAATTTCATATCCTTTGGAAATTTTCATTGAACCAGATCTGCAGCTGATAAAGGCATCGACTGTGGCTAACCAGGTCCTTCCCAGAATTAAAGGATGTCCCCTCAACTTTGTTTTAGTCTGTAACACCACAAAGTTAGCCAGGTAATTCTAGGATTCAACTGAGATAACTAGGTCTTCAATAACTCCTTCCGGTTTGATTGTAGAACGGCCAACTAACTCTAGGATGGTTGGTGTATCTATTATTACGTTTTCAGCTGTAACAGTTGTGAAGTTTCAAGAGTCATAATATTTATAGAAGCACCTAAATCTACCAGAACTTGAGGGATTATTGTTTTACCGACTTGGACTGTCATGGTAGAATGGCTAGGGTCACCATATTTAACTGGAGGAGATTGGGAGTGTAAAAACTCTGGTAAAACTTGATAAATATATATTATTAATGATGAAAGATGAGATGATTACAATGAGGGATTGCCTAGGCTTTAAATAGCCTCAAGGTGTCCCTTGGCGAAGAGGCATGATCTTTGATCATGCCCTTTCAGTTAATAAAACCTAACATAACTATATCTTTAACTAATAATTAATAAAATATTCATAACATTGCCCCTCTCTTAAATATGCTTTGTTCTCAAAGCATACGTAATGATGGACAATGTTGACGAATGTCTGGTTTTCTCAAGCGATGAGCTCTTGCTTCCCACATTTTAAAAAGATCGTGAAGCATCTTCTCAAGCTCCATCTGTTGGTGATGTGGACAGTGAAAAGATTTGATATCAACAGAGTTGGATACTGTCTTGACTTCTATTGGACGTTTGATTTTCCTATTGGAAGACACTTTTATGGGTAGATCTTGGAATACTTTTTCATGTTTCCCAACTATCCCTTGTTCTTTTGGTGATTTTTTGTGATTCCTTTTTAGATTTAGGGGTAAGTTACCAACAATTATTGTTTGATGCAACTTCTTCTCATCATCAAACGCTTCCTTCTTAACACCCATATGTGCTTCATCACCGAAGGCCTCAACAGTGTCTGCCGTTATATCAGTGGCTTCGGATGTGTTAGTCGCTTCACATGTTTCGTTAAATTCTATGGATGGAACATTTTGTTGTTTATAAACATCTGTATCTTCATGGTGATGTGGGGAATCGGTTTTTTCCTGATGCTCTTCCGAGTTCCCTGAATCTGCGGAATTGTTTTGTTGATTTTGTTCCCTGTTAGGAGATATTGGGGATTGTGTCGGACTTAACTTATCTATTTTATCATTTAGCTTACTGTAGAGTTCTGTCATATTGTTCATGATCACATTAAATTTCTGCAATATTTTGTCCTCTTTGTCCTTAGCCTCCATTTGTTTAAGCCATATTTGCCTTTTTATCTGATCAATCGTCATCATTGATAAAGACATACTGAACAGGTATGAGGTGGGAAATATTTTCTGCCAGTTTTTCCTCTTTTTTTCTTTAAAATTAATTAATTAATTAATTAATTAATAATATATATATATTTTTTTTAATAATTATATAATTATTATATATATATAATTTTTAATTAAAAATTATATAATATATATAATTTAATTATATAATTATTATATATATATAATTTATTAAATGGAAATTATATAATATATAAATAAACTATATAATTACAATATATATATATATAATTATTAATCAAATTATATAATATATATTTTATATATAATAAAAAAAAATCGTGTTTTTTTTTTAAAAAAAAAATGTGCCCGTTCACGTGTTTTTTTTTTATGACTATGTTATATATATATACCTGTCCGCTTAAAATTATATCCGGATGTTTTAAACGTTGTATGGTTTAAATGTCGATGAACCTTCACAAACTTATACCTGTCCGCTTAAAATTATACCCGTATGTTTATTTTATTTGCTGCCGCTGTATGGCCACGACAGAGGAAAAAAAAACGGTGGTGTAGTGGTTAAAAAAAATCGTGTTTTTTTTTTAAATGTGTCGTTTGGTTTAACTTTAAATGACACACCGTTTGATAATTTACCCGCTCACGATTTGCACGTAGGTATAATGTTATGTTATCAGAGAATTTCGATTTGGTATTAATATTTTACTGCCGTTTAAAACTGTGATGTATATTCCAGGTATGTCTGCGCTGTAAAAAAAAACGTGAATTCCACCCGTCTGTCAGCAACTTATCTTCTGATGAATGGCCACAGGTCCGAGCTGTCCTTTAATATAGGTACTTTGATGAGTATACCGAGATATGCTTCTGCACAGGGTTCAAGACTCTTGCTACACAAATCAAAGATATATCATCACAATTTACTATCCAATCCACAGTCTGAGGTTCTGTGACACTGTTCACAGGTTGCTGTAACAAGGTCTGAGTTATTGTATTGAAGCACTATAATTGAAAGAGACCAAGTTACCAAAGATTGTTCCTGCAACTATCCACACTGAAGTCTGAAATCTGTCCTAGTCCAAACCTCAACCTTCAGGTCTGAATTAATAGCACCGAGCCCAAAATTTTATGATGGTTCTTTGGTTTGAGACCTCCACAGGTGGCTGGACAGTTTTCTATGATTCAAGATTAAAACAATTCTGAGGTGAGCACTGTCTCCACAATCAGCTGTCCGAGGTCTTCTTAGGACTGTTTTACTGTTATGATGTGTTTTTTTTTTTTTTTTTTTTTAAATCCTAAACCAGAATTAACGCATCAAATATACTTCTCCTCGGCCTCCTTTATACTTCTGTCCCTTTTCTTTGAATTCTATCCGAAATTATTTTATGTTCACGATCTTGAAAAAATCTGCAATTCTGGAATTTGCAGTTCTGGAATTCCGTAATTCCGGGGTGATCACACAGATCCCAAAAGAGCGATGGCTCCGATACCAATGGAGTGTAAAAACTCTGGTAAAACTTGATAAATATATATTATTAATGATGAAAGATGAGATAATTACAATGAGGGATCGCCTAGGCTTTAAATAGCCTCAAGGTGTCCCTTGGCGAAGAGGTATGATCTTTGATCATGCCCTTTCAGTTAATAAAACCTAACATAACTATATCTTTAACTAATAATTAATAAAATATTCATAACAAGATTTATCGGACATTAATGCAGATAGATCACCCATAACATGAACTGTAAAGGGATCTTTAGCTTTCTTACCGGGTTTCTTCACATAAATATCTCTCATTGTTCTGGCATAAATTGGTACATATCTTAGTGCTTGTAAAAGTGGAATTTTAACATATAGATCCTGTAATTCCCCTAAAAGATTAAAATCAGGTGGCTCAGGCATTTTAGTTAGAACTAAACACTGAGGGAATGGTGGTTCTGCTATTTCAACACTCTTATTAAAGGGTGGTTGTACCTCTTTATGTGAATCATGTTTTTTAGTCTCTTCTTTATCAGAATCAGAAGAGGTAACATCATCGATAATGGGTTCAACTATTTTCCCAGATTGTAAATGAATGTCATTACATTGTGCAGGGAAAACAGGAAGTATAGGCTGGTTCTGAATATCAATAACTTGCACAACTTTATCATTGGGGTTAGGATTTGGTTGTACAGGTAGCTGGGGTCTCATCATTTGATTATTCGGTGGAGCACCTGATGGTAGAGGAAGTGGTTGCTGAAATTGAGGAAATTGATTTGGAAACGAGAGTTGTTGACCCCTCCAGTTCAGATTCCATTGGTTAAAATAAGATTGTTGTTGTGAAGGCCAAGGAGTCCACATTGCAAGATCTACAAAGGGAGGGTTTGTTTTTTGCATGGGTGGGTAGTTCATTTGATTGAAGAGAGGGTATTGAATTTGGTTAAAGGGAGGGTAATTTTCTTGACTAAAAGAAGGATAATTTTTCCAACGATTAGAAGATGTAAATGGCATATTAGAGTTCATACCTTGTCCTCGTGGTTGCCATTGCCTTCTCTGTATTAGCAGATAGACTGCTTCAGCTTCTTCTTTAGTTGGTTGCAATGCTACTTTTATTCCTGGTAAAGAAGGGCACTATTGCATTTCATGATCCTTCTCACAAAGGGTGTAGATTGGCATCTTGTCCATTGGGCATTCCCTTAGTGGGTGTTTATCTCTGCATTTGGGGTAAAAGACAGACAAAGATGCTTCTACTTTAGCTTGTTTCTTCTTAACATGCAAGGTCTCAATATGTGAAGCAAAAGAACTTAACATTTTAGTTTTAAATTCCTCAAGTAAATTACCTATTTCAGCTCTTGTTGCTCCTCCACTGGCTGATTTTTGAACTCTTGAATATGTGGTATCCCTGTTGTTTGACCTGTTCCTTGCAGCTCCTCTTGAACATCTTTTGCATAGGTTAACAATTTCATCATATGATTCTTTAGATATGTCCCCTTTACCAAGAATATTTAGCATATCTAGACAGTCATCCCTTACTCTTTTTAATAATATTGTTTTAAGAATATCTTTACTTACATCTGGATGATTGGATCTCTGCAAATTATATTGTAGTACTTCCACAAAGTCCTCCAGATTTTTGTCCAACTTTTGTACCATCTTAAATAGTTCTTCTCTTTTCTCTCTCGTCCGGCAGTAGTGTTAGTGTGAATCTTTCGTCGGAAAATACCACTTTAGCTATGCATAACAAATATCCCTAACATCAATTATGGCTACCAATATCTTTAAGTCTGCAGTTAGTTGATCCAAATAATGCTGCACAAATCCAGATCTAAGCATAAAAGACATTAAGCAGTAAAAATAAAATGTGGCTCCATGCATCCAATAGACAAGACAAGAACAATGTATTTGAAAGAATTTTTTATATTAAAAGGGGGCACCTGAGAGGAAAAAAAGAAAGGTGTTTCCGATTCTCCTCAATGGGATGGGTTCTTGAAAGTCCTCAGCATTTCAGATCTAAAATTTCTCTCTCTTGTTGGTGTAAAAAACCCAGACAAACATAGAACTCAAAGGGAGCTCACAAGGAAAAAATGGAGAATGTGACCAAGAGTATAGATCTAGAGTGATATAATGCAATGAAAAGGTCCCTAATGAATGGGGAAAACCCTTCTATTTATAACAAAATATTAGGGCGGTCTAGGACTTGGTGCATGAATAAAATATTATTAATCAAATTCTAGAACCACCCTTTAGTAATATTTTATTATATTTGTAGGAGGGAAAAGGATTTTTGACTTGGGTCCATTCCTTTATTTATAAATAATAAATAAATAAATGATTTATTTATTGTTTTAAGGAAATGGTGGGAATATAATTAAATAAATAATGATTTATTTAATTATTTATAAATGATTTAGTCAAATTTAACTAGGAATATTATTTAAATAAGGATTTAAATAACTTATTCCTAGGAAATAATCAAATAAATAAGGATTTATTTAATTGATTTCCTTGTTTTGGGTTAAATATGACCAGGACATATAAACAAATATAGATTTGTTTATTATTTCCTTTTGGGGTTTCCTATTTAGACCATAAACAACTTAATAAAGGTGTTTTACTAAGTTATTTCACATAGTGAAAGCAATTTTACTTAGGGTAAAATTGGTATTACATGGTGTACTTGGGTTCATCTAATGATAATAGGTTAGATGACCAAAAAATGGTGTAACATATTTCCCCCCAACGTATGAGTGTTAGGAGCAAATCGTATGGCCGAAGTACGTTGTAAGAACTCAATCACTAGACATCAAGAGGGAAGTCAAAGAGAGAAACGTAAGGTAGTCTAATGTGCTAAAGGACTAGACCCTAAGGAGACGAGACTTACAGGTGCAACAAGTATCTAATTTATGAAGTGGTACCTGTGCTAAATGTGGCGGGGGAAGCATACCTATGCCTGCCAAGACAAAGTACAAAAGAATAGTATGTCCAATAAACAAGGAACCGAACTATAAAGTGCATGTTGGCATAAATACGAGCCAGAAAAATAGAATGATGAATCCCACATACATGTTGTGCCTGGAATAAAATTATGGACTTATACAATAATATTTTAGTACATGAGATAAAAATACAACCAAAATTCCCCCTATACATGGGGAAGGGCTCGCAAAATCTGACTTATACATGCAAATCGAAAAGGCACTGCAAGCGGCTGAGGCCGACATCATAAAATGGAAGGAGCTGCATTAAAGGCTGAAATGAAGAAGCCATCTGGGCATGTGGGGGGCTACCTGTAGGGCCACCCCCTCATGAGGTTTGAGACATCTCACACACACCCGGGAATCACCAATAGCTGCTGCTGCATCACTGGACCATCAAGTATACGGATCGTGATCATGCTGAAAGGAGCTCGAACCAAGGTACACCACCCTCTAGACCTAGCTTCTGGAGTAAATGAGTTGATTTCGACAGAAGGAGGTCCACCATAGGTGAGGCAATAAGGGATCCTTAACTAAGGCACACGATAAAATAGTAGAGTGACTAACAAAAAGACACTAATGATGATGATGAAATGAGGGATACTGAGTAGCGGATGGATGAATTCCCTTGTTAGAGCATAAAGGGCATGAATGGCTTGGCAGCAACTAACACAATATAATGAGGGATAGGGGACAATGGTACTGAAGGCCATAATGTGCAACATAAGAGAGGGACCAAGTAATGAAGGATGGAGGACTATAGCGGATACAAAGGGACTCAAGATAGACTCCATGACTGATGATGACTCAACTCGGATGCTATAAACAAGGGTGACTCGATGGTGCTGCCACACAGTAAAGGTCCAATGGGGGACCATAAAAACATGAGTACAATAGGGTATCTCATGACGAAAATCAACACGAACAAAGACAAGTAAGGAGGCAAAGTGGTGCCCCAAGTGCAAGTGTTGTAAGTGAATAAATTCGATTTGGAGGAGAGGTGAATAGCCCCTTAATGGAAAAAATGTGTCCTGGTGAAGTATTAAAACATGAAAAACTAATAGATACCCATTTGAGTGCTCGGTGAGAGCTTTCCAATGGTGTAGACGTTGTGTCAAACGGGGCTACGGTTTGGTTGCAGCGGGCAAAAGAAAAAAATAGGGATTTTTCTTCTAATAAGGCATTTTCCCTACAAATAAATTCATTTTCTTGTGTAGCTGTGGTGAATGTGGAGAGGAAAGAAGGCCCTAAATCTTGCGTCGATTTTAGTGGACAAATCGACCATTGGAATCGGGATCCGTCAGTTGTAGGTAAGAGGCCTAATCCTACTCTTTGTTTTTTATGGATTAAAAGTTTAGATTAGGATCCCAAATCTTAGTAATAACCCCTACCTCATCATTATGGCCGGGTCGCACTTTTTGGGGCAAAAACTGTGACCTGGGATGCAGGTTTGGGCCTGAAAAGTGCAACCTATCCTAGGATTTGGCAACAAAGTGCGACCTGTCAGATGGAGGTGGTTTCAGTGCTATTGTGGGCTGAGATTCAGTTTTTGTGTAATTGAATGTAGTTTTACCTATCTGTAGACTAACAACGATGATGGGTTTTTGTAGATATGGCAGATATATAGATCAAGTGGAGAGAGAGAGACCTTGGTACATTACGGACGGAAATCCAAGTGGATCAGGGTTTCCGTCGTGCATTGGCCAGGTTTGGGGTTCTGAAATTTGTGGAGAACCCTTTGATGAGGGCTAGGGAGCCCTTGTTGGCCCAGATTGTCAGTTATTGGGATCTAGACCATGAGGTTTTTATAGTGCAGGGTCACAGGATTGAGCTGACAGTCCAGGATCTGTATTTCCTAACTGGTCCCCCACCATTAGGGATGGTGGGAAATACACAACCAGTGTTACCACAGGGGTGTAACATCATGGAGTTCATAGAGCGACATTTTTGACCAGGTGTCTGAGTCAAAGGGACTCGGATATCGATTGGGGATCTAGAGAGGTTGGAGACACAGGCAGTGGTGGCAGCAGTGTTGCGGATCTTGGGCAGTCAGGCACTCCATCACATCACTGGAGGGCAGATGATGATTGTAGAAAGTGTGTTGAGTGGGACCTACTATGGGTGGGCCCAGATGATGTTGGCGTCGTTGAAACGACAATTGTCGTTGTCTAAGCAGCAAGTGAACCATGATTGTGCTTATGGGATTGTATTGTGCTCCTTCTTTTTTGAGAAGATCCCGACCTTGCAACCTTGTGTAAAGCTACCTGATGGGGGTTCGAGAGAACCCAGGATGCATCGGTGGGGATGACTACTGTGTAGAGGAGGGAGAGGGGCGGTCGGACGGGTGTTCTGAGCAGAGTTCTTCACCCATTGGGATCAGATGCCATTGTACATAGATGACTATCCCTATAGTGGGATGAGTTATTGGGGAGATCCGGACTTGCTGCTTCCGCCTAGTCAAGTATGGGGGCCTAATGGTAAGTGACAAGTAACTAATCTGTTATGTGCATGTTAAAATTTGTGAATAGTATTTATGGTACTGATCTTTATACTTTTTGGAATGCTGATATAGCTCCTGTGAAACCGGCTAGATATATGGGATGACCTGCAGCAGCTGGAACTACAGGTGCCAGTGGATCGATGATGGCACAGAATGAGGATATGGCTGCTCTTTTGGAGGACATTCGTCGTAGATGTGAGGGGCTACTGACCGGTGTGTCGGAGCGACGTTGATAGGATCTAGACGACCAGTACATAGAGATATGTATTGGGCTACCCTCGGAATGGTGAGGTATCATGCGATGCATGGCGATGGCTGGTCAGACTGTGCATGATATACATGCTACGAGAGTCAAGCCATTGGCTCGGGATCCTCCAAAGAGTTATTAGATGTAGGGCAGGTGGTGCCCCCCTAGTGTGTATGTAGGGGCAAGTGGTGCCCCCCAGTTTTTAAGTTTTGTTTTTTTTTTTTTGTCACATGCTATGGGCATGTCATATGTTTCAAAGTAGATGGGCTCTAAAAACATGTTATATGATATATATTATGTATATGCATTGTGTTGATGGTTTGAAATGTTATTGTCTTGTGTGTGATAAATGCCAGTCGAGAACATGATTTGAAATTCTATCTACGTAGTGATTTTGACTTCTAGGTACATGGTTGAAAGTAATGAACCTAAAGTCACATATCAAAAGTTTCACTCGTAAATATTGTCTAAACATGATAGGGTTATGCACACGATAGACACCATTGAGTTGTAAGACAAGAAGCAGGGAATCTAAATGAACGTGTAAATGGAGGATGCGATGAGAGAGGGCATCGGCTAAGAGATCACGTACTGCATCATATTCGGCCTGATTATTGGTGGAATTACCAATGTAGACCCCATTCGAAAGAAAGAGGGCATGAAAGGAGGTAAAGATGGCCCATGCGGCCGAGGCGAGATTCCGGGAATAGCGACTTGCCCCATCGGCATAGCCAATATAATGTGTGGACGAGAGGTTTGGCAGAATAGTGTCACAAGACAAGAAATGGGAGGAAGGAGAAGAATGATGGCAGTGTGAGTATAGGGTAGACATCAAACGACAACTATGGGAGGGAGTAGTCTGGGTAGGATGGCTAGGATTCATAGATTGACTAGAGGGTGATGAATGAGAACAATGGGAGGAAAAGCGGGAGCTCATGCTGCGAAGGACATCATAGATACGGATGGCATCATCCTGGTTATGGGAGGAAAGGGAAAGGTTGAGGAAACCACATGACACTTCAAAGCGACCTAAATCATTAGAATGGGAATAAAGGTGCACATATAGATCGTCACAGGGGATGATAGAAGAACAAGTAAAAATATGGTCAAAGCATGTAGAGCCCACGAATGTTGTTGAAGGGGAATCAAGCAAAACAGATGGAGTGGATTCAGAGGGAATGTACTCCAAGGGTCGTGCAGATGATGATAGGTATAGGAGGGGGGCAGCAGGTTCCAACATCTCAACATCAGGGGGGGGAATTTCAATGGTAGCAGGGGGATCCTCGAGTAAGCCTGACGCATACTCAGCAAGGATGGGAGAGGCGGATTGATTTTTTTCAACCTCATACTCGTGAATGACCTCTAAAGAGGCTCAGTAATGTGTGAGGTGAGGAAAATGGTGAGAATAATGGCCATGGACACCACACAGAGCACAGGGTTTGTTGGTGCGAAGAGTCTTTGGGTTCTTGGCGGCAGACGAGGAAGAAACAGAGGTTTCAGGGATCGTAGATTTAGGGAACACGACCTTAACCATGGGTTGGATACAAGGCAACTCAGGACAAGTATGGGTGGCATGACCGACACCATCACACAAGGCACAATGCTTGGCAGGTGGAGGAGGGGTAGGGTTGGGTGCGGTGGCCTTGTCTTTGGATGCCCCCTTGCAAGCTTTTCTTTTCTTGCTCGTAGCTATCACAGCATAAGGATGGTCTTGTGGAGGGGCTAGGGGCACTATAGCGATGGAAGGAGAAAAGGGAATCAGTTGAATCGGTGTCACAGCAAGGTATGGTTTGGGGTGGACAAGTGGGGTCTCGGCTGGAGGAGTAAGATACCATACCGGTATTCCCAAGGTCAAATTAGGGAGGGAAAGGGTGGCCATGATGGGAATCGAATAGACTCCGGGAGGGGGAGAAAGGAAAGGTATCTGACCAGCGGGGTAATGGCCAGGAGGGATGGCTCCCATCTGGTGGAGACCTAGGGGAGCTGACTCAGGAGGGTAGGGAGGTTCTATAGTTCTAGGTGGATGGGAAGGTCCAGACGGAAGAGGTTCGGTCAGCTGAGGCGAAGGGCTAGGAGCAGGTTACGGCAAGCGAGATTGAGGTTTCAGACTAGCCAAAGCAGGCTGTGGAAGGTCAGCCTGAGATGAGTGCATCATGAAAACATTCACGAAGCTGGGATCAGAAACAGGAGGAGGGGAAGGACCCAGGAAAGTTCCAAGCAAGGAGGATTCCTTTTAGACGCCAGGGGAAACACTGGTCAAAGAATCAATAGTTTGCTTATTGGTGACAGCAGAGATGGTGGACTCAGGGGAGGTCTGAGATTTTGGTTCATGATATTTCAACTGATCGATGGTGACAATATTTCCATTATGAGGGAAAAACATCTTGTGGTGGACTGCGAATGGGACGAAAGACATGGCATAGGTGTAACTATGCCCCAAAATAATGTTATAGTCAAGAGGGGCTTTGATAACTTCAACATTGACAGAAACAATCTTGCTCGCAAGGGTGATAGGATAGTTACGGAATAGGCCAATGGGCTGGGAGGCATGGCCATCCCATGCACGAAGGGTGATTGTGGAAGGGGCCAGCTCAGGAGATCCGAGTTGTTTCCAAACCGAAGCAGACATCACACAGGTAGATTCCCCCTCATCAATAATACACCGAGCGACGTTGGCATTTCAGATTTTGATTGGGATTTGGAAAGCAACAGAAGCAGGAAGGGGGGGATGGTATGACTGACAGACATCGAAAACAATCAATTGGCCATCAACAGGATCTACAACACCCACGACAGATAGTAGAGCCTTCTTTTGAGAAGGACACGACTGGAGAAGTTCCAGTGTTTAATGGCAGCAGGGGATTGTGCCAGATCATCTACTATGCTATATGAATGGACGGCCTGACCAGAGGCAACAATGCGGCAGAATGGGCCCTTAGGAATCTTGGTATGAACCTCAGCTTTGGGCAAAGGGATTTGCAAGGTACCATTGGGTGTCGACAGAGGCTCTCTAGGACCTAAATATGGGGACTTGATGACAGACGGAGTGGGAGGCGTGGAGTACTGACGAGATTGAGTTTGAAGGTTAAGGTCGATAGTGAGAGGTTGGTCAGAGGCCATCATGAGAATCTGGTAATCGGAGGAACCAGAAGGGGAATGTTGAGTGGTTACCAGGGCATGAGGTGGTTGTGTAGCCACAAATCCTTGTTGAGGAAAAGGATTGGTAAACACAGCGGGTTGAGAAGTAGCTGTATTGGGAGGGACAGTAGGGGAGGAATTTTGTCCCTGTACAGTGTCCTGAGACTCCCACATCTGCCGCATCTGTGGTAA
Organism: Pinus albicaulis; assembly: GCA_034641835.2. Taxonomy (NCBI): domain Eukaryota; kingdom Viridiplantae; phylum Streptophyta; class Pinopsida; order Pinales; family Pinaceae; genus Pinus; species Pinus albicaulis. Next base: position 728,169,367 of record CM076571.1, on the reverse strand, counting down.
TAGGGAAAAATCATGCGTGTAATGACCATAAACACCACAACACAAACAGGGCTTATTTGTGTGCAGCGGTTTGTCCAGCTTGGGCTGAGAACCCTATGGCTAGTTGGAAGTGTTAGAATCAATACTGGAAGGCTTGGATCCATGACTACCAGAGGCAGATTAATTTCCTTTCCTCTTTCTTTGAGAAGGAACAGAATTAGTCGTGCCTTGCTGCGCAAATACTTGCCCTGGAGGGGGTAGTAAGTGCGGCTGCGGGGGTGGAGGAGGCAAGGGAGTGAGAGGTCAAAATGATAGAGGAGCTGGGACACCAAGCTGTGGGTAAGGATAAGGGTTAGGATGGCCAACATTGAGGTAAGAAGGAGTGTGGGCAAAAGGAGGAGGCATGCCATATCCTGGATACATGCTACTTGGAGGGAGAAAAGTGCTGGAGGTGTTGGCCCCTTCTGGAGGGAAACCATAGCCCATAAGAGGTTGAGCAGAGGTATTTGAAAGAGCTCTAATGATACCATCAGCAGAGTGAGATGCCCCTGGGGTGTTAGCGCCACCAGGCTTGGAAAGGTTAGGAAGGACGGTATAAACATAACCAAATTGAGCATAGATAAGGTCATATTTCAAGGCTGTTTGGAGGGTGACTTCTTCGTTTTGAGGGAACTGGGATGCGACATATTTACCAATGGGAGGTAAGAGAGAGTGAAGGAACTAGTCCATATAAACCCGATATTAAAAGGTGGGGGCTTGACATAGGCTCCTTCTTCTCCACCATTCCTAGACATGAGAAGAAGGACGGGTCGAACAGGATTGACGAAAAGAAGTGAAGATTTCTATACCAATGTCGTATCAGAGAGGGAGCTGGAAATAAGATAAAAAGGCTTGGGAAATGGTCACAAAAGTGGTATGGGAAGAGGCGGCCTGATCAACATACCATTTAGAATCTTCGCCAGTAAGCGTGCATTGGAAAAATCTAAGACGGATGGAGTCATCAGTAATGGAATTGGATGAACACCACATATGGAAAGATCGGATATGGTTGGAGGGATCTTCACTAGCAAGGCCTTCGAACTTGGAAATGTCGTAGGGGAGCTTGGTTGGCATAGCAGGAAAACTAACATCGTGGCAGATAGGATCATTGATCAACTGATTGAAATCGGGGAGATTGAGACCAGCCATATAAGGGAGCAAAGGGATAGTCAAGGTAGTTCCCATAGTGATTCCACTGGAAATGGACCCAGCAGTAGAACTGGGGTTGCTACTAGCGCTAGGCCCTGAACTAGACATGGTGAAGGTAACAAGGTGAGAACCAGGAGTAGGGAGAGAACCCGAACAGTTAGAAGAAGAGTCGGAGTGCGGACTTGGGGGAGGACTTACTCGATGACGACGGGAAGGAGGAAGTCCACCAACCGGAAACTGAGGGTGAAGGCTAAGAAGTATCTGGGATAAATGCCTTGGAAGTGCAATGATGACGGGAAGAAGAAAAACTGACAAGGGCAGGGAGGTGAAAAATCAAGTGAGGTCAATGTCGAAACAAGGACAGAGCGGTGCAGTGCCAATTGATTTTAAAGTCTTTTCCAGGCAGTGTCAACTAGGCTCTTCTTCACTTAGGGTCATTGTGTGGCGTGTGTTAATTTTAATTTTTAAACCCAAACGTTTTGACAGTAAAAGAAAAAGTGTGCTGCATAACTGAAAATAAATCTACATAGAACAGTATATAAGACTGAAATAACAGAAAATTAACAGCTAACAATGCATCGATCTAACCCAAGAAGGCGGGTCTCTCAAAACTAGTCTAAAAGAGGGAAAAAATAAAATCAAAACACACTAAAAATTGGCCAATAGATCTAAGGTCGGGAGGGACAGGGATCTAAAGGGTAAATCTGCTAAAAAGAGGTGCAGAAAATAGCAAAGAGGCAGAGGCAAGGTTGTTGTAACAAAAGGGGGAAATCAACTAAATGAAAGAGGGACAAGGAGGTGACCCTAGAGGTAAACCCAAAAAAAACTATATGAGGTGATTTGAAAGGGATAAGAGCTGATCTAGAGGGATCTGAAAATGAGGTATCAGATCCGAAAGGAAAAAGGTTGAAACTCTGAAAATTCAGACGTCTAAAACAAATAAAACTCGTCCACAAAGAGTGGAGGGTACTAAAGCCCTAAGGGTAAATATTCCCACTTAGCTGAGTGAAACAGGTCTAAACGGGCAGAGACAGAGGCTAGAAAACCCTGACAGAAGCTTCAGACAAACCTAGAAAAATTGCTGGAAAAGTGCAAAAAAAGGGCAGGTCATAGGTTCTAACCTGATTTCAGTACAGGTCGTAGTTTTGGGGCAGAAAAGTGTGCCTTCCAGTCCAGGTCACATTTTTTGGGCTGATAAGTGCGACCTGCAGATCCAGGTCTCTCGGCGGCAGATTTCAGAAAAATTTTTCGTCTCAGCTGCGGCTGATGTCTGTCACCTGCACAATAGGGCCAAAAACACACGGAAGTTAAAAATTTGAATGTTTGAGGTTTTTAGAGGTGAAAAGCACCACAAAAATAGGAAAAAAAAAACTGAAGAGAAACCCTAGGGTCTGAAATAGCTGGATATGCAGGAATATATATAACGATAGCGGTCGCAAAAGAAAACCTGTGTGGAGTCGCCAATTTGTTAGTGTGAATCCTTCATCGGAAAAGACCACTTTAGCTACGCATAAAAAATAGCCCTAACATCAATTATGGCTGCCAATATCTTTAAGTCTGTAGTTAGTTGATCCAAATAATGCTACACAAATCCAGATCTAAGGATAAAAGACATTAAGAAGTAAAAATAAAATTTGGCTCCATGCATCCAATAGACAAGACAAGAACAATGTATTTGAAAGAATTTTTTATATTAAAAGGGGGCACCTGAGAGGAAAACAAGAAAGGTGTTTCTGATTCTCCTCAATGGGATGGGTTCTTGAAGTCCTCAGCATTTCAGATCTAAAATTTCTCTCTCTTATTGGTGTAAATAACCCAGAAAAACATAGAACTCAAAGGGAGCTCACAAGGAAAAAATGGAGAATGTGACCAAGAGTATAGATCTAGAGTGATATAATGCAATGAAAAGGTCCCTAATGAATGGGGAAAACCCTTCTATTTATAACAAAATATTAGGGCGGTCTAGAACTTATGCATGAATAAAATATTATTAATCAAATTTTAGAACCACCCTTTAGAAATATTTTATTATATTTGTTGGAGGGAAAAGAATTTTTGACTTGGGTCAATTCCTTTATTTATAAATAATAAATAAATAAATGATTTATTTATTTTTTTAAGGAAATGGTGGGAATATAGTTAAATAAATAATGATTTATTTAATTATTTATAAATTATTTAGTCAAATTTAACTAGGAATATTATTTAAATAAGGATTTAAATAACTTATTCCTAGGAAATAATCCAATAAATAAGGATTTATTTAATTGATTTCCTTGTTTTGGGTTAGATATGACCAGGAAATATAAACAGATATAGATTTGTTTATTATTTCCTTTTGGGGTTTCCTGTTTAGACCATAAACAACTTAATCAAGGTGTTTTACTAAGTTATTTCACATAGTGAAAGCAATTTTACTTAGGATAAAATTGATCCTACATGGTGGACTTGGGTTCATCTAAGGATAATAGGTTAGATGACCAAAAAATGGTGTAACAAGTAGTCTTGATATTTAAGCAGAAACTTCTGTTTCATCTGTTCCCATGTTGTGATTACATGGCCTCCCAGACTCATGAACCATCTTAGTGCATTTCCTTTTAGTGTTGCTGGAAATAGCTTGAGTTTTTTAGCATTAGTAACGTAATCATAACTTCTACATAATATATCAAACTCGAAAAGAAACTCATCAGGATCTTCAAAAGATAAACCATGGAAGTTAGGTAAGGCTGAAAGTGGGATATTCTTCATGGGAGTTGCTCCTCTAGGAAGATCACCAATAGGAAATCCCAAGATAGAGAGAGAATTCTCATCTTTTCCTTTTCCTTCAGGATCTACTTGTCCTCCACTGAAGAATCCTTCATTGTTCCCCTCCATTTCTTGATCTCCTACTGCACTTGCTCGATCCTCAATGTTTTCTACTGGCTCCTCAATGTTTTGTGCTATTTTCTCAACGTTTTCTGCCAGCTCCTCAACATTTTTTGTTGGTTCCTCAACGTTTTCAGGGCTCACAATTTCTTTTGTTTCGTAATTCGATTGAGGGGAATGTTGCAGCTTTGGCCTTTGAGAGCTTAGCCTCTGAGAAGATTCAGCTTTTGATACGATCTCGTCAATAAAGGTCTTTCTTCCTCCCCTTCCTTTTCCCTTGCCACCTGTAGGGTTAGTTTTCTTATGGGCTCTGCGTCCTCTCATGAAATCTGCACATCTGAAAGAAAAACATCAATGCTTTTGAAATCTATAATTTCCTTCCCCAGAAATGGCGCCAAAATGTTGGTCACTTTAATTGCTTATTAATTTAAACAATCAAGTGCTACATAAATTGTCAACCCAGGGAAGTCTGTTTATTTCAAAGATAATCACACACTGTATATGCTCAATCTCAAATGCAATGGAAAGTTGTAGTAACAATTACACTAATCACACCTTGCTTCACACAAACTAAATTTCTACTTGAGTTACAGCAAAGACATTCTTTCTATTGCAGACAATCACCAAAAGAATCCTGGATTACATTAAAAAGATAACAATCTAGGAAAGGAAACCAATCTGTAGAAGAAAAGACTAATTATGCTATAACAGAGAACAAGACCCTATTCCACAAGTAGGAATCTTTAGAACATGTTTTGATTACCACGTTTTCACGAACTCATTCTGTAAATAAGATTACCAATTAAAATAACCCACAACTACTTAGGAATGAATTGTATGAAAACAATGCAAAAATAAATGGAAACATAGTTTCAGAAATAGATAACAGAGTTCCAATACTGCATAAATGAATTCAGCAAACAGAGTTTAACATGGCATAAATGAAAAGAACAGTTAACACACTACGGAAATAAATGGGTGAATCTTGTGAAGAAGGTGGGCCCTTTCCTTCTCACAAGATTCCCCAGGAGAAGGAACTAAAATGAAATGCTCAGAACAAGCTTTTATTCATCTGTCAAAAGTAACATATTACAAAGGATTCACATCCTTCTCTGTAAGTCTCTTTCAAGATAAACCTTTTGTAGTCTATAATCCCCTCTAATGCTGATGTCTCCTCTTTTTAAAGAGGAGACATCTATTACACAATTGGTTACATCATAGAATATCCTATTCTTAACCCGATCTGATCTTCTATACTAAAATATAATATTCTGTTCTTCCATAGCAAAATGCTATTACAATGGTTACGATGGTACTGGCTCTGAGGTGCAATTGTTACGTCCAGTGTAATAGCTCCCTTACTTGTCTTTTCTTGTTTCTGTTGTGCCTGAAATGCTGCTTCAGAATCGCAAATCACGGGTTGTTTCAGCAACGAGATTTGCATACTATGTTGATTGTTTTAGCAACGTGGTCTTCAAACAACCATGATGAATTAACTTCAGTCTTCAAACTGTCTCAGTAACTATATATTTTCAATTAATGATTAAATATGAAAGTAATGTAAAATTACATGTAAAACAAGTTAAACATATAGTAAAGAGAAGAACGTTATATACCTTTGGAAGAATGGATGAAAGTGATAATATAGGATTTAAATATGGACTAGAAAAGAGGGGAATGATAGCAAAATGTATGGTCAAAAAGGTACATTATAGAGTCCTAACACCTGGGGAACAACCTCAAGGACAACACATACCTCAAGGTCAATATCAACCTCAGAGATAGTACATACCCCAAGGTCAACCCCAAAGTCAGTTTATTCCTCAGGGTCAATATCAACCCCAGATTGAGTACATGCCTCAAGGTTATCAACCTCAAGGTCAATACCCAACTCAAGGTTTTCAACCTCCTTCAGGTCAACCATTGTTACAAGGAACTGGAACTTTACTCGTTAATTATCAAACTTACGTTCAACCTAGGTATGCTCCTTCATATGCACAACCTTCTATGGGTCAATATCTTGGAATGAATATGGTGTGGGATCCATCTCAAATTCAACAGACTTTGCAACCCAATGTGTAGTTACCTAATCAACCTGGACAACCCATACATTCTGGTCTAACCCAGCAACCTGTCACTACAAAATTTGGCGCAATTTCCGACGGCCAAATCATCGCTATTCCAACATAGAGTCGTCACAAGAGCAACAGTTCGCGGATGGGAAAAGCATGGTTTTTCATGCAGTCGCAATTCCGACGCATTCACAAAGTGTCGCACTACCGACACAATTTTCGTCGCTTCCAAACATGCGTCACTCTTCTGACGTTTGTAAAGTGTTGCCATTCTGACGAAAATTGGTCTGACGTTTTTAACGTCGCTCTTCCGACGTTCTTAAAGTTTCACCATTCCGATGAGACATCGTCTGACGTTTTGAACGTCGCTCTTCCGATGTATTTATACTGTCGCTCTTCCGACGTATTTATACTGTCGCAATTCCGACGTCGTACAGTCGTCGCAAGAGCGACAGTAGGAGGAAGGGAAAAGCGTGGTTTGTCATGCAGTCGCAATTTCAACGCATTCACAAAGTGTCGCACTACCGACACCATTTCCGTCGCTTCCAAACAGGTGTCACTCTTCGGACATTTCCCAAACCGACATTTGTAAAGTGTCGCCAATTCCGACACTGTACAAAGGTGTCGCACGAACGACGCTTTCTAGAGTCATCGCAATATCGACGCCAGGAAAGACTGTAACAATTGCGACGAAATGTGGTCCAAAATTTTGAGTGTCGCCCTTCTGACATCTTTGTGTTGTCGCTCATCTGACGTTCCTAGAGCTGTCGCAATATCGACACTTACTAGGCGTCTTTAAATGATTGTAACACCAAAAACATTTATGTTGGTGATGATGGATCTCTTAGTGTTGTAGGGTCTGGAGCCATTCAATTAGATAATGGTGAGTTTAATGATGTAATACGTTTTCCTACCTTGTCCTGCAACCTTCTATCTCTTTATGAAATAAGTCATTTAGGTGAAGGGAAAACAATACAATTCTCACCTCATGATGTTGTAATTAAGGACCTCAAACACTACAAGAAAAAAGCACATTGGTGAGGGTCATGCTTGTGACGGACCTTTAAGGTCCGTCACCAATGTCACATATGGTGACAGCCTTTAAAAAACCGTAACTGTAAGTGTATATAGTGATGGTCCTTTATGGTCTGTCACCAAAGAAATTTTCAATGACACTTTTGGTGAGGGTTGTTAAAGGCCCGTCACTAATTCTCTCTTTGGTGACACTTCTAGTGACGAACTTTTAATGACCCTCACCAATGCTCTTTTTGTTACTTTTGGTGACGGTCAAAAAATGTCTGTCATCATTGATCATTAAAAAACCGTCACTGTAAGTGTATATAGTGATGGTCATTTATGGTCCGTCACCAAAGACATTTTGAATGACACTTTTGGTGAGGGTCGTTAAAGGCCCATCACTAATTCTCTCTTTGGTGACACTTCTAGTGACGAAGTTTTAATGACCCTCACCAATGCTTGTTTTGTTACTTTTGGTGACGGTCAAAAAATGGCCGTCATCATTGATCATTCCAATGAGTTTTTGATGACGCTATGTACCTGTTAATATATTTTTTTGTCAAAAGTTAACGATTTAATACCATTATTGTGGAGTATTTTTATAATATGTTCAAAGCCATAGTGGTTAGGGTCAGTGAATTTTTTAGAAGTAATTAGCATGTATCATTTCCCTCAAGTAATAACTAGTCAAATAGAGATTTCCTATGAGTCAATAGATGATTCATATATATTAATTTTATTATCTAGAAAATTCCCTTTAGATAAAGTTCCACTATTGTGTGTAGGAAATATATTATTTAATACATAATCAAGCTTTGACAATTCTATTAATGAGAAAGACCTAACGATCCTCACCAATCTGGGCACGCCTTAATTAATTAATGCTTTGGCACACACTAGCATTTCTTAGCACCCCACATGTATTGGAACATCTTTGTACCTAGAACATCTTGTGATGACACTTACGCCCAAGCACATGGTGACATGCACTAGCACAAAATCTTACTCTACTAACATGTGTTGGCATGCTGCATATAGTCCCTAGCATTCCCTGGAACACCTTGGTTGAATGCATTGACATACATTAGCACTTGGCACACAATGCCACTTGGCATGTATTGGGACCTATTATTAGTGTGCCTAGCATGCCCCTTTTCAAAAAGATAAAGTCCTGACTTATTAACACTCTTATTGGTTCTTCCTTTCGTTGCCTTGACACATATTGACATACCCTGGTCCCTTGCACCACATCCTTAGCACCCATCATGTATTGGCATATCTTGGCACTATTAATTGGCACATGATATAATTATCACACCCTGGAACTCCCAAGCACACTTTGGGAATTCTTGACATGCCTTGATATTCCCTAGCATGCCTTACCAATGCTTAGCATACCTTGTCAGTCCCTCCTTGGCATGCCAACTAACACTCATTAACACTAGTCTTTGGCGCACGTTCCTCATATTCATTAACTTTCATGAATTTTACTTAGTGATCCCTTAATGTTTTTTCCTAGTAATCCTTAACACTCATGAACATTCATTATCACTCTCTAGCACACTTTAGCACTCTTCAACATTCCCTTCCACTTCATAACATGCATAACACTAGTTCCTAACACATATTGGCGCTTGGCACGTGTTGGTGCTTAGAAATTCTTAGCATATGTGGAATATGTTGAGATGCCTTGGTATGATTTGGCATGGTTTAATATTAAATTTATTTGTGATTATCAGTTGTTGGAAAGTAGATGAGAAGCAACAAAGGAATACTTGGCACTTAGAATGCACTAAGACTTTGCACTTGGCACCTATTTTTGCCTAGTGTTGGTGTGCCTAGCATGCCCCTCTTGGAAAAGGTAAATTGATGACTTATTAACCCTCTTATGTGTTCATTTCCTTGTAGTTTAACTTTTTTCTCCCTTTTTTTGTCTTGACATTCCCTGACATGCATTGACACACCCTTTCACATCTTGGCATGCCTTATCACTTAGCACATATTAGCATGTTTCACATGTATTCCCACTATCTGGCACATCAAGGGGGTGAAGAGAGATGTAGTCCTAAAGTAGGTCGAGTACGAGGGCGAGTAAGGGTTGCTAAAGGGAGGTCATGATCATCCTCCAAGAGCAAGATCATCATGTGAGTGTTCAAAAGAATGTTACATACCTTAAGGGTCGGTTTGCGCTAGGAAGTAGGATGGCATATTCTTGATTCTCTTATGGCAGATCGAGCTTAAGAGAGGTTTCTCATGAGAATCTGGGCATGTGATTTCAATGGTGTCTTTGTGTGAAGGCCGCATCAAATTCTGAAATGTTGAAATTTGCAACAAGAAACAGTGAGATTGGAAACCAGAAAGGACAAAAAAAATGCACCCAAACTGGTGAGGAATTTTGATGCACCAGGAGTGAGGAATGTGGGGCGTCTAATTTATTTTTCCCTTAAATAAATTGTAATTTCATCTCATAACAACTTGTGTTAGTTAATTAAGTCATGGTGACCGAGTTAGCTCAAGAAATTCAAGTACTTGAGGGTCTAAGATGAGGCATCTAGAGGGATTCTAATATTTTTTGGGTCCAGTTGAAATTGATGCATTAGTGGGGTGCAAGTGTAATTAACTCAATTAAATGCGTTAAAATCGGTTTAACTGGTTCTAACTAAGTTATGAGCTAGCGAGAGGTCCAGTGAATTAAATTAGATTTAATTCACAATGAGTGATCAATCATATAACTGATAATTCGCTATTAATAGTTGTATGCATGTCAGTTTCGAGGAATACCCAGTTGAGATAGAGGTTAAAGGGAACATAACTATCATTTGCATTCAGATAAAATTTCCCATGTGAAATTATAGAGTCATTGGGATTCCATAATGGATTGTGCAATAAAGTAAGATTGATTTTCCTAATTAATAAGCAGTTAATTCCCTAGCTAGGATTGTATGAGCAAGGCAGGCTGAAGTAAGGATCAAAATTGGCTAAGTACTAGACCGAGTTTTCCTAGATCAACGGGAGACAATTGACAGAGTGTCGGAGAATCTCATGAGAGATTAAGCATTAATGTTTTGTTTCATGATTCCTTGACTTAATATACAATAGAGATAGAGGGCCTTTGAGCAGTTTCTTTCCCCAAATACATCATGTTGTTGTGCGATTGATAATTTATTTCTCTTACTTATATGTGATTGTGCAATCGTGTTTTGTTTTTGCAAATTGTAGGAAGGATTCAATATCTTGTTTTAGTACACTAGTAGAAAATGCTGAAATTAGTGACTAGGTGACTAAAAAATTTATTCACCGCAATTATTTCAAGTGAATTACTACTACATTTAAGCAATTTTAAGTGACAGAACTAAAAATGACTAACTTAAATGACTAATTTAGTCTAGAGATAAAATATACGACTAGATAATAAGTGACTAAGCTAAAAATGACTAACTTAAATGACTAATTTAGTCTATGACTAAAATATATGACTAGATAATAAGTGACAAAATTAATAATGATTAACATAAATGACTATTATAGTCCAAGAATAAAAATATGACCAAATAACAAGAACAACAAGTATATGAATTAGTCATTTATGTTAGTAATTTTTAATTGTGGCGGATAATTGTTTTCAAGCCAACAACTATAAATTGTGGAATACCATTTAGTTTGGAAATTATCTCCTCCCAAGTCTTAATTTTATATTTCCTTCTTATTTTTTGTCAAAATACATTATCCCACTGAAGGGATGCATGCCCTTTCAACTTTGTGAATATATGCTTCACTCTCTCGGGGTCCTCAATTTCTTAAACTCTAGGGATTTCTCCATATTCCCAATCTAATAAATCATTTAGTCTTATCTCCCATGGGGCCTATAATTTTCACTCTTCATTACTCACATCATGAATATCTACAACAACCCCTATTTTCTTACCTTCTTTCATGGAATCCATTATACTTAACATGGACCTCAACATCTAGGTGATTTTATTTGTGTTGAAAATGCAACAAGATGATGGAGCTTAGTGAAATGAAGTCGCCTTCACTAAGTGGGCCCGCAGGAAAATTCTGGCGCAAAATCTATTTTTAGACTATGTTTATTTTTAGACATATGGAGCATGGTCCGGGGATTGCAGTATGAGATTCTTGGAGCATTGGTCATGTTGGTAAAAATAGATGAGACTCTATTTTCCCAGAGTCAAAGAGGTCGAAGTCTATTTTTAGGCCACTTTTCTAATAATGAGAGTCAAATATTATTTACTGCTATGTCTTTTTGGACTATAAACTTAGGTTTATCTCTTGGAGCACTTCAGTTCGAGCTACAGAAGTGGCTCATGCATCTGACAGGGGAATTACGCTATTCCTAAGGGTTTGGTGAGCTCATGCATGGTTGACTTCAGTTAGGACTTCAGTGGCAGAAGTTTGGTGGAGTTGATGAGACAGTTGGTGGAGTTGTGTTCGGTTTAACTTAGTTGAACTAGTTGAGATTAGTTTAGCTAGCTAATCAACTAGTAATGAGTGGAGTGAATTAAATATTATTTAATTCATTAATTAGTAACTCATTATTCAACTCAAGAACACATCAGTTCACTACATTGCATGATCAGTTCAGTGGAGACCAGTGAAAGAGGTAGATGAAAGGGTGGAGTTAGCTATCAGTGGCGACATCAGTTGTGCATGAGTTTTGCACCACACTTGGAGGATTTGTCCATGAAAATTGCGCAGTCAAGCCAAGGAGATTCGAACCTTGGATCTCTATATAAACAGGCCTGGATTGCGCAATAGAGGCAAGGCAATTGGCGGTGAGTTTTGAACCAGTAACCTGTTCAAAACTGAGCTAGATTGTGTGTAACTTTATGAGAAAGTGTTGAGTACTTGTGAGGAGTATTGTACTGGGTTTGTTACATGATTTCTTCATTATAATATTATACACAATAGCTGTGGGGTTTTCAGCTATAATCTTTCCCCATACATATTGCGTTAATGTGTATAATGAATTGATGTGCTATCGCTTGATTTTATTTCCGCATGTGTGATGATGTGAGTTGATCTGAGTGGAAGAGATTATGTGTTGCATATAAATTCGAATTGTATGTGATTAGGATAGTCTCGGTGAATAATTATTTATTATTCAGCAAATTTCTACATGGTATCGGAGCTATTGAAGTTCAGATTGATCATCACAGTGATTACAAACTTATTTCGGTAGACAGAGTCTGCATGCGGGCCAGGTAGCCTCCGGATTCATCTTTCTTCGGAAAGTGAAAGGTCTGGTAAATGCCCCTTGCAGTCAATCTCTGTGCTAGAAATAATTTGTTCTCACAGATCTAGAGCGATTGAGCTTTGAGGTGGAATTCGAAATTTTGCAGCAGTTTTGTTTTCTTGGTGCCGGTGTTGAAAATGTCTTTCAACGGTTTGCGACTCGAATATGCTCTTGAAGGCAGTTCGAATTATGTTGCATGGAAGGATCGCATGGAGACAGTATTAGAAGATAATGGTCTGAAGGAGTTCGTAGATACGGATGTCCAAAAGCCCACTGATCCTGCTGAAGTCGAAGCATGGCAAAAGAAGATGGCGAAGTGTCGAAGGATCCTGTTGGAGGGCGTCAAGGATCATATTGTATCCGGCCTGCATGGAAAGGCTACTCCATATTTAATGTGGAAAGCTTTGACGGATCTATTCCAGAGTAAGAGTGACCAAAGGAAGCTGGCACTCAAAGATAAGCTCAGGAACATCAAGATGGAGAAGGGCGACAGTGTCGCCAAATACCTCACGAAGTTCACTCAATGCAGAGATGAGCTGGGAAGTGTGGGGGTGACTGTCGAAGACGAGGACATGGTCGACCTGGCTCTCCTTGGTCTTCCGAAGGCTTGGCACTCATATCAAGATAGTGTCAATGGTTGGGAGAAGCTGTCGGGATGGGAGCGCCTTTGGGCGGATCTCATGTAGGAGGAGATAAGGAGGACTACTCGAGATGGATCTTCATCAAAGGGAGCTGATGAAGAAAACTGCGCTTTGGTGGCCAAAGCAAAGAAAGGGAAGGGTAAGAAAACCTCTCATTCTAGTGCAAAGGGCAAGAAGCAGGATATGGCGAAAGTGAAGTGTTTTCAATGCCATGATCACGGACATTATGCTACCAATTGTCCAAAGAAGAAGAAGAACAAGCAAGCGGGAAGATCTGCAGATGGAGAAGCTTTGGCTTCACAGTTCGAGCTTGACTTTTCACTGATTGCATGCTTGGTTTCAAGTGTGATGGGATCGGTGTGGTTCTTGGACAGCGGTGCGTCATTTCATATGACGGGAGATCGGAAGTTGTTCTCAGATCTGGAGGACAAAGATTTGGGTGTGCACATCGAGATGGGCGATGATGGTAGATACAGTGCGACTGGTATCGGCACCATATCCTTTCAGAGGGAGTCTGGTAAACCCTTTGTACTGAAGGATGTCATGCATGTACCTGGATTGAAGAAGAACCTGATTTCAGTAGCGATGTTGGAGGATAGGGGGTATGATGTGGTCTTCAGCGAAGGAAAAGCCTTCCTGCGCAGTAAGACTACTGGAGAGACCCAGAAGATAGGGGTTCGAACCAAGAACCTTTATCGGTTGTAGGTAGATGGCTGCGCAGCTATGGCATGCAAGGCGGGAGAAGTGGTGAGCCGGGATGATGAGGGCGAACTGTGGCACAGGAGATTGGGCCACCTTCACCATGAAGCTTTGAAGATTCTGCAGCAGATTTCTACTGGACTTCCTAAGGGCACCCTTGTGCAGTCAGATCAGTGCAAGGGGTGTACTTTAGGGAAGTATGTGAAAGCCACCTTTCACGAGAAGGATAGTCGCGCCACGACGATCCTTGAGAGAGTTCACACAGACGTGTGTGGTCCTTTCTTAGTTGCTTCGACAACAAAGCATAGGTATTATGTGATCTTTGTTGATGATTTCTCTCGAAAGTGCTGGATCTTCTTCATGCAGAAGAAGAGCGATACATTCGCGAAGTTCTGTGAGTTTAAAGCACTGGTCGAGAAGGAGTCGGGGAAGAAGGTGATTGCTCTAAGGAGTGATAACAGTGGTGAATTCATCTCGGCTGAATTCAAGGAGTTATGCAGCGCAGAAGGGATTCAGAGAGAGCTCATCGCACCCCATAACCCACAGCAGAACGGGGTGGCTGAGCGGAAGAACAGAACGATCGTGGGTGCTGCACGGGCGATGTTGCATGATCGGGGCCTACCCCTTCACTTGTGGGCTGAGGCATGCAATACAGCAGTGTATGTGCAGAACCGTTGTCCTCACAAGGTTCTTGGCATGAGTACACCAGAGGAGGCTTATTCTGGCAAGAGGCCTGATATTTCCCATTTGCGGATTTTTGGTTCTCTTGTCTACATGCATGTGACGAAGGATGCGAGAAGGAAGCTGGATCCAACTGCTAAGGTTGGAATATTTGTGGGGTACACTGATACACCTCACAACTACCAGGTGTATTTTTCAGACAGTCGCAAGACTGTTGTGCGACGGGATATAAAATTTCAGGAGGAGAAAGCCATGCAGTGTTCGCTTGAGAGGGAGCTACACTTGCATGCAGATGAGGAGCTGTTAGTTCCTAAGGAGGAGCTTCCGGATGTGGATCAGCCACAAGAGGAGGTTCAGGAGGTGGAAGAAACCACCCAGGCAGCGCCAACCATCAGAGGGAGCATGCGCACTACAGAAGCTGAGCGACTGGCTCGAGATGCAGAGAAGGTTGTAGGACCACCTATAGCACAGCGCAGATAGAGGCAGTCACCGGATCGGTGCACTGGATACATGTCTCTTGTGATTCAATGTGTCGTGACAGATCCATCCTCTTTTGAGGAAGCTCTGGAGGAACCCACATGGGTTGATGCCATGATCGAAGAATATGATTCGATCGTCAGGAACAGTGCATGGGAGATTGTCCCAAGACCGGTGGGGAAATCAGTGGTGGGTTCGCGATGGATCTACAAAGTGAAGCAGGCAGCTAACGGGAGTGTGGAGAAGTACAAGGCGAGATTTGTCGCCCGTGGCTTTTCACAGATCAAGGGGATTGACTATGAGGAGACCTTTGCACCTGTCGCAAGGTACTCTTCCATACGGACGATCCTTGCTCTCTCAGCGCAGATGGGGTGGCACATTCATCAGATGGATGTGAAGATTGCGTTCCTCAATGGATTTATTGAGGAGGAGGTGTACATAGAGCAGCCTGAAGGTTTTGAGATCTTCAGCAGTGAGTCGCATGTGTGCCGACTCAAGAGAGCACTGTACGGGCTGAAGCAAGCACCTCGTGCTTGGTACACTCGGATAGACAGCTACTTCACCGGGCTTGGATTCTCTAAGAGTGAGGCAGATCCTAACCTGTACCAGATTGTGGTGGAGGGGAAGCTGTTGATCATCGTACTGTATGTAGATGATCTGATTTTGACGGGCGATGAGCAGTTGATACTTTCATGCAAGGAGGATCTTGCACGAGAGTTTGAGATGAAGGACTTGGGCATCCTTCATTATTTCCTGGGATTGGAGATTTGGCAGCGCAGCGGAGGACTGTTTGTTTCTCGGGGCAAGTATGCCCGGGAGATTCTGGAGAGGTTCAACATGCAAGGCTGCAAGCCTGTTGACACTCCTCTTCCTGGTGGTTGGAGGAAGGAGGATGCTACTTCAGCGGAGGTAGTGGATACCACTATCTATCGACAGTTGGTGGGGTCGCTTATGTATCTGGTCAATACACGACCCGATATATGCTATGCAGTTAACCAGCTTTCGCAAGCTATGGTTAAGCCTACCAAGCTCTTTTTGAAGGCAGGCAAGCATGTATTGCGCTATATTAGAGGCACATCGGGATATGGTCTATGGTACAGACAGGAGGATGGAGCGAAGCTTTCTGGCTTCACTGATGCAGATTGGGTAGGGAGTCCAACGGACCGGAAGAGCACATCTAGAGGAGTTTTTAGCATTGGGTCGACAACAGTTTCCTAGTATAGCAGGAAGCAGAGATCCGTGGCACTCAGTTCAGCAGAGGCCGAGTACATGGAAGCTATCTTGGCTGCATGCGAGGCTATTTGGATGAGAAAGATCCTCGCAGGATTGTTCAGGTTGCATTTGGAGCCTACAGTGATCTACTGTGATAACCAGAGTTGCATTAAACTCTCAGCTAGTCCAGTATTTCATGATAGGTCCAAACACATCGACATCAGGTACCATCATATCAGAGATTGTGTTCAGAGGAGAATCATGATTCTTTCATATGTTCCCACGGAGGATTAGGATGCCGACATCCTGACGAAGGTGCTCGCCAGGAGCAAGTTCGAATTCCACAGAGGCAGGATAGGGGTTACAGATAATCCATATCTTGCTAAGAGGGAGTGTTGAAAATGCAGCAAGATGATGGAGCTTAGTGAAATGAAGTCGCCTTCACTAAGTGGGCCCGCAGGCAAATTCTGGCGCAAAGTCTATTTTTAGACTATATCTATTTTTAGACATATGGAGCATGGTTCGGGGATTCCAGTTTGAGATTCTTGGAGCATTGGTCATGTTGGTAAAAATAGATGGGACTCTATTTTTGTGACCTATAGGTCGAAGAGGTCGAAGTCTATTTTTAGACTGCCTCTCCTTAAAATAGGGAAGTCAAATATTATTTACCGTTAATAATATTTGGACTATAAACTTCAGTTTACTCTCTTGGAGCACTTCAGTTCGAGCCTTGGAAGTGGCTCATGCATCTGACAGAGGAATTACGCTATTCCTAGGGTTTGATGGCATCATGCATGGTTGAATTCAGTTGGACTTCAGTGGTAGAATTTTGGAGGAGTTAATGATACAGATAGTGGAGTTGTGTTCTGTTTATTTTAGTTGAACTAGTTGAGATTAGTTTAACTAGCTAATCAATTAGTTATGAGTGGAGTGAATTAAATATTATTTAATTCATTAATTAGTAACTCATTATTCAACTCGAGAACACATCAGTTCACTACAGTGCATGATCAGTTCAGTGGAGACCAGTGAAAGAGGTAGATGAAAGGGTGGAGTTAGCTATCAGTGGCGACATCGGTTGTGCATGAGATTTGCACCACACTTGGAGGATTTGTCCATGACAATTGCGCAGTCAAGCCAAGGAGATTCGAACCTTGGATCTCTATATAGACAGGCCTGGATTGCGCAATAGAGGCAAGGCAATTGGCGGTGAGTTTTGAACCAGTAACCTGTTCAAAACTGAGCTAGATTGTGTGTAACTTTATGAGAAAGTACTGAGTACTTGTGAGGGGTATTGTACTGAGTTTGTTACATGATTTCTCCATTATAATATACACAATAGCTGCGGGGTTTTCAGCTATAAGCTTTCCCCATACATACTGTGTTAATGTGTATAATGATTTGATGTGTTATCGCTTGATTTTATTTCCGCATGTGTGATGATCTAAGTTGATCTGAGTGGAAGAGATTATGTGTTGCATATAAATTCGAATTGTATGTGATCAGGATAGTCTCGGTGAATAATTATTTATTATTCAGCAAATTTCTACAATTTGTAGCTATGTTTCCCTCTACCCTGTGCTTGTATTCCTAATTCCTTATATGCTCTTTTGCAATTCTCCTTATTATAGATCGGCCAAACAAATTCTTTTTAATGACATTGTTCTTCAATTTATATGTAGGTCTTAAACCTACTTTGATACCAAAATAATGCAACCTAGATTAATATTTGCATAGGCAACAATAATCATGGTTACAAATCCATTTCAAATAAAACACATGATAAGCAATTAAAAACACACACAAAGTTTTGTATTCTAAACAAAATAAAAAATGCCTTTACTCTTAGAAAAGCATGGAAGCCATATCAAGAACCACTTAATTCTTGTTTTGGTTAAGCTAACTTTTTACACTCAACATTTCATTATAATTTACACTCTAAATAAATTATATATATATATATATATATATATATATATATATTTTACAACATTTTAAATTTCAATAAACCAAATTTTAATCAATCAACCACTCACAAACTGTAATAATTATAAATAAATAAAATAGTAAAAACCTCTCCGAATTTTATAATAAAAAGAAAATAACCAACCAAAAAATAAATATGATCACAAACACTCTCCTATAAATAATTTTCTTCAACAAATTCAGATTTCCCTCTGTCCATTTTCAAATTTCCCTCCATAATCTCAGTCGATAACTTTACATCAATGAAATCATCTACACCGTCAGGCACTTCGATAAACCGCACCCTAATAGTATGCCTCCATGAAATCCTCTGATGTCGACCATTATTCCACAACGGCCTCGGAAAAGATGACGAATATGGAGGCCATGAACAACAATGGAAAGGAGGTGGATAGGGATCCGATGGTGGTTTTCCTCTGGCGATCACGATGAATTTCCTAAATGATAATAGAATCAATGAAGAAACCCTCGGTGGCATTACCTTCGTCTAGTATGTGAGCAAATAGAATCAGCCATGATTGTGCTCCTTCATTCCCTTTCTTATCTCCTCGGGACGCCCAGAGGAGGCTTCAACCATGGCAGTTGATCCTCCGCCTCAGCTTGTCTGACAAGGCCGTCAACTCCACCCTCACCACGGATTTAGGGTTGCAGCTCCTCCATGCCCACACAACCAGAGCCGAGGAGGTGGTTGATATTGTGATGGCATTGTTGCACATGTGCTTGTTGTTGAAACAACGCTTTTCCAGCTCCAGTTGGCTTGTATCGCTCCAGCTCTAGCCAAGGTACCCACCGCCATGGTCTCATGCTCAGGATCACTGGCTGACCAGCCTCGGCCTACACTCTTACCACAAAGATGTTGGCATCCAAGATGACAGTCCTCTATTAAGATTGCGAAGAGGTATGCGTTATTGATAACTTATTTGTATTTTTTAGAACACTTTTCTCTGAATAAATAATTTTTCAAGTCAACTCTGTAGTGGCATTTGAGAATTAATGAACCCCAAAAAACATTCTAGAACATTATTTTTTTTTGGAATTTGAATGTTTTATCTATGTACATTTATGAAAATGCCCTAACAAACATTATCTTTAAATTAACACTACCCAAGGGTAATTTTCAATGACCTTCCATGATTTTTTTTTTTTTTTTTCTCCGAAGGACGGGCACTAACCAAACATTTCAAGCCATGGAGCGTTTCTTTGGCTTTAGAATGATGGATCTAGAAACATTGCACTCATAGGAATTATATCGCGACCAACGTCATCTCAATGTGTATAACATTTACATAATTCTTTTCCTATGCTTGGGGACATGAGTGTGATTTTAAACTTCCTTTATGTGAAGGGAAAAGTTGTGAGAGGGTGCAGATATTTCCCTCCAGCCACCAAATAGATGGATACTTTTAATGATTTTCTTTTGACAAGTGACCTTGTGTCGCTCCACTGTGCTGTGACAAAATAAACACTACAGATTCTCAATCTTGAAACTTTCCAACACATAAAGACAGGTAATGGATCTAGATTATTTCAAACTATTTCTATTTGGCACTATTAGTTTATTACATTCACCAGAACATGGTATTCAAAACCAGAACTAGTGATCGGACTAGTCCACATATCAAACTGGGTTTCAAACTAGAATCGGTAAAACCATTGGTTAGATCTTGTTAATTTTAGGTTAACATGTTATTTTCTTAGGGAAGTTACTTCAGTGATCCATATTAGTCTGATTTTCCATTAGCAATCACATAATACATTGTTATAATGACAGTAATTGAAGAAAGAACATAGATGAAAGATGCAGTAGACAAGCCAAGACAAGAGTACACAAGGATATGGCACAAGCCAGGGAAAAAACCCCAAGACATGGAAAGCCCTTGATCAATTCATCTTATCATTAATATCAAATGTTCAGTAGAGAGAGAAAGTACAATAATTTAAAGTCAAAATGACTTGCCAATTTGAAGATCTAATATGACTGCCCTTGGACAATTGAATAGCCCAAAACTGCAATTTCAGCATTCTGTGAACAATAGTCAGCTAAGATCTGGTTAGGGTTTCTTATAGTCCACAATTTTTCCATTCAATTGATCAAGAAACTCTCCTTTCAACTGCAACTTTTGTTGGCAAGCAATAGGTTGTCCATCGCTAGCCCTTAGAATTGATTTGAACCCAAGATAGGATTCTCGACCCCTCTATATAACTTAGTGCATGCTTGCGGACCTATCTGGAGTAATGGCTCTGAAGTGCAGACACAGAAAGGGGGAAATTCTTCTTTAATTTACCATAGATAAGCTCGAAGTCAATACCCAAACATAACCTGACTTTCTAGGGTCGAATTCAGACCTGTAATGACAGGATTACCCATACAAGTTGCCCTAAAATTTCATCAAGTCCTGTGGCTGTTTATTTGAGGAATCGTAGCCCTAGTTGTTGAAGAAGAAACCCAAAACAGACAACCCTTTGTCCTCTTCAAGAGCTTGGCTACCTTAGATATAATTTGGAGCCCTTTGATGTATCAAATGAGGTTGAAGGCACCTCTATATATACAATTTTTAAGGGAAAAAATACATGACTGTTGGGACTTATGATGATGAGGCTGACCTTGACAATTTGTACATGAGTGGATGTAAATTCAAAAACACACTTCTTCTTGTCCAAATTTGATGATTTTTAGGTTGATTTTGGTCCTCTCGAAAAAAGGAGTTCATTCAATAATCACCTCCAACAAATAGGCTATCCAATGGTGGAATTTGGCCCTAGTTACTAATTTTAACACTCCCTCTCAACTAGGGAGAATTCCACTTGATATTTTATCATGCTATTCAGTGATCAAGAAATATCTTGACATCACGTGCCATCTCTGTTTATTATCTATTCTCTACTCTACTGAACATTGATAAGAATAATGAAGAAGAATCGATCGAGTGTGAGTCACAAGACCTTACCGCTCTCCAATGACAAAAGTCAGTCCAGAATCCATATAACCAGATGTAAAATTGTAATCAGACTTGATCTCAAGTGATCAAGTTTGTTGAACATCATTCATCCTAGACATAGGGAGTGCGATAGTACATGATGCGTCCATCAGCACTGCTATGGTCCCAACCACTTTTCCCAACTCATTGGCCAGATGAGAGGTACTTCCCATGTGTCCTGGACTACATGGGTAGGATGATGCATGAACACTAGCAGGGAAAGAATATATCACATCTTGCTCACAACCACACATAGGGAAAGGAGAATTCACATCCTACAAACAAAGTTCACAACCATACGTAGGGAAAGGAGAAACCACGTCCTACAAACACATGTCAGAACCATACATAGGGAAAGGAGAAGCCACATCATACAAACACATGTCAGAACCATACATAGGGAAAGGATAAACCACATCCTACACGCATGCAAACCAAGATTAGGGAAAGGATAAACCACGTCCTACATGCATGCTAATTAATAATCGTAAGAAGGATCCTACATGTGGGGAAAGGGTGAACCACATCTCACCGACATGTCAACATCAATCATAGGGAATGAGCATCCTACATGTGGGGAAAGGATGAACCACGTATTACCGACATATTGAAAAGAAGATGCTTGAATGCATCTCTCACTAGGTATCCACAGGAGAAGGTGAACCACTCATCCTACTCTTATGCCATAGGAGAAGGTGAACCTCTCATCCTATGCATATCTCATCAATCATAGGGAAAGGTGAACCACTCACCCTACTCACATGTCAACCATCATGAGGTATCATAGGGGAAGGTGAACCACTCATCCTATACATAGTGCACTAATAGGGGAAGGTGAGCCACTCACCTTGTACATAGTGCACCAATAGGGGAAGGTGAACCACTCACCATATGGTTGCTCATAGATCTCAAGAAGTACCCTAGGTCCCTAGGAACTCCCAAAGCTCAATGTTCAAGCATGAACTTCCTAGCAAGGTCTATCCACAACTCCCAACCTCTCTCTGAAGAAAGTAATCTGTTAATTCAACAATTATGAATCTAGGTAGCTTTCTAATGTATTGTAAAGAGGTACCCAATTTATGTGGAGTACAGATTGTCTGAAGAATATCGCAATATAACATGTGCTCAAATGGTTCACTGAAGAACTTCTTCAACCAAAATGGATTCATAATAATACATGCTTGTTGCTTTATACAATCAACCTCAATAGTGCTTTCAGAGCAACCAAATCAAGAGATATAGTACTAGATGTACTCTTTCCATCCATCATACTTCCAACTGATCCAACATCAGAATATTCATGGAATCTTGGATTTCATTTGTGTACCTAAAATTATAGACAATAGAGTCACTGAGATATCTTACTAAGCAACTATAAATATATAGATAGAGTCTTCATAGCAAGGAATTTATCTAGGACATCAGGGATCCCACAAGATATCCATATGCAGACCCGCAACTTCTTCATCGGATCTTAAGTGCATGAAATAGATTATCAAGGCCAGGTCAGATCCCTCTTACTTTGAGAGGGTCATCAATCATATATCATCAATATCTACACCTTTATGGCTCAGTGTAACTTACTCTGGATATACATAGAAAAGTCATGATCATGCAACTTCCATGCAGACTTTCAAATAATAGGGATATATCTAAGTTATTTCCCTTATCAATAAACATTTGGCAAGAAGAGTCATCAGGTCATACTGCCAAGGATTCTATAGCTCCCTCTCAAGACTTGTTTCATGTGATCATCTAGCTTTCAATTACGAGCTTCTCAAGCAAGGGACGAGCCTTTTCATGAGGCAACTGCAACAATAAACTTCAAGGAAGTTCAAGGTCAAAGAGGAAAATTTTGAAGAATCGTCATGGTTCTTCTTTAATTAGGCAGAAGAAATCCTCCCATGATATTATTTCAAAATATCTGAATTATCCTCCATCGCTGGTGACAAATGTCAAAATCAACATCTCATCTGCTTATTGTGCTCGTATAGAATTTGTCATGCACTTTCTTCAAGGAACCTCAATTTTCATGTTGATAAGCATTGTTATAGAGATATGCTCCAAAGTCCCATGCACTTCTTCACTTAGTTGTTCCTTTAAAAAAAAGGGTTTCAAGAGTGTTGCACCCCTTTTCAAAATATAAGGTGCTGCAAATTCTTTTACGGGAAGATCCCTGTAGCTTCTTCAAAAGATAAGCTATCCAATGTTTCCATATATATTATTCACAACTTCGATAGTGAACAAGGCTATAATACAATCATCAATTTACTGGGGCTACAATATATCATTATGGTTACTTGATTGTAGTAATATCATGCATAATACTGGACTTGAAAAGAGACCATAGATGATGTCGAGCTGTAGAGAAGTGTCACACATAGTAGAACTGTGCCATATATCATTGTGAGGTAACCAACAATATTCACTTTACATGGTTCTATGATAGCTTCAGGTCTTCAAACTTCCAGGAGCATGATTCCTTTCGAATGATCCAAGATCTTTGCTTACAAACATGTCTTCAACAAAAGCTCTTCTCTGCTACTTAAGGCTTAGTATAGAAAAACTGAAAGATGGTTAACTGTATTATAAATATCGAATGCTTTCATCGCTTGATGCCTATAGCTATGTAAGTCAGAAAATCTCCAAAAGTCGGCTCAATTGATATAAGAAGTATAGATCATGTCATTGTAGAGTATGCAGGACTTGGTTCACATTCATCATTTATCACTGTATGATGTACATATGCATTAATGCTCTGGAGCCTTACTAATGATCCATCAACATAGGGGCCTTGGCTTCTTTTTCTTTATGATTTGAGTTGTAGTTGTGTCTAGAACAATAGTAAACTAAGGTTCTTCTTTTCTAGGCTATGAGAGGAAGAGATACTCAGAAGTTCAATAGAGAGATATAAGAAACAAATGTCAACATACTACCCAAGGCCATGACTGATCATAACTTTGATTAGAATTTCCATACTTTAATAGCTTTTTAAAATACCATAATTGTTTCAGGGCTTGCAAGAATGCCATGCATATACCAATATTGACTGAATGTATGTATATATGTTGATTGTTGATGCCAATATTGCTCTGCCTGCAAATATGATGTCATGCACATATTGCAGCAACCATGTCAATATATATACGCAATACCATAATGTCTTCTTATAATTAGAGTATCTATTTTATGCATACAATGTTGATAATTTTAGACGGCTAAGATGACATCAATACCATATGCAATAATCATATCTGAAACCATACACTAATTTCTATATGGTTTTGTCATACCAAAACATTTCCTGCTCTTTAAATATATTGCTGGAGACATATTTTATGTGCCAATGTACTGAGAATGCAAAATTACATATGCGATGAGCCAAAAGAGGTACGATGGATTCAGAACCATGTGAGGTGCCTAACACTGACAGGTGCCTAATATCAAATTTTCAACAAAGAGAGAGAGTACTATAATTTAAAGTCAAAATGATTTGCCAATTTGAATATCCAATATGACTTCCCTTGGAAAAGTGAATAGTCGAAAATTGCAATATCATCATGTTGTTAACAGTAGTCAGCTAAGATATGGCTAGGGTTTCTTACAATCCACTATCGTTCCATTCAACTGATCAAGAAACCCTCCTTTCAACTGCGACTTTCCTTGGCAAGCAAGAGGTTTTCCATCGCTGGCCCTTAGAACTGATCTGAACCCAAGATAGGTTTCTCAGCCCCTCTATCTAACATTGTGCATGCCTGCGGACCTACCTGGAGTAATGGCTCTAAAGTGTGGACACAAAAAGGTAGAAATTCTTCCTTAAATTGATCATCGGTCGGCTTGAAGTCAGTACCCAAACATGACCTAACTTTCCGAGGTTGAGTTAAGACCTGTAATGGAAGGATTACCCATACAAGTTACCCTAAAATTTCATCAAGTCATGCAGCTGTTTATCTGATGAATCTTGGCCCTAGTTGTTTAAAAAGAAACCCAAATTAGACAACCCTGCATCCTCCTCAAGAGCTTAACTATCTTAGATATAAATTGGATCCCTTTGATGTAGCAAATGAGGTTGAAGGCCCCTCTATATATAAAAATTGTTCAAGGTCAAAAGATGTGACCGTTGGGCTTTTTTATGATGTGCTCACCCTTGAGAATTTGAACATGAGTGGGCATAAATTCAAAAACACACTTCTACTTGTCCAAATTTGATGATCTTTAGGTCGATTTTGGTCCTCTGAAATGAGGAGTTGAATGCAATAATAATCTCCAACAAATGAGCTATCCAATGGTGGAATTTGGCTCTAGTTTCCAATTTTAATAGACCTCAATGAACCAGGCTTTAAAAAAATACATGAAATAATTATTTTTTAATGAAAATACTATTTTTAAGATTTAAACCCATGATTCCAAACCAATAGAGATAAAATATGCAAATTTTTTTCATCTATATACCATGAAAAGGTGAATATATCAAAATGGAACCGAGTGCAATACATATCAACAACAAAAAACATAATCAATGAGGCTGTAAATGGACTTTAGAGTCCAAAAACAATGCTACAAGCTATGGGGCTACTTACATACTACAAGTCTACATATCAATGATCAACATGATCACTCCCCATCATGATCAAACTCATCACCAGTACTAGACATGGGAGCATCAACATGGACTACATAAATAATCTGGCTTAGAGTTTGAGGACTCCTAAGATTCCTCTGCAACCTCAATAGTATTGGTAGTAGTAGCAGCAAAACTAGACATCAAAACTACAAATCACTGATCTACATGACCACTCATGAAACTCACAATTGATTCAACACTACTAGAACTGGAATCATCAAAAAGAGATACATAAACATCATCTAGCTCAAAGTATTCAAACTTCGATTGCTCAACCTTTTAATATGCCTAACCAATGATTTTGGTTTGAGTGAAGGGTTCATCCCCTCAACCTTATAATGTGGTAGAAAAAGCTTAGCATTCCTAACCAATTATTTTCCTTTGAGTGAAGGAGACATTTTTGTTAGGGCCATGGTAGACGAGTTCAACAATCATTACCACCAACATCAACGAAGTTCAACAATTAATGGCACCAACATCATCTTGCTAAACCTTGGTGGTTATCTTTATCAAGACATGTTTCTTGACAATTGAAGTGTGCAATTCTAGTCATGCTCTCATCTCAGCTCATATTTGGTTTGGCATCAAAACTTGAGGATTGGTTCCTTTATTTCTAGTATATGTCCAGGCTTAGAAAAGTTCTATTGCAAAAAAAATTGGCTGCTTTCTTTTCAACTGTTTGTTGTTATCTTGTACCCTTGTGGGTCTTGACAAACAACAACATTGCCAAGATTATTCTGTCAGGGGACTCCTCCCTTATCATGGATATTAATTATATGTCCAGTGGTTATATTGAATATTTGAAAATTTTCTTTTTTTCATATTGAACTCACATTCAAGCTATTCATGCCTTCCTGTACTTAGCAGTAGTCTCTGAAGGCTCAACAGAGATGGATCAATCTACTGAGGTCTAGAGAGATCTGCTTTGATGTGTTTTCTGCTTAAATATCTATAAGACCAAAGTCAAAGAAACATCAACATGTAATTTCAACATTGTCCAGATACATTTTGTTGTTCTGGATGATAGTTTCATTGAATTTCGTATGGTTCTTAAAGCTCTGCAGAAGGTTGGTAGGTTTACATTCTTATTCAAGTGAGAAGAGGTATTGTTTTAGTCTATGAGGTGACCAACATATGATTATCTTGATGTGAGCTGACATGGCCCCTAGGGTCAAAAAATTTCCATATTACGTCAAAGAGGACAAAACCATCTTGAAAATTTTAACTATACATGTTCAAAAGCCTGCATATAAAAAGCAGAAAATCTTTACTACATGGTTTCTACAAGAGCAAAGGATTATTGAGGTCAATTAAAACCAGTTTCTTCTAAAGCTCAGGAGTATCAATGCGAGAATAGCGAGATTGGAGATAAAAGTGGTGGAGTTATGATTCTGTGAATACTTGTATAGCTAGAAAACCTCCTCCATCTATTCTACTTTGCTCCTTAAAATAAACTAAAAAAGTAAGTGATTTTGTTACCTCCTTTCAGAGGAAATTGAAATAGTTTAGAAAATTGTACATCCTGAAATCATTACAATTATAAATTATGTTGACCAACTGTCCAAAAGATGAAATATAGCTGGATTTTTTACTAATCATGCAATAACTTATATGGATGACATCTCCTCTTCAATAGAACGACCCAGGACCACTGGCAACATATCATTGTTCTCCTTCAACAACCAATAAAGGCCATTTCACAATTTGGAAAGAAGGTGTCTCTACTATCTGTATCAATCCAATTACATCAGAAGGGGATTCAGATTGTTCTATGACTTTTGATGGTCTGTAAATATGGTGAAAATTGTTTTTTCAAAAGTTGAGAGAATTTCATCAAGTAGGGAGAAAATCATGGGTGTTTTAATCTAGATTATAAGAATTTTTTGGGTCCATTACTATCTCCTTTCATAGGGACATGTCTTTTAATATGTTTGATCCTCTAATGTGTCCAATCGGTTTTGTAACTCCCATTTAGTAATTAGAGTATTGTCTCTCTAGGTAGTGGGAAGTTACATTATTTGTCAAAAACATGGAAGGAAATTTTTCTCTATTTAAAGAAAAAACTTCTATAGGTACTCGTCTTTCTGTATGATTTGTCCTCTAATGTGTCTCAGTATTTTTATAGCTCTCATTTAGTAATTAGAGTGATGTCCTTTGAGGTAATGGGAAGTTATGCTAGTAAAAAAAATGGAAGTCTTTTTTGAGAGCAAAGACCGGGATATGTGCTACATGGTCTGATAATCTTTCCTAAAGTTTGCTTGCCACTTTCCTATGAAATGGCCCTTCTCCAAAAAATCAGTTATTGAGAGCGTTAAAAGAATGGAACACTGGTGGTGGCTTAACATTCCATCGAACTCACTAGTGAATTTCCATCCTGTTGGCTAGTATCAGATGCTTTTTAAGTGGAAAAAGTACTTCAACCTATGACTGTGTTCTATCATTTGATATAATTTCAATTAGAATATGAGTCGTAAAACCATGAAATATGGTGTCATCTTTGTGGTACTAGATTGACCTTCTTTATAGAATCAATTGGTGGTACAATATTATTGCAGGGCAATTTGGGTTGGGAAGAATGGATATCTACCATATATACACTTTTAAGGTCCACACTTCACCATACAAACAGAATTAAACAACAAAACATTGCCACTTAATGTGATTCTTGCCACCAGGAATCAAGAAGTGCATATGGTATTGGGAAATGGTACATGTTTGAAAATGTCGTTTACAAATTTGTAGGAAACTGGGAAATGGCATGATGCAATAATTAATGTGTAAATGAAAAGCTACTATAAATGAATTGCAAAGTATTATTGTCTGACATAGGACTGTAGGAATAACAGTTTTTTTGAAAACAGTACAAATACAATTGCCCAGATTTACTACGGGAACAAGTTTTGAATCGACTTTTGTATTACAAAAGCCTCCACATACAGTTTGAGGACTTAGCCAACATGTCAAGTTTTGGAGCCACAACCTCTTTTATTGTGGATTTCTAGGACCCTTCTCAGGATTGAGTAGATATAGGCGTTGATACTATCTTGACTCTTGATAGAAAGCTATTTTTGTATTGTAGCACATGAAATTCCATCAGGGAATAAATAATCTAGGCTTATTTGACTGAGCATATATATGGATGATCATCATTAACTCCAAGTTGCCATTAATTCAGACATGTGCTTTTGGTACCCTGACATTATGTTTGACATTTTCCTATGTGACATTTTGTTTGACATCTTCCACTTCCTTTGTTGCCACTTTTCTATTTGCTAATACTCCAAGGCTGGACTTGTCACTTAATAGGATCCCCTTCTTCATTGTATGATGGTTTTCTGCTGTAAGAAATCTAGACATAACCAGTCCAGGATAGATTAGATTCCTTAGTCTCCAATTTTTTATATATTTACCTTTTGATCACTGGGAAAATAGTGCCATCAACATTCTGTACAGGCAGGCTGTCAATGCTTGTAGGGGTTTCTGAGAGGGGAAAGGCATTATTCCCTACAGAAAATGAGTGATTTCTTTT
The DNA here is from genome assembly GCA_034641835.2 of Pinus albicaulis. NCBI lineage: Eukaryota > Viridiplantae > Streptophyta > Pinopsida > Pinales > Pinaceae > Pinus > Pinus albicaulis. The sequence goes on along the minus strand of CM076571.1, from coordinate 728,140,165 downwards.
TTTTTTAATCTCAAATGAATCCTCTGCAGTGAGCATTGGCCTGGCATACATGTACTGGTGTGAAACTAATGCCAATGAGAGCATGCAGTCCAGCTCCTCAACAAACTTTGATGTCATATGCAAATGCATTGAGAAAGACTAAAGCTGCAAATCCAAATATCTTATTATGGATCTTTCCATATCTAATATTTTATCATAGACATCTCCAAGAAGAAGATCCAACTCTTTTGTCGTTGAATTACGATAAAAGTACGATTCCTGATGATCCATTTCACCTGCAAAAGCAAACTCTGTGTCTTTAAGATTTTCCAATTCACTATTGTCGAGTTCTAGTCCAGAAAGGCACAATTGATAACCAATTTGAGGTGTATACATAATGGACCTGTGTTTGGTATTATTAGCTTGGCATGGGAGGCATTTTAGCTCAAGTGTTGAAATCTCCTCAAACAAGCCCTTGTATATTTCCTTCAATTCATCCAACTCTAGACAAATCCTGGATGAAATCATCATTCCATATTTATTTCTATTTCTTTAATTAAAGTGAAAGACTCTATTTATCAGTTCAAACTTCATAGATATGGACAATCTCAATTGTAATGCATGTAAAATCTTGTCTTACAATATTCAAATTGATCATTCCTGCATGCTCTTTGAAATCCCAATTTCAAAAATTTTCCTTGTATGTAAAATGGAACTCATACTCTTTGAAATTGTTGTCCAATCATCCAATGTTGACAAATAACCTAGACACCGAAATATCAGGTAGATGTGGAATATTGTTGTGCTAGGCTTGCATCATTTCATCACAATGGTGGAGCATTGGTATAGCGTTGAGATGCCCATTCAAAATGTTGAGATCTAATATAGGCCTTAAGAACCAAGTCCTTAAATTACATCAGCCCATGGCAATGACACACTTATTAAACATGCCAAATAAAAAAAATCCTTCCTTGGATTTGCCAATGCCCATGCTACTTGGATGCTTATCAACTTGAAAAATTTGCAAGGCATCATAACCTGTAGCATCTATTTTCAGAAATTTGTTTAATGAGATCTCCGAAACCCTGTCAAATTTTATTGGTGCGGTGTCATATTCCTTCATTTCAATAGTGTTTACAAGCATCTCTTGTTGTAGCATAGCAAGAAGGTCCCCAACAGCAGGAACTTGCACATCAGTTTCAGTGTTCTTCATGGAAATGAGTTGTTCATGAGCACATGAACAACTCATGATTCCAAGCCAATAGAGACAAAATATGCAACAGGAGGGCAGTTAGCCAGTACTGGAGCTGATGTACCTGGTCTGATATTGGCTACTGGGTTTGGAGCTTCACTTTACTTTTTACGCAAGAAAAACATGAAACTAGGTGAGAACATGAGCCATGTATTATTTTGTTCACATTGCTCAAAAGAAGAAATTTGTCTTGGATGTTGAAACTTGAGATCTATGGAAAATCAAGAGGATAGGATTAGTTCCTATCTGAAATATCACAATAAATCTGCATTAAAAAGAATAAATAAAAATAAAAATTGAAGGATTAGCACATTTGAGATTAGATGGGAAATGGACTGATTTGAACTTTATTACTGTCAAGTAGTCTGTCCAGCCTATGGGACTTGTAACAAGGGTTTCTAGAGTGAAACTTCATGAGTTCTTTCATTGGTGATTTCAGAAGGGAATCTAGTAGGACTGTTGTATAAATCAAAAGGTTAAAGGTCCTGTAGTTTGTCCTCTTTAGGGTGCTTGCTAGACCTGGAATTTGTTATGAGAAACACTGTATATCACTTTCTTAGATGGTTGTAGGTGAAGCATTTAAGAATGGGATGGTTGTCAGTATGGTCATTATCTAATTTTCACAATCGTAAGCCCCTTTTCTTGATTCATACATTGGCCATTTCTATCTACCAAACTTAAATTTAAGTCATGCAAATTTGTCCTATTCGTCGGTTTTCAATATTCACTTTCAATTCCACCCCTCAGCAGCCCTACCCATGTCAGCACATGTCTGTTTACAAAGGAATAAGAGATTAGGAAATAGGTATCTTGCCAAACACCCGGTCTGGTGTTTTTGCTAAGGATTCATATACAGAAGTATGAAGTCTTGACTTTGAAGTATTCTTGTACTTTGCTGCCTAACTTTATGTTTTTTGCTGATGCAAGGGATTTGAATTTTTTCTAGAAATTTCCTTTTAGGTTGCCATTGTCTACGTGCTTTAATGAATACCATCCATTCAACCATTTGCAATTCTGATTTTCCAGGTCCCAACTATTGTTTGTCAATTTCTGTTAATATTTCCTGCTAGGTTATTTGTTTAATAACAGATAGTGTTAGATGATGTCACAGATGATAGGAATCTCCACAGTTCGCCATGAGTTCCTAAGGTTCTCCACGAGTGTCTCATACTTTCTGCGTTGTACCATTTAATCCCAGTCAACTGCCTCATCTTCTGGGTCCTGATTGTGGTTTTCTTTTAGTTTTATTGATTGGATCTACAACCTTTGGGAGAGTTTTGGTACCTCAAATAAATTATTTAATAGTTAATACCTATTTTGGTGACTGGTCACATTGATGAGAAACTTCACTGAGGTATCCTTCTTCGGTGCTATCACAAATTTGCAAATTTCATTAGGAGAAAAACTCATGCATATTACAAGTCACTGTAATACAGATGTACACTGCAGAAGAAGTTGATTTAGATGAGGCTAGTTTCATGGAATGGGCAACTTGTGAAATTAAATTATATTGGTAGAAAAATGGATGTTCTAACTTCTATGTGACAATGGATAATGCCGGAGATGCTGTCGTCGACATGAAATGTACTGGTTATGTAGCTGAGAATGATGTCACAGTTAATGTCTTAGGTGATGTTCTTCAGTATAAGTGCCCTCCTGTATTGATGCCCTTCTTGGCATTGGTGTAGCCTGTAAATGAGACTTCCTATACAGATGTTCTCTTGTTAAAATTATGATGGCTTTGACAAATATTAATTGCTGCACTTATGACACCTTGTATGGTTGTTTTATCAGTTGCAATAATGATGTCTTGTACATTCACCATCTCATTCTCCTTAATAATAATGTCTTCAATTGACGTGGTCCTTTCAATTAGGGTGTCTTGAATGGATGCCCTTTTATCTATGAGAATGATGCTTTCTAGGGAGGTTCTCTGAGCTACAATTTCTGCATGGAATTATTTAATGGGAAATAACATGGCTACAAATTCTGTATAGATTGTCAATTGGAGAAAACTCGTGTTCAAATTTCCTTGAACCCAACAACCTGGCAATTTACTACCTAGCAGATTACAGATCTGCTGAGGAGGAGGTAGCACCTAAATTATTCACTTCAGAACATATTGTTTTAAATTATTCACTTCAGAATAGAGAACAATCATAAGAATATTCTTATTTTGTGCAGGCCTGCAATCCATGACTGAGGAGGAATTGATAGCAAAAAATAAACCACATTGCTCAGAGGCATTCCACAAAATTGGCAGATCTTTGGTGTTTTTTCTCAAATTCACCCGACTGTTCAGACGTTGGCTGATTCTTCTTACCTGTATGTTCAAGCGCATCTCCCAAAATATATAGCCATCTAGAAAGTATTGACTCTTTGAGCCCTTTGAAAATACACCACATAATAATCTCTGCCCAATTGTTTTAGCTTCTTATCAACTCACCAATGTCTGTTCCAAACAAGTTTCCTTCAAGGATCAAATTAATTTCCTCTTTTCAAATAGAGTTTAGAAGCATTTGAACAGATTCTGGAGTTGTTGCTTCTGACCATACATTTAAAGGTCTCAAATTGCTTGATTTAAAGGTCTCCTCCTCATATGATGTACTATTTTGAATATTCTATTCTTTGCATATCAAACATTATAAAGCCTCTTGCACACACATCTCTTTTATTTGAACATAATTCCGATAATCATTGCATTCATGAAGAAATGATATATTCATGTGAAACCCTGTCCAGCTGCTTCTCTTGGCTAATGCCATCACTTACATCCCATAGAGAATCCGACAATTGAATGTCGACTTGACCAAAGGCATTGCTTACTTCCTGCTGAGATTGAACAAGAGAATCAAAATCTCTCCTTCCAGGGGTCATTACTTTGTGCTTTGAACTTGAAGTTTGCCTCTTTTCCCTTCTCTTCTATCCCGAGACTCCAAAAAATTGCTGCAACCCATCCTTTCTGTCTCCTCTGCCCACTGAAATTTCAAAAGCACTTCATCCTCGCCCTTATATGCTCCTTCAGTTTGAAATCAAAAATCATCATTTCCACTATTCTTGTTTTCTGTATTTACTTATGTTGAATCTGTATTTTGTGCTAGGTTACGAGTATATTGTTTTAAATTATTCACTTCAGAACAGAGACCAATCATAAGAATATTCTTATTTTGTGCTGGCCTGCAATCCATGACTGAGGAGGAATTGACAACAAACAATAAACCACATTGCTCAGAGGCATTCAACAAAATTGGCAGATCTTTGGTGTTTTTTCTCAAATTCACCTGACTGTTCAGACGTTGGCTGATTCTTCTTACCTGTATTTTCAAACCCATCTCCCAAAATATATAGCCATTTAGAAGGTAATGACTCTTTAAGCCCTTTGAAAATACACCACATAATAATCTCTGCCCAATTGTTTGAGCTGCTTATCAACTCACCAATGTCTGGTCCAAACAAGTTTCCTTCAAGGATCAAACTAATTTCCTCTTTTCAAATAGAGTTTAGAAGCATTTGCACAGATTCTGGAGTTGTTGCTTCTGACCATGCATTTAAAGGTCTCAAATTGCTTGATTTATATGTATTTGCACCCATTTGAACTGAAAGTTATATTGTGCAAAGTTGTTTCAAGCTCAAAAGTATCATCCTGCCTATAGAAGCCTGAACCCCAATAATCCTTGCAGTGGCCACTTTCACCAAGTAGAATATGTGCTTCATAAACATCATCAAACCTCAAACCTCAATTTCCCTTCCAAGTTTTTCTCTATAACAATTTTTGTGAGTCCTGCTTGCCGGACACCAGTTACAAACTTTCTTTCACTTGAAAATTCACAACACTTGAATTTAAATTAGCCTCACATGGGTTGTATTTCATTTTTAGTATATTTCGCTTGATTATTTCTTTATACAATCTCCCCACTTCTCTTATCCATGTTGCGACGTTCCTTTGCACCTCTTGGTGCAATTGCTAGTTATAAGAATATTTAAGATTCTGGATCTATCGATCTGAGATGGATATTGCAATATAAATCTGAAGAATTCATGAGATTACTTCATGTTTGATCAGATTTTTTTAATGATAAATGTTATCTTGCAGGAAAATTTCAAAATTTGAAGTCATATTAATTCAGTACATTGATGCAAATTCATACGCTGGTGCGATGTATATGATGGCAATTTCATTTTTTTACATTTACTTTTAGTTTAATTATATCATTTAGCTCGATGCTTTCCATATATTTAACTAAACCTTTCTTGCTTAACAAGACTTTGTCACTTCCATGTTTTAGTGAAACTGTTTATGGTTTGATACTCTCATACAACCTTTATCAAGTTACATGCACCCTCATTCGAAAAAACAAGAGAATTTTGCTTGCCATGACTAAGTTTCTTTGTCATTGTTAACTTAAGAAAGCCTTTTAGCTAAGAAACTAGTTTCAAGGTTATGGCATAACTTGTCATATAAATTGAACATAATTTATATCCAAAATGTTAACGTGTAAACTACTTAGCTGGTTTTAGGCTTTCCATTTAAAATCTACTTCAGTTTGAACTTTGAATGAGTTGTTCCATAGACTTGAATATTAAGAGATTTTGGTGTAAGGATTAAAAATTAGCTCGTAAGGCCTCTCAGTTATTCATTTGTTTTATCTAATATAAAATTTACTATTAAATTAGAACCACTTGGCACAAATACGTCATAGATCAAGATCATACTTTGTAGAGTGTTGTAGAATAAAAATAGGAGCAAGGACACTGAGTTCTTTCGGTTTTCCTGGTTCTTATTCCTTTGGTGTATCTTTGCAACTATAGGGGCAATTGCTAGTTTAAAGTCTAATTCTTTAAAGGGTGCTAGCTTAATGGAAGAGCACCTGCTTTACAAGCAGGAGGTTGGTGGTTCGATTCCATCGTGCCCTGATATTCATATATAGGGAATGACGAAGATCAGTTTTTGGTGACGGATGCTCTTTTGACCATCACCAATGAGTTTATGGTGAGACTTTTCAACCCTCACCAAAATATGAAATGGTGACGGTCAACGAATGCCACCATATATATGCATCAATAGTGACGACCATTAAAGGTCTGTCACCATAAATCGTTGTTGTTTATATGAAATGGTGAGGGTCACTGTTTGTCATTATAGTCATTATTCGTGACGGACCTTGATGTCACCAATGCGTTTATGGTGACGGTCAATGAACGTCACCATATATATGCACCAATAGTGACGACCATGAAAGGTCCATCACAAAAAATCGTTGTTGTTCATATGAAATGGTGACGGTCACTATCCGTCATTGTAATTAATATTCGTGACGGACCTTGAATGTCACCACAACACATACTTTTGGCGACGCCACCTTTGGTGACGTTCAGTTTTTTGGTGACGGAGGCTATTGTCCGTCACCATTGCTCATATGAAATGGTGACGGTCACTATCCGTCACTATAAATCATTATTGGTGACGGACCTTGAATGTCACCACAACATCTATACTTTCGGCGACGCCACCTTTGGTGACGTTCAATTTTTTGGTGACGGAGGCTATTGTTCGTCACCATTGCTCATATGAAATGGTGACGGTCACTATCCGTCACTATAAATTATTATTGGTGACGGACCTTGAATGTCACCACAACACCTATACTTTCGCCGACGCCACCTTTGGTGACGTTCAGTTTTTGGTGACGAAGGCTCTTTTGACCCTCACCAATGAGCTTATGGTGACCATTTTCGCCCCTCACCAATGTGCTTTTTTCTTGTAGTGAAATATCCTAAACGTATTTTAGCTACTAGAGTTGCTGATGATTCCACAAGGTTGTATAATTTTAATAACTTTGGGTCATCATGTATTCCCTCCATATTTTTCTCTCATAATGATCAAGTGAGAAAAGTTTGGCATGGGCGATTTGGTCACTTAAACTATCAATCTCTTCAAACTCGATGTAAAGAAAATATGTTGATAGGTCTTCCTATGGTACATTTATGAGATGTTGTTTGTTCCGGTTTTGTACTCGGTGTTGAGGAGGTAAATCCCCTCTGCGGACAGAGGCGATCCCTACTAGCCCAGTAGGGGTCTAGCAAGAAACAAACAATGTTATGACGCAAGTTCCTAATTACGAATGAAAAGGCTGGAGATAGAAGCCTACCTGGATTCCAACGCTAGGATCTGAAGAAGAAGCGTCCCTATTCCTCAGCCTTGGCAGATCACAATCCCTCCACGATCTCCGCGGATGAACACCTGCACATGGAAGAAACGAACAGATACAAGCATAGAAACCAGCATACGTAACTAAACATCAGTCAGAAAGGATGTTACTCACATTAACATGATGGAAAATAGAGTGGAACCATAATCATAATCATCTATTAAATAACCAGCGAAGAGAGATTACAACCAAGTTCTGACGTCGCGGTCTCCTTCGGACGGGTCTCCAGTCGTCCACGTCTCGCAAAGCTCGCCAAGGAAAGGGAAAACCTCTCCAGAGTCTCGTGACGATGGTCTCCTTACTTGAGTCAGCCTTAAGGGAAAGAGAGGGTTCTTTACAACATAAAGGCTCTTGGGAATGTGGAGATTCAGAGCTTAGGCACTTCAAGACTAGCTTGCCATGGATTTGAGCAGGCTTTTATAGATGGGGAAGGAGGAGTTGGGATCCCTATTATTATGGGATTGGCCCTATCAACAAGGAAGGTTCCATGAGAGGTGGAAAAACCACTTCCCTTCCATAGAACTCCCGCAGCCAAACCTCCCAACTCAAGATAGGCAATGGTTTGTGAGTTTGTTGGAACTCAACTTCCGCCATCCTTATTTAAAAAACAACTCCCAGAATGGGTGGCGCGACTACGGCTCTATTACAGAACGCCAGTTGGCGCGACCTCTTTGCAGTAATTTCCCCATTGGCGCGAGTACTGAACTGCCTGCCCGCGCCAATGCCAAAAGAGATGTTTTTCATGACTTTTGCAAGGAGATGTCTCAGGGGAAAATAAAGCTCATGTTCAGAGGGATGCATTGATGATGTTTCCAAGGCATGACAATGTTCACAGGTCACAGAATGGGTCCTCCATTGTGCGGGATGGGGAATGGTAAGGACGGTGACAAATTACTGTGTAACAGATGCCCCCTAAAGTATGAGGCCCGAGAGGGAGAGGGGTGAAATGCTTTATGAGAACATGTTCAACTGAAGGCCCGCCGTCGGAAAACCTGCGCAGAAAGATACAACTGATATCTCAAGTACATGATGTATAAGTGGTATGGACGCAGCCATCCGAAACAGAGTATGCTATAATCCGGATCCAAGGTATGGGCGCAGCCATCCAACTAAGATCAAACTAATAGACTCAGGTATGGTCGCAGCCATCCAATCAGTGAGTCATGTACATAATGATAATAATCCACAATCGCAGCCTGGATTACAACATACACAATCCAGGGTCTTGCGCTCCATCTCGACCCAAAAGAGTACAAGTTCAAGCATGCGAATATGTGAGCTGAAGTCGAACATGCAAGAACATCGTCTGATTACCAGCCAATGATGAAAGCTGTTAACAGACGCGAGAGAAACCACCAATAATGACAATGGTCCTCAAGGTACTACAGGTACAATCTACGGCGTGCGAATAAATGAGTTGACATCGAACACCCGCAGAATCACTCGATCGGAGGCCAATGATGTAAACCTCTCGTCGAATGCGACGAACCTGCCATTGAGGCATGCAGGCTCCAAGGTACCATAAGGAGTCTCTAGACCAACTTCCTGGATAATGAGTTGATGTCAACAGGAAGTGACCTTGATCGAAGGTGGGCCATAATGATTCCCACATCATCGACACGAGACAGAGGAACATGATGTTTTGTTGTGAATCAGGATCGTATGAGAAATAGAGGAAGGTTGATATTTGCAGAGGCCAACTTCTCTTGAACACATGAACGACACGACAGTGGACTTGGCAGTATTTGACATCAACGGATCAGAGGTCATGGTGACGAGGCAGTGAACAGATGAGAGGTCAAAAAAGATTACCCAAACCCATGGAGGCAAAGTGAAGCAACGAGATGAGATGTCCCCAACCCGACACGGATGCAGACAAGTGCCATGTTCAAGAGCGACATACTGCCGACGACAACGACGATGGTTCCATTTTTCCCCCACCATTTCTGGCGAGTACCCCAATTATTTTTAATAACAAGCTTGAAGGAGATAGCATATGCTTGCGATATAAGTCCGCCCTTTGGGCGAATCCATCCTAGTGCATTTAACGAGTCCCAGGAAGGAGAAACTCGGAGAACGTCTTTTCGACTAGATCCGATGTCATCAGGGTTTAACGAGTCTGACAAAGGAAGAACTCGGCGTCTTTTCATGTTTAGAGAGTTTGAAAAGACAGCGGAAAAGAAAACTCCACATGTCCCTTTTCGTAAATAGTTCCCCAGATCCGAAAAGGTAGAAAACAATATCTGGGAAAACCTCCTAGTCGCGATAGGCTAGGGTATTCCTTTTTCGTAATCAATCGATCCCAGCCCGAAAAAGGGTTAAACTTATACTGGGTGGATGTCGATTCGTGTCCAATTTAACAAGATCGAAACGACAAGGGCCTCGGCAATCTTTTCATATTTAGAGAGTCAGAAAAGAGCTGAAAGATGACTCCAAAGTGACTTTTTCGTGTATTTACCGAGTCCGAAAAAGTATAAAATACAACTCGTTTCCATCTTTTAAGTCGCAAAAACCTGTTGCTGCACATACCAAGCAAGCGTAAAATCCATTTTCGACATAACATATGCAAATATTTGATAAAAATAACTTTTTAAAACTCATTTAATGTCGAAAAAGTTATAAATATGTCTAATTGGTAAAAATAAAATTACTTTTACTCTTTACCTTGGTAGAAAACAACAGTGGTCCATTTGGAGCAGAAACTTCCGTCGACGATTGCGACCAATCCAGGCAACCATTCAGCTTCTCGTCTATCACAGGTAAGAGGCGCCCTTTTGCTCTTCATTTCCATTCATTTTTTAATGATTTTCCCTTAAGAATTAGTCTTGTATGGCCATTTTTAAAATTTTAGGGCCGGGCCCATTGGCGCGGGTATCGGGCACGGACCCGCGCCAATGAGCTCTTTTTTGTAAAGGGCTCGTGCCACGTGGCGCGACTGTTCGCAAAACAGCCGCGCCAGCGGCCGAACCTTAAATTGCTCCCAAAATTTCGGTATTTAAACCAAATTACTTGGAATTTGAAGCTCATCAAAGATCTAACCAGGGGTTTTTGACCATGTGAATGCAGATAATCACTCAAAATGGCAATCGAATGGAAGGAACGAGAGCACTGAGAAGAGGATGAACAGGCCATGCAAAGACAGGCTTGCATGAATGCACTTAGAAACTGTGGATTGAAAAATTTCTTCCTCACGCCATGTTTACGAGCTCAGCCTGAGCTCCTCCAATATCTAATCAATACCTGGGATGAAAATGAACAGGTGTTCAGGTTACGAGACCAGGTGTTAGAACTGGAGGTCACTGATGTTTATTTCATCACTGGATTGTCCCACAGAGGTCCAATCCCTGTACTGACTGGAAGCAGACCATCCGGGGAGAAGATGGAACAGGTAATGGCACGGGTTTGCCGAGGGGCACAAACAGGATCAGGAAGCAAGAAGGTGGATATCCACACCATCCCTGATCTGGCACTGAGAGTAGTTCTCCATACCATTACGCGGGCTGCTGGGTCGCAGGCTCCGCACGAGGCCACGAAGACCCAACTGCTGCTGGCCTCAGAATGCATGGGTCCCTTACTGTTCAACTGGGCAGAAGCAGTAACTATCAATATGAAAAGGCAGCTCACAAAGTGCAAACAGGGGAAACTGAAGCAGTTTGGTTATGGTTCCATCTTGGTATCGTTCATTCTGGAACGCATACCAATCTTCCAGGGCCAAGGAGCCGTAGTGGCGAGTCCGATACCACGAGAGCCACGAATGGTTCACTGGGCAACATTGATGCCCAGATCTGGAGGTGGCCAACAGATGTCCTAGAGGCCAGAGTTCTTTAGGTGGCTACGGTGCCAGCTGATCGTCATGGAGGATTGGCCCTATTCAGGAACTGACTTTACTGGGGACCCAGACCTCCCACTACCAGAAGGAGATGATTGGGACGAGGAGCTGGGTAAGACCTCATATTTTGATTTTATGTTTATATGTTTTTTTGGTTAATACACATTCGTCTTAACACAATTGTATATGCATGTAGATGTAGGACCTGAGAGACCAGCCGGGATGTCTCCAATCTCCCGGAGGACACAACTTGCCCCTGAGATCCAGGGAGAAGGCACCGGAGGAGATGAACTGATCCAGAACCTCGAGGGGATTGCCCACGGGATCCCAGACTATGCCCGGCTAGCAGACGTACCGATGGCATACCAGCGCCACACGGTGGGAGTTCCGAATCGGATCCACCGAATCCTGAGGCGCTTAGTGCGTGCAGTCACGTGCTATCATGAGCACCATGCGGATTAGTCTTTAGGATTTATGCCACACCTATTTTTTGAGAGACATAGCGTCTCCGGATGTACTAAGACGATATGTATATTTTTTGAGTTTTGTGATGCACACTGTGCAAACATTTCGACACACACATATATATATATACATATGACTATTTTGGATGGATCTTTCTTTACATGTGATGATGTTTTCTATATGTCATGCAAATTTCTAATACAAATGTAATATAATGTATCAGTTACATAACAAAAGACCCAATGCGAAATGTATTCACACAATGTATCTAATCACACATTTCATTTTTACGCAATCTTAAAAGCACACATGAACACACACATATGCAAACTATGCTTGAAATGAGGAAGACGGGCATGCCCCCCAGCATGAAGTCTCAATTCGAGGTGCATGCCCCCCAAGCTTCAGTCCATTGAAAATGGAGTGAAGGTTCAAAACAAAAAGTCGAATTGAACATGCTCGTGTTTTCATTATTTTAATGAGGTTGACACACTTAAAAGAACTGTCCTCAAGACACCTTGTTTCATGGTTTAAGGAGCTTGACACAAGACAAGGAACTCTGCTCCGACAACCTTGTTTCATTTTTTAAAGAGCTTGACCCAGGGAGGAAACCGTGCTCTAACCGACTTACATCAAAATGAACCAGAAGGCGGTGCTTCCAAGAGTTCCACTCCTGATGGAAGGGAAACATCCCGGAAGTCAGGACCCAATGCCCCCAACACATTATGCACAACGGCATCATCACTAAGCACAGGCACGGGGTAAGTAGACACATAGTTGACCTGCGGTGGGGCAGAGACAACAGGTGGATAAAAACCCAGAGGGGGTGATGGTGGACCAGTTGCCACATTAGGACCAAAGAACGAAAGCTGATCAATGGTCACGATCCGTCCTTCATGTGGAAAACACATCACGCGAAAGAGGGAGGAGACAAGTGCTCCCATGGCATAAGTGTAATCGCGCCCCAGGAGCAGATTGAAATCCAAAGGGCCTGGAACGACCATCACGTCCATATGGACAGTTTTTTCTCCCAAAGTAATCGGTAACCTTGGAAGGATCCCCAACGGTTGACTCGTTCTTCTATTGAATGTCAACAGATTCTGCGTAACGGGCACAAGCGGCGGCGAACTGAAAGCTTGCCAGGTAGTTGATGACAGAATACTAACAGAGGCACCTCCATCTATAATGGTGCTGGGTACAACCAGACCAAGAGCCTGTACTATGATCTCGAAAGGCACATAAGACGGAAGGCGAAATCCTGCAAATCGATTCCAGTCAAAGGAAGCGACCAAACTACTCGGAGGGGTTACCATCGACATGCGAAGGTCTTCCCCTAATGTTACGGTAGAAGAAGCGTCCTCCATAACCTCCACCTCGAAGGCGGGAGGGATATCCTCTAGAGCCTCCATCATGGGAGGTGGAGGAGTAGCTTCTTGAAGTACAGGGACAGGAGAATATTTCTCCAAGTCTGAAGAATCTGAAGAGATCAGAAGGACATGGGGGGTGTGAGGTCCACTCTCGACAGAAAATACCTGGTGCACCGTGGACGGGGCTAGTTCAACCGATCCTACGACCAATGGTTGGTCAGGGATGGATTCGTGAATTTGAATTTCTGGGGGAGTGGGATCGACCAAGGACGACTCTTGACCAATCATTGGACCAGCTGGCGGAGGAATCGAAGAAAGCCGATTATAACCAGGTGGAAGGCGTGGTGTAGAACCGGTCGGGTTGTCCAAAACTCGTTTGGCTTCATCCATATAAGGACAAAGGCGAATGGCATGGTGCCCTTCACACAACTTACAGGGATTGGTGATCTTACCCTGCTTCTTAGAGTTCTTATCAACAGCAGCTGAAGACGTGCCCCCAACTTGACTCCCGGAAGCCAAAGGCAACGGTGGGCGGCCATTGGACCATACTTCGAGCACCTTGGGAATGCCAGGGCAGTCTCGAAGAAGATGGTCTCCCGTGCACAAAAAGCAAGGGAACTTGACTTTAGTGGAGGGTTGGGGGACTGTCTGAAAGGAGGTCTTCTTGGAAGACGGTAGCAGCATTTAACCCTCTCCTTTGCTCAGACTTCTTCACCAGCATCTTTTTCCTTCACTGTCCTTGACACACATGTGCTTGAATCAGGCACTGCTAGGCCAAGAGGAAGGCAGAAACAGCAGAGGAGAAGGTCCTACTACGGAATCAACTGCAAATCCTTTAGCCATGGGTGGAGAAAGCGTTCTGGCTGGTATTGGAGACATGGGGATTTTACGATAGAACAACTAAGCAGAGCCCGCTGAATTCATTGGAAGGACTAGCATTAACGCCATGGCAAGAACACAACATTTGGAAGAAACCATGCAGGATTCCCTTACGAAGGATTCCTTGGTTGGTAAACTCTGAAAAAGTTGCCATCAAACTCAAAACCACACACAGGCTGAAAAAGAGTTAAGACACATGATCAAACGGTCAACAAGCAATGTCTAAACGGGCGTGTAATCGTGGGCGACTAATTTTACCACATTGGAAAGTAAGAAATTCTACCGTTTCATATTTTAAGAGTCGAGAAACGATAAAAATATGACTCTATCTCTTTCAGAGTTGACACAAGCGTGAAAGGACAAGCGCTTGATGGTCTTTTCAAGTTTAGGGAGTCAGAAAAGACCAAATGACTGCTCAGGGAAAAACTAGGCACAAAGGGTGTACCAAATATCCGTGAACTGCAATATACACCTTGGTTTCAATAATGAAACAGAAATCGACCAAGGACTTTACGTACGTGCAGGTAGTCTCCCCGAATGCTGTGTTCGGTGTATCACGGGTATAGGGCGGCAGACTCGGCTTCCTGTGGATAAAGGATTGAAAACCTATAGGGGTCTCCCTTTATATACACGACGGTACGGGGAGCACAAGTCCGTACTAGCGCTGTCTAAAGCCAACAGGTGAACGACAGCTGCTAGGTTTAACGACGCCGGAACACGTCTCTAGCCTAGACCTTCTAAATGTGTTTCGTTAAGTTCCAATGTTGCCTTAGGTTAATTGAATAAATTTTACGGTTGATCTTCAATTAAGTTTCAATTTCCAGGCCCTATCGTATGTAGTGTCTCGAAAGACTCCTAAATGCAAAGCTATATGCCACAGTGCAACATTTCGTTCGATGAAAACTAATTAGAGAAGAGTTGAGAGCTTTTACACAAACGAAATGAACGGAAACCAAACAATGAGATCTCTAATGCAACTAATGCAATTGACAATTTTTCATTCAAAACACTAATCACTAGTGATATGGAAAAGATCACAATTTGCACTAATTAACAAAAGCAAAAGAGATTTTTTTTTTTGATTTTCAATGTTTAATGGCTAATATGCACTAATCAAACTTGAAAACAAATGGAGCAACTTGAGAAACGATATTCAAGAGAGCGAAACAAACACATTTCACTCAACAACACAAGCAATCAGATCCCCAAATCGACCGAAGTCTCTCAAAGCAAAGAAAAGACTCAAAAGCTTCCAATGGACCGTGTGATCTAGGTCCAAAGCAAGACCAAACGAGTTTCGAATGAAGAAATGAACAATCACCCAAAAATCGCAATAAAACAATGAACAACTACTTAAAGAATGTGGAGAATCAATCAGATAGTTGACAGGACAATCCAAACACCAAAACTCCCAAGGAGGGCTCGATACACTAAGCCACTAGATGACCTAGGGCTTGAAAAGTGAAATCGGTAGATAGAAGCAAACAACCAAAGGACAGAGGTGAATTCCCAGCCAAACAAGACTCCAACACACTCAGGCAGTCGGAAAATCAAGAAGAAAAACACTGATCAACTTCAGAGAGCTCAAAAATGAGAAAACTCAAAAAACTTACAGGGGTGGCGCGACTGTAAGCGTGAAACTGGCGCCAGAAAGCAATTGGCGCGGGTTGAACAAAGGCAACATGCGCCAATTGGCGCGACTGTCAGGTTAAAAACCGCGCCAGTCGAGTTTCTCAACAAAAAATTAAAAACAAGCTACTCCAGAGACAGACCAATGCAAGCTAAGCAATCCAAGAAGAAAAACACACAAAGAACCCAACCCAGAAGGTTCATCAAGCAAGGAAAAGCAAGATACAAACGACAAGGCAAGACAAAGACTCCGAGTTGTTCAGTCCGTAAACCAAACCGGAGATTGACTGAAGTAGCGTTGATCTACTCCGCTAATGCAAGGCAGAAGCGTTTCGAAGGCTATCTGGCTGTACTTCAGGCTCCGTCTATAGTTTACAAATCAAACAACAAGTTGGATCCCCAGCGGAGTCGCCAATTTGTTGAGGAGGTAAATCCCCTCTGCGGACAGAGGTGATCCCTACTAGCCCAGCAGGGGTCTAGCAACAAACAAACAATGTCATGACGCAGGTTCCTAATTACGAATGAAAAGGCTGGAGATAGAAGCCTACTTGGATTCCAACGCTAGGATCTGAAGAAGAAGCGTCCCCGTTCCTCAGCCTCGGCAGATCACAATCCCTCCACGATCTCCGCGGATGAACACCTGCACACAGAAGAAACGAACAGATATAAGCATAGAAACCAGCATACGTAACTAAACGTCAGTCAGAAAGGACATTACTCGCATTAACATGATGGAAAACGGAGTGGAACCATAATCATAATCATCTATTAAATAACCAGCGAAGAAAGATTACAACCAAGTTCTGACGTCGCGGTCTCCTTCGGACGAGTCTCCAGTAGTCCACGTCTCGCAAAGCTCGCCAAGGAAAGGGAAAACCTCTCCGGAGTCTCGTGACAATGGTCTCCTTACTTGAGTCAGCCTTAAGGGAAAAAGAGGATTCTTTACAACACAAAGGCTCTTGGGAATATGGAGATTCAGAGCTTAGGCACTTCAAGACTAGCTTGCCATGGATTTGAGCAGGCTTTTATAGATGGGGAAGGAGGCAGTTGGGATCCCTATTATTATGGGATTGGCCCTATCAACAAGGAAGGTTCCATGAGAGGTGGCAAAACCACTTCCCTTCCATAGAACTCCCGCAGCCAAATCTCCCAACTCAAGATAGGCAATGGTTTGTGAGTTTGTTGGAACTCAAATTCCGCCATCCTTATTTAAAAAACAACTCCCAAAATGGGTGGCGCGACTACGGCTCTATTACAGAGCGCCAGTTGGTGTGACCTCTTTGCAGTAATTTCCCCATTGGCGCGAGTACTGAACTGCCTGCCCGCGCCAATGCCAAAAGGGATGTTTTTCATGACTTTTGCAAGGAGATGTCTCAGGGGCAAATAAAGCTCATGTTCAGAGGGATGCATTGATGATGTTTCCAAGGCATGACAATGTTCACAGGTCACAGAATGGGTCCTCCATTGTGCGGGATGGGGAATGGTAAGGACGGTGACAAATTACTGTGTAAGACTCGGAAAACATCATCGAGACCATTTTGACAAACGTGCCTCTTGGCACGCTCCAGCGCCTTTGCAACTTGTGCATAGTGATTTATGTGGTCTACTTCCAGTTGTTTCTTTCTCTTGCTGCAAATACTTATTAACTTTCATTGACGATTTTTCCATATGCACTTCGGTATACTTCTTAAAACTTAAGAGTGAAGTTTTTAACATGGTCTTTTCCTTTAAGACCTTTGTTGAGAAACAATCTAGAAACCAAATTCTTGAGTTAAGATAAGAAAATTGAGGAGAATGTGTTAACATTTTTTTTTAAAAAATTTTCACTCAACATGGCATTCAATTGTAACATATTGTTCCATATCTCCACAACAAAATGGTGTACCTAAAAGGAACAATCACAGCTTAAGAGAAATGGCTAATTGTATGCTTTAATATAAAGGACTTAGTCTTAATATTTGGGTAGAAGCAATTGACTGTGAAAATTACATATTAAATCACACTCCTACTAATTTTTTAAGGAATATAACTCCAGAAGAAGCTTGGAGCTCAATAAAAATAGATGTAAGTCACCTTTTCTTTTTTGGTAGTGAAGCTTGGGCCCATATTCTAGATGTGAAACATAAAGCCTTAGAACCTAGGAGTGAAAAACTTATTTTGTTGGATATTTTGAAGATGTCAAAGGATATAGAATTATTCAACCAAAATCCAAAAATATAATCATTAGAAGAGATGTAAAATTTGATTAGAGTATATCGTCCTATGAGACTAGTTCGATGGGTGTGCTGCCTTTGGCCTGCGAGCCTAATTTTGCATATGTGCCACCTCTCTCTAGCTCTTTTATTTTTACAACAATCCTTCTAGTTTGTATGACGAAAATGAGGATGAAAATCCTCCTCCACCTCCTCAATACATTCCTTCAGCTCCACGGCTTCCAAGATGGGTTCACTCTACTGGGGATGCAACAGGTTCTCTTACAGGGGACCATGTAGATCAATGATGTACATGTTCTCAGTTTGAAAGATCATCTTTCTTATTGGCTCAAGTTCCGAAAAATCCTGATCCAGACACCTTTGAAGAAGCTTCAGGTCATCCATATTGGGATGAAACTATGAATGAAGAATATTGTTCCTTATTTGGGAACGATACATGGGATCTTGTTCCTCTTCCAAAGGGAAGAAAACTTGTTAGATGCAAATGGGTTTACAAAACAAAGTTTGGAACATATGGAAAAGTAGATAAAGATAAAGCTCGTCTTGTTGCTAAAGGATTTTCACAAGTTGAAGGCATTCACTATACTGAAACCTTCTCCCATATTTCCAAAATGAATTCTATATGCCTTGTTATTTCCCTTGTTGCCTACTTTAAATGGGAAGTACATAAGATGGATGTTAAATTTGCCTTATTACATGGAGATTTTCATGAAGAAATCTACATGGATCAACCCCCTGGCTTTATCCAGAACAACTCTAGCCTTATTTTTCACCTTAGGAAGTCTCTCTATGGTCTCAAACAAGATCGTTGGGCTTGGTATGCAAAAATGGATAGCTTTCTCTTAGAAAATGGATTTTCTAGGTGTCATTCTAATAACACTGTTTACACCAATAAAGTGGGTATATCCTCCATCATCATTATTCTTTATGTTTATGATCTTATCCTTACTATTAGTGATCCCAACCATGTAAACCATGTGAAGTCTAGCCTCAAAAATAAGTTTGAAATGATAGACTTAGGACACTTGCATTATTTCCTTGGTCTTCAAATTTTGAAATACAAAGAAGGTATTACCCTTTCTCAGTCCAGGTACACCTGTGATCTTCTACGCCACTTTCACATCAAATATGGTAAGCCAACACCTTCTCCCTTTCATTTTGGATTCAATCTTTTAGTCATTTGTACTACCCCTGATGTTGATGCTATCTTATACCATCAACTTGTTGGTAAAGTTATGTATCTAAGTCATACATGTCCTAAACTTTCCTTTTTCATTTGTCTTATTGCTTGATTTATGCACAAACCTCATGAAAGTCACTGGAAAGAAGTTCAAAGAATACTTCGATATATTAGAGGTACAATGCAGTTCGGGATTCATTACAGCGTAGGAGCATCTCCATTATTGATTGGTTTCACTGATCCTTGTTGGGCTGGTGACCCTCATGATCGAAAGTCTACTCCATGTTATGTATTCACTCTTGGTTCAGGACCTATTACATGGTATTGTAAAAAAAAAGTTCCATCTCTGTTTCTTCAGCAGAAGCATACTATCATGGTACAATTGAAGCCAGAAAGGAAGCCACGTGGCTTCGTCAGATCCTGACCAAATTTGGTTTGCATCAATAGCATCCAACTACACTTTATTGTCATAATAAGAGTTCCATTCAGCTATGCAATGATCCAGTTTAGTATTAGCATATGAAGCACATTGAGCTCCACATACACTTCACCAAAAATCTCATTCATGACTGTGTTCTTGAAGTGCAGTATTGTTCAACAAATGATCAAGTTCTCGATATCTTTACAAACGCTCTCACAGAAGTGAAGTTTACCAAACGTTGATCTATGCTTGGAGTTCAAGAAAGTTATTATTAAGGGGGGATAGGCTCCAATGCCTCCTTCCTTCTCTTATTTTGTCGCCTTTGTAAATCTCGCAATCCTATCCCAAGTTGTTCTTAAGGGGGGATGTTAGGATATTTCGACACATAGGAAATAGTTTCCTTTTGTGCCACCTTTGTAAATTCTTCAATCCTATCCCAAATTGTTCTTAAGGGGGGATTTTAGGATATTTTGTCACATAGGAAACAATTAAGTATAACTTGATCTATGGTAGATTTAGGTAAAGTGCGTTTATTTACTATGTACGTTTGTAACTTATAATCTGACGGTCATGATATGTAGTGATCTGGTAGTTCATTATCTTCTTTGTATTAACGACACTTGATTTGTGGATTAACACCCGATTGGTCCATGATCTCCATTTAAAGAGCATGAACGATCATTTTTCCAGTGACCATCTCTGAGAGAAGCTTACGTAAATTTTATTTTTTATATTAATAAATTTCCTAAAGTGGCCACGTTGGCTAAGGCCATGGACTGTTTCTCTCTTCGAAGGTTTTATCCACGTCAAATACTGTTGTACTGATTTTTGATCTCTTTATGAGTGGTGACCTTTGGTGTTTTGATCTAAGGAACTTACCCTGTAAATTCCTACAATATGAATTACTTATGTTTTGAAATTATAATATAAAGTTTCGTTTGTTGCGATTTGGTTATGGAAATCTCACGTCTAAGTTTACCAAAAAGACTGTGTTTTACTCTATTATACTGTGAGTAAATTTATTTGATTTTTACTCCATTATAGTTGCATAAGTAAACTATGTTTTAATTTCTGCCACTATGTTTTCTAAGGAAGAATCCTATGATTTAATCTCTGTGACTGTATTATCTAGAGTAATATCTATTTGCAACTCTATGTTTTGAGGAATAATCCCTCTGTCTTAAGTTTTTTGACATAGTATCATAGTGGGTGTAACATTTTATCAATCTAAGAGCACATGTTTTTAGTGAGGAGTTAAAAGGTGTTATGAAAACGAATTGTAGCGTATTTACTAGCAAGGAGAAATTTTTTTTCTTACCCAGTGAAAATGGAAGAAACAATCACAAGCCTCACTAATACAAAAATACGTCAATTTAATGGCAAAAAATATGTTTATTGTGCTATAACAATGAAGGCTATGATTTCTTCATAAGACATTTGGGAATTGGTGGAGAATGGTTTCCAAGAACCAATAGATGCAATAACATATAATGATTTGACATTGTAATATCCCTATTTTCGGCATTCTATAAATAGAGAATGCACATAAAGGCCAGGGAGACCTCAGAAATAAATGTGTAAATATATTAATTGAGGAAATTATTATATAAATGTAGAAACAATACCATAAGGTAAATACAGAGTAAATTGAGACCAGGAAGTCAAAATCCATGAGGATGGATTAAATTCCTAAGACTTTCCAAAAATTCTTAAAAAATCCTTAGAGAACAACATAAAAAAAAAAAAATATATTAGATGGGAGATAAGAATCTAATAGATACCTTAGTCAAGTGGAAAGTTACTGAGAGAGGTGAAATAAAACTATGAAGAGGAAAAATCTAGTTTTAATGAGATTTTGTGGAAAAAAAGAAAAGTAAAGCCTAGGCTAAAGGAAAACAACATCCTAAATTAGTTGGACGTAGTTATCAGAACATGCTAAGTGAAAGCAAGCTTAAATATGCACATCCTATTCAGACAATAGGTTGTCTACACTTTGGAGGAATTGGTCTCTACTCGGGAGGAGTTGTGGATTAAGCTCAAGTTTGGGTGGCAATAGTCTTTACCAGAATTGGTATGAACAATTTATTAAATATTGTCTTATGAATTTTGTTATAACTATGATATTATGTTGTAGTCCAAGGTGGTTAACTTATGAGTTAGCTGAAAAATTTATATCTGTGATTGTGAATATTTTGTATAGTGTTTTGTGTTCATAGAAATTTAACTATAACAGATATATTTATTTACTCTGCATAGTTATATAAACTGAAATAAATAGTTGACCAACACACAAAATCTATAAACCCAGACAGAGGGGTCTAAATTTGGTGTTAGGAATCTA
Source organism: Pinus albicaulis (assembly GCA_034641835.2). Classification (NCBI taxonomy): domain Eukaryota; kingdom Viridiplantae; phylum Streptophyta; class Pinopsida; order Pinales; family Pinaceae; genus Pinus; species Pinus albicaulis. The sequence continues at coordinate 728,118,401 of CM076571.1, read as the reverse complement.
TTAAAATAACTATTTCAAATACAAAGGGTACAATTTAGATCCAGTACAATTGTACCTGCACTTAAAGAAAAATATAAAGTGATATTAATAATACATATTTTATTCGAGTAAACTAGTATGAGAAACAGATATGTAGGTAGTAGAGATATTAACAATAAATAAGTCATGAAAGTGTGAATATACACAATCACATACTTCAGATTTCAACTATATCATTCCTATTTTAGGAAATATTCATACATACAGATACATATGTTTATTGAAAAGAAAACATATAACATTTATATAACTGTTATGAGTATGTGAAATTCCTCCGATAGAGGTGAATATCAAAAACATAAAATACTTTCATAAACAATCTTAGTTACAACAGTCATATGACGTATGGACTGAAAGTCATCCCCTCACTGAAATTAACTACAGTATGTGTAATTGATATTAATAAATATCAGTAGAGATATTTGGCTGAAAATCTCTACATTGGGATGACCGACCTTAAGGCACATGAAACTGGTCATTAGGGTTCTGATAAAAATGTGAAGTAATATATAAGGGAATTCTAGGAAATGGAATTACGTGTATGTAAACACATATATGTGCTATAATTATATCAAGCATAGAAAAATAAATAGTAAGAATATTTACTATTTATATAATACAAGATATCCCAAACTATACCTATTTATGAAACCCAAAAGTTTGGAAATTTTCCTGTACCTTACTCTAGAAAAATATTACTTTCAGAAAATAAAAGAAAGTACAGAGGTGTGACTTGTTAAATTTATACATAGTGATATTATGAATTAAAATTGCAGAACTGTATATAAATTACTCGTGCTAAATTTTGAAACATAGTACATTATGGCTGAGTAGAATTGTGGAAATTAAACAAAATATGGAAAAAAGAGGTTTTTCCTGTATCAGAAAAGAACAAATTATTTTGAGAAAAATATAAAAACTGAAATTTAAATTTAGAATTCTATTTTATTATCAAAATTTGAAATCTAAATTATATTCTAGATATTTTATACAATTAGAAAATATTAAATTTAGAAAAAAGCAATCTTACCATATCAATAGAAACAAGGGATCTGTGAATAAGCTAAAGTCAAAATTTTAAATTGAAAATTATTCCATCTCTGTTAATATATGTAAAGGGTGTAATTGTGAAAAAAATGGTTGAGAATCTAAACAGGGTATGAATATTACCTTTTTAGTAATTTCAAATAAATGGGATTACTAAAATAACTGCCGAAAGAAGAATACGAAAAAAAATGTAAAGCCATTGAAAATTTTGTTAGTTAAAATGGTAAACCCTCTTTTTCAGGGTAAGGACAACTCAAGTGCATAAACAGATAAGTTTAATAAATCAAATAGTTGGAAAGATACATTTCCTATCTCAAAATTTATCCAGTGTATTGATGAAGAATGGAATGAAAATCATTGAAGCAAAGACGTGTTATAAATTGACCGAAAAGGATCTCAACAAATTAGAAACTAGGATATCACCAATGCGAAAATACCAAATTCGCATATCCGCGTGAGAGTAGAAAACGATGCGTCAAGTTCCAGAAGAAAATAACTAGGTTAACAGGAACTAATTTAAGAATGGAAACCCAAAACTAACCAAAAGTTGAATACAAGAAACTGTGGTTGAAATTCGATGGAACAGTATCTCAGTGTTGAGATATTAAAATTGGGGAAAATATATTCGAATATAGAATATAAATTTTAACTACTCATGTCAAATTTGTAACTATTAAGGTGATTCCTAGGGCAGAGGCATGTTCCTTACCTATAACTTTCCAAGGAAAAGTGGCTGAGCAATACAGAACAATTCTTGGGAGAGGTGAAAAAAAACTTATACATATGTGTACAGGAATGAAATTAGTTATACAAACAAAGCTATTTTATTACATAAACTACATATCGATTTCATTGAAAACCAAATGATTTAGTGGAATGTATTTACCAGAGAGTAGATATGTACCATATAAAAATTATAAAAGTTACACAAAGAAATTTAATGTGCAATGCATAATTACATAGCCATATAAATTAATGGTAGTACACTGGAGATGGCCAAACGATTTGGGGAAAATCTTGATATAGAATTCGAATTAAAATTCTATACATAGGTACACCAATGTCCTAACATAAAACAACTCAGAGTCAAGGAAATTGCTTAACTAATTTGTCGAGGAATGAACTAAATGCTAAGAACTTATTGAAACTCCAAACGTTGGGAATATTGTGACATGAATTGAGCACTGTAGGAGAATACATTCGGTTGTCATAAGAAAATTTCTAAAAAAGCCAACACAAACATGGTGGGTGAAGGCATTAAGTTTTAGCATGGGCAATGCAGAAGAGCAATGATTAAAACAAATAAAAATTTTACCCAGAAAAATAATAACACAAATGAAAAGTAATAATAATTTTTGGGATATAGGAAATAAAACCTCAAAATGTACCTGAGTGCTCCATGAGATTTTTTCCAATGCAAATTAGCTGAAAATTACTTCGGCCTTGACTGGTTCTCCTACAGAAAACCAAAAGAATGACAAGCCTCAGAGGAGAGGGTCTCTGTTAACAAAATTGTGTAAATGAAAAATGACAGACATAAATATGAAACCCTAGCCATAGTCATTGGGATCTAGAGGGAATTCGATTTCATCTATACCATAAAAAATTCAACTAATCAACGTTATAGTTGTCCTGGGAGTACGTGAGCCATGTGAATTGCAAGTGTTGGAGGTAAATAATATTAATTACGGTTGTGAAATTAAAGAGGTCAATTTAATGCATATGACCATCATTTTGTACTAGAACAGTCGTAAACCAAAAGGAATGGAATTAAAACTGTTAATGAACCACTTGGGGGTATATTTTTAAAACAAATGTTAATTTCCAAACTATATAAATTGAAAGCCGTAGAAATGGTATTATACACACACCATCCAAATTTATTAAAATACATATGGGATAATGCCTAGAAAAAAAATGGATATGCCATGGAGATGGGTATATAATAATTAATGTGGGGTGGCTAAAATGGAGAAATGATTAGGTAAAACATCAGCATCCTATTGATCTACCAAATTATTTCTCTGTTTGACAATAGAAGGAGAAAGTGGTATCAAAGAACTTTAGTTTAGTACTATCAAGTAGTAACTAACAACACGATGAAATCATGGTAGTAATGGGCACTCTAACTAAAAAAATACTCTTTCCACTTACACAATCCAATGTTGACACATTCTAAGTGAACAATGAATTCAAAAAAGGAATTTTTAACTCCATGAAATTAACAAGTTGATTTACTCCAATAGAGATGCCAAAACTATATATATACTTTTGGGGAAAAATCTTGTTTTGAGGAATGAGGATAAAAGCTGAACTTCCATAGAACCTATCATCTTCCAATAGATATATGAATAGAGAGAGAAAATGCAATGTTGTAAAACATGATGGGCATGTGTGTGTAAGAAAAACACAAGAATTGATCATAGTTTTTGCAATTAGTAGAAATTGCATACCAACACATTTATCATAATTTCACAGACTGAATTCAATAAAAAGACTAACATAATAGAAAAGGTCATACTTCACTTAGTTGGATTTAACAGAAGGACAAATTGTCTAAATTAATAGAAGTAATACAGTAGGTGGAAACCAACCGTAAAAGAAGTCCCTAAACTAGTTAGGTAATTTCAACTTGTCGAAAGAATGATGCAAGAGTTTACAAGGATGGTATTACACATCGACGAAATTGTTGAGAATCACCTGAAAATTTTGGGGTCATGGGGATTTGAGTGAAAGTATAAAATCACTCTACTCTACTTCGTCGTACAAAAAAAGGGTCCATAATCAATATTGAATTTTTTTTGTACATGAATTTGCTCACTCGTTTGATTGTGATCCAGGTGGAAAAAGAAAGGAACTCTCGTCCAAATAAAATAGTAGCGGTTAGAAGTGCGGTGGAAACACTTCACACCTAAGAAAGCTACTTCAGAGCGAGAAGTTATGATGAGATAAACTTAACCATTAAAGGTTAATGAAAGAAACAGAGATATTGGAAAACACCAAGGGTGATGTTTTTTTTTATAGGGGGACTCTATAATATCCCTATTTTCAGCATTCTATAAATAGAGAATGCACATAAAGGTCAAGGGGAGCTCAGAAATAAATGTGTAAATATATTAATTGAGGAAATTAATATATAAACGTACAAATAATACCATAAGGTAAATACAGAGTAAATTAAGACCAGGAAGTCAAAATACATGAGGATGGATTAGATTCTTGAGACTTTCCCAAAATTATCCAAAAATACTTGGAGAAAAAATAAAATAAAATAAAAATATTATATGGGAGATAAGAATCTAATAAATACTTTATTAAAGTGGAAAGTTAATAAGAAGAGGTGAAATAAAACTAGAAAGAGAAAAAATATAGTTTGAAAGATCTTTTGTTGAAAAAACAAAAGTAAAGCCTAGGCTAAAGGAAAACAACATCCTAAATTAACTGTACACAGTTATGGAAACATGCTAAGGGAAAGCAAGCTTAAGTAAGAACATCATAGTTAGACAAGAGGTTGTCTACACTTGGGAGGAGTTGGTCTCTTCTGGGGGGGGAGTTGTGGCTTAAACCCAAGGTTGGGTTGCAAATAGTCTTTACCATAATTGGTATGCACAGTTTATTAAATATTTTCTTATGAATTCTCTTATAATTATGATATTCTATTGTAGTCCAGGGTGGTTAATTTATGAGTTAGATGAAAAATTTATATCTGTGATTCTAAATCATTTTGATAGTTTTTTGTGTTCTTAGAAAGAAATTGTCATATGTATTTAACATAAATTTAACTATAAAAAATATGAACCACACTGGCTGGTTCGAAACGCGTCGACCAAATTTATTTGGATGTGATTTTTACCGAAAGATATTTTTCACAATTTATGGATCACAGAAGCAATATTCCTAAAATATAAAAAATATAGTTATTTATTCTGTATAGTTACATAGACTAAAATAAATAGTTAACCAACACACATAATCTATAAACCCATAGAGAGGGGTCTAAATCTATTGATAGGTCTCTATTAAAATAATTATTTCAGATACATAGGGTACAATTTAAATCCAGTAGAATTGTAACTGAACTTAAATAAAAATATAGAGCGATATTAAGAATACATATTTTATTTCTGTAAACTAATATGAGAATCACATATGTATGTAGTGGAGAGATTAACAATAAATAAGTCATGAAAGTGTAAATCTACACAATCACATACTTCATATTTCAACTATATCATTCTTATTTTAGGAGATATTCATACACACAAATACATATGTTTATTTAAAAGAAAACATATAACATTTATATAACGGTTATGAGTATGTGAAGTTCCTTCGATAGACGCGAATATCAAAAACATAAAATACTTCCATCAAAAATATTAGTTACAATAGTCATACTACATATGGACTGAAAGTCATCCCTTTACTCAAATTAACTACAGTATGTGTAGTTGATATTGATAAATATCAATAGAGACAGAGGGTTGAAAATATGTACATTGGGATGGTAGACCTGAAGGCAAATGAAATTGGTCGTCACAGTTCTGATAAAAATGTGAAGTAATTTGTAAGGGAATTTTGGGAAATAGAATTACCTGTATGTAAACACATACATATGTGTTAGAATTATATCAAGAGTAGAAAAATAAATATTAAAAATATCTACTATTTATACAATAGAATATAGCCCAAACTATACATGTTTATGGAACTGGAAATATTGGAAATTTTCCTATACATGACTGTAGAAAAATATTACTTTTAGAAAATAAAATAAATTATAGAGGTGTGACTTCTTAAATTTATACATAGTCAGATTATTAATTAAAATTGGAGAACTATATATAAATTAGTTTTGATAAAGTTTGAAACATAGTACATTGTGGCTAAGTAGAATTGCAGAAATTAAACAAAATATGGAAAAAAGGATGTTTTTCCTATATCATAAAACAACAAATTATTCTCAGAAAAATAAATAAAAAATGAAATTTAAATTCATGATTATATTTTATTATCATAAGTTCAAATCTGAGTTATATTCTAGATATATACAATCAGAAAATATTAAAATCAGAAAAAGGTAGAGTCTTACCATATCAATAGAAACGGGGCATTTTTCAATAAGCTGAAGTCAAAATTAAGTTAAATTGACAAATTATTCCATCTTTGTTCATATATGTAAATGGTGGAATTGTGAATAAAAAGGCTGAGAATCTAAAGAGGGTACGAATAGTACCTATTTAGTAATTTCAGATAAATGAGATTAGTAAAATAAGTGGCAAAAGAAGAATATGAAAATCTTTTCAAAGCCATTGGAAATTTAGTTAGTTAAAATGGTAAACCCTCTTTGTTAGGGTAATGAGAACTCAAGTGCATAAAAAAATAATTTTAATAGATTAAATAGTTGGAAAGATACATTTCATATCTCAAAATTTAGCCACTTTATTGACGAAGAACAAAATGAAAATTGTTGAAACAGATATGTGTTATAAATTGACCGAAAAGGAGCTCAGTGAATTAGAAACTAAGATATCACCAAGGTGAAAATACCAAATTCACGTATCAGCATGAGATTAGAAAACGATGCACGAAATTTTGAAAGAAATTAATTTTGTTAACGGAAACTAATTTAAGAATGGAAACTCGAAACTAACTAGAAGTTGAATATAATAAACCACAATGGAAATTCAATAGAACAATATCTCAGCATTGAGATAATTAGATTGGGGAAAATTTATTAGAATATAAAATATAAACTTTGCTTACTCATGTCAAAGTTCTAACTTAAGGAGATTCGTAGGGAAGAGGAACATCCCTTACCTATAGCTGGCCGAGGAAAATTGGTTGAGCAATACCAAAGAATTATTTGGATAGGTGAAAAAAACCTTATACATCTACGTATAGGAATGAAATTATTTATACAAACCAAGCAATTTTAATACATAAACTACATATCAATTTCATCGAAAACCAAACAATTCGCTGGAACATATTTATCGAAGAGTAGAGATGTACCATATAAAAATTATAAAAGTTGCACCAAGAAATTTAATGTGCAATGCATAATCATATAGGAAACGGTAGTATAGTGGAAAGGCCCAAACAATTTGGGGAAAAACTTGATATAGAATTCAAATTGAAAATCTACACATAGGTACACAAATGTCTAAGGATAAAAAAACTCTGAGTCAAGGAAATTGCATAACTAATTAGTCGAGGAATGAAGTGAATGTTGAGAACTTACCAAAACTCCAAACACTTGGATTACTATGACACATCGTGAGCAAGGTAGGAGAATACATTCGGTTGTCGTAAGAAATTTCTAAAAAGACCAATGCAAACATGGTGGGTGAAGGCAATAAAGGTCAGCACCTACAATGTGAAATATGAATGATTAAAAGAAATCAAAATTCTACCAAGAAATAGAATAATGCAAATGAAAACTAAAAACAATTTTTGGAATATAGAAAATAAAACCTCAGAACTTCCCTAAGTGTTCCATGAGAGTATTTTCAATTCAAATTAGCTAAAAATCCCTTCGGCCTTGAGTGGTTCTCCTTACAGAAAACCAGAAGAATGATGAGCCCCAGAGGTGAGGATCTCTATTAACAAAATTGTGCAAATCAAAAATGATAGATTGAAATAAAAAAACCTAGCCATAGTCATTGGGATCTGGAGGGAATACGATTTCACATATATCATCAAAAATTCAATTCATGAACCTTACAACTGTCTCGGGAGTATGTGAGCCTTGTGAATTGCAATTGTCAGAGGTATAAAAGCTTAATTGTAGTTGTGAAATTAAAGAGGTCAATTTAATTCATATGACCATCGTTCAGTACCAGAACAGTCGTAAACCAAACAGAATGAAATTATACTTGTTAATGAACCACTTGGGGGTATATGTTTAAAATAAATGTTAATTGCCAAGCTATATAAATTTAAAGCCGTAGAAATGGTATTATACACACACCATCCAGCTTTATTAAAATACATATGGGATGATTCCTAGCCAAAAAAGGGATATTCCATGGAGATGGGTATATAATAATTAACGTGGGGTATTTAATTCTTAACACCATAGTATCCAATTACATACGTTACGAAAACGTTAGCCATTCAATTATTAAAATGATGGAGGGTTTATCCATAGAATGGTTTTGAATTAAAAGTTTATAATATAAAATATGAAGAAGTAGGGTAGTACTTTACATCAATCATAATTAACTTATGTTAAAGGATCTATGACAATAATTAAGATATATGTACATATACATATATAATAAGAGTTGAAAAGTGTAGATTAGGTATAGGGGACATATGGTTAATTATAAGGTGAATTCAAAATGTGCAGAAGTATAAAGAGATATATATACATACATACATATATATATATATATATATATATATATATATATATATATATCATAGTTACAGAGATTACGAAAGGATATTCAAAGAAATATATAGTAGGTATATATATATATATATCATAGTTGCAAAAAGTTACGAAAGGATATTCAAACAAATATATAGTAGGTACTTTGAAAAGACAAACTAAGTACGGTTACTTGGAGAATAAAAAAGGTAATGATTTTCTATATATTTATATGGTAACATAACATATGAATGAATATATATTGCAAATATGCAAATATTATGAATGATTTTGCGGAAATTTATATTTCCGCGAAATGTGTTTTAGGAGGGGCGCCACGAAATTTTCCAGCCGATGGAAAATCAGGTTACAGTTTGGCCGAACTTTTATTAAAAGTTCGGCCAAAATTTGATTAATATTTTGGCCAAACTATTAAGTCGTTAGATTTAACTGGCCGTCGGTGCAAAAAATAGTTCGACCGAACTAGCGCATCACCAGTCACGTAGCTTGATGTTTCTACAACTTTGGACTGATTAAACTCCATGAAAAATTCTAAATTAACTATCAGAACCAAGACAAGAATTTTCAGAATTGAATATACTTTCAGGAAATATAAATTTTATGGAATTTCATAAACATTTACTAATTTTAATTAATTTTCTAATAAAATGGGTGCAAACAATTTCTGAGGGTCATTGTGATTCAGTGAAATAAAAATTTTGTATCTCCAAAAATACATTGTAAAAAAAATTGAAAAAATTATGGGTCATTACATTGGTTCGTCACCTCTAATGGGTAGCTTTAATATTTTTCGTTTATAACTTATATGTTAAGAAATGTTTTGCATCGCGAAACATAACCAAAATATGCAGTTTTCTCATATTGGACTAGTTCAAAAAATTCTAGTAATTATGATATGCATCCATTGGCTCTGTAAATATGACGAAACCAAATTAGACTCTGTCTAGATTGTTGTAACACATTTTGATTTCTCAAAAACACAAATTTTCAATGAATACAGCATTGCGTATTAACATGAATTCTTATGAATCCTTTGATTGTTAAGAAACACACAATCAAAGAAACGCTAAGTTGACATATCAAATCTACATAAAAAAATTTCAAAAAATAAGTAATAGAAATCTAACAAATTTTCTAACAACTTTTATTTTTATCGCAAAATAAAATTCTAAACAAATTTTTTTTTATAGTTTGCAGAAAGTTGAAGAACCGAAAAAAATGAAATTTTTTTCTCAAAAAAGGGCAAAAAGTGTAACCCAACTTCACATTTTCACCCTATATATATATATATATATATATAAAGGTTACAAGTTACGAAGAAGTAAAGAGCAGTACACATGTATTAATGTTGTAAACTACATAAATATAGAAATTGGATCAACATGTAAAGGGTTATATAGAGCGAGGAAACTATATACAGTTCTAATCATAGAAGGATATAAAAATTATATATATAGAATTGTATACAAGGGTTAAAATATAATATATTGAACTTTTATACAAGTTAAAGGAAGATTGTTCTTGTTAAATAAAAACCGGCCCTTAAAACATTTGTCGAGATGAATGTATCCTGATGAGACAAAAATTTGTAGAAACCAAATTAACTATTAAAAATTCGTAATATTTTACTTTTTGCAACAATTATTAATTGATGAAATATCGGCCAAGAGTTCTCATATAACCAGATTTGTTACAAATAAAATAAAATTAAAAAAAAAAAAAAATTTGTGGTAAGTGGAGTTGTTACAGACACAAGTAGAGAAAGATTTTTTGAGGGACAACAAGAAGGACTTAGAAGCTCTCTTCCACATTTTTAAAGTTTTTCATGAAAGTATTTTCCCAAGGATTGTAGTAGCAACAGATTCTAGGAAAGCATGCCATACCCTCTAGAGAACCTACTAAGGCATGGCAAAGGTGAAGACAACAAAACTACAAATGATGAGAAGATATTTTGAGACAAATTGTATGAAAGAGTCTAATAATATAGACTCATTTTTTACACATATCATTGGACTAGATACTCAAATGAGGTCTCATGGTGAGACACTTGAGGAAAGGAGAATAGTTGAGAATTTTTTGAGAATTTTGCTAGTAATATTTGATGTCATTGTTGTGTCCATAGAAGAGATAAAGGATCTCTCACAATTTTCATTGGATGAACTTCATGCTTCACTAATTTCTCATGAACACGAACTAAACAGAGCAACAAACTCCTCATTGGTGCATGCTTTCAAGACAAAAGTTTCATTTGGACAAGGTATAGTTCGAGGAATATCAAATTATAGAGGAAGAGTCAGAAGATCACATAGAAGTGGAAGAAGCAACCCTCAAAGCTCAATTGAAAGGGATAGAAATCCAAATTTTCATTGGATGAACTTCATGCATCACTGATTTCTCATGAACATGAACTAAACAGAGCAACAAACTCCTCATAGGAGCATGCTCTCAAGACAAAAGTTTCATTTGTACAAGTTATATTTCGACGAATATGAAATTATAGAGGAAGAGTCAGAAGACCGCATAGAAGTGGAAGAAGCAACCCTCAAAGCTCAATTGCAAGGGATAGAAATCAAAATTGAATTTAAGCCCCATGACAAAATCAAGCACAAGGTGAAAGGTATGATAAATATCAAGTTCAATGTCATTACTGTAACAAGTATGGTTATTATGTAAATGAATGTATAAGGAAACAACATGATATAAGTAACAAACCAAGTGAAAATTTCACAAAGGAAAATCATATTCATGATAGCATGTTTTATATTGTAATGTAGCACAAGAAAAATAGGTCGATGTATGGTTTTTATATTCATGGTGTAGCAACGACATGACTGGTAAAATATAAATGTTTTCCAATATAGATAAAAGTGTATAATCTGAAGTGACATTAGAGACTAGTAGAAAAGTCTCTGTCATGAGGAAATGAATATTCAACATTCTAGGAAATAAGGGGTAGAATAAGTACATTTCATATGTTTATTTTGTGCCTTCTTTGAAGAATAACCTCATAAGCATTGAATAATGCATTGAAAAGGGCTACCGTGTCTTTTTTTTTAAATGACAAGTGCTCAATTTTGGATAAGTCTCCAAGCATAAAACTGATTGAAAAGGTTCATGTGATAAAAAATAGAATATGTCCCCAAAAAATAAAACCCAGTTTGAAGGAAGAAGGTGATCAAGCACAATTGTTAATTAAATCACAAGAGGATGAACAAAAATTTGCAGCTATCACACAAGTAAACTTTCAAGCAGAATTTAAAGATGAAAAATGGTTATGGAACTTGATATTTGTCCATATCAATTTTAGAGGTTTGAATTTGTTTCATAGGAAAGGTGTGGTGAAAGGATTTCCACTCACAGAAAAATCATATAGCCTATGTGAAGGATGCATCATGGGAAAACACCATAGAGAAAAATTTCCAGTAGGAAAGTCAATAAGGGCAAAGGCACCCTTGGAGATTTCCCATTGAAATTTATGTGGACCAATGCAGACAGCATCAATTGGGGGCAAGTGTTTCGGGGAATTAACACCCTAGAGGTTGGTTGGGATTAAACCTCCACAGAGCAGGGGCGTACTACTTAACAGAGACTCACACAATCATGCACATTCATAAAAACTAAATAGAGCAGAATGAGAGGTTTACCCGTTGGTCCTACGTTTGCAGTAGATCCACGTGGAGTCCAAACTCCCTGCAATCGTCGTTCCTCCTTAACCTGAAATACAAGAAGAAACCAGCACAAAGGACAAGTTGTACAGCATATATCTACTCTATATGTTAGTGAGATTCATATAAAACATTAAATAAATCATAATGAATGCTTGTATAACAAATATTCTTCATACATTAAAGCATACACTAACACGTTTATTTCGGGAACAGCATGATACTTCTGTATTATAAATAGTACATACAAAAGTAATCAAGAGGAGAGATCACCTGATCCTTCCAAGGCCTTCGCAGACCGTCGTCCGGATCCGTCCAGCCCTTGCCTCACTAAGACTCCTTCCAAACTGGTGCATACGAGATAACATATAAAGGGATGTGTATCTCAAGGAAACAAGGGTTTCCTACAATGAACTAGGAAAGTGCAGGAGGCACGGGGAATCATACTTGGATAGGGAATACCAACAGAGTATAATATCAATACTTTCTCCCTCTTCCTTAGGCCATACACATGAGGGCTTTTATAGTCCCTCCAAGTAGTTTCAGCAGTTGGAAACAGTTGGCCACGGGCTGGGGTGGTTGAACTACCTGAGTAACCATCAACCCAGCGCGAAATTAGGGATTTTTTATATATTTTTTAATCATTTTAATGGCATACGCGGAAAAGTCTAGCTATACTCGCGTATACACGCGGAAAAGTATGGGCATAGTCGCGTATGAGGGATTTTGCACTGTTTTTAAGTGAATTTGTCCAAGTCTGTAGGAATGGGTGCCCAAAAAGCCATATAGCAATCATGAATCATGTCAAAGTGAGAAATGATGCTATAACAGATGCCCCCTAATATATGAGGTCAGAAGGGGTACATGATGGCCGAAATGTATTATGCACATAGAAAGAACTTCGTAAGGACAAGAGAGGACTTCACCAGATTTCAGCCTGCCAAAAACCAATGAAAGAAACCAGAGAGTCAACTCATGATGAGGCGGGCATACCCATGCTCAGTCAAAAATACATCATATGGAAAGTACTGAAATAGATCCAATATGTATACAAGTATAACTGAACTGAAAGTACATAGTGAATCATCTGAGCAGGGCCCGGAAATACAAGTCTGTATCAATGTCCAAGTATCACATATAGAAAGGTGCAACTGGATGTCTGATCAAATAAGTAACTAAATCTCCAAGTACCAGATCATAAGTGGTAGATCAAACGGTACAATCACGCAACTCGGGGACCAACATATAAGATGCTGCTGTGCTGAACTGCAACATATAAGGGTGGACGGCAACACTGGCAGAAACTGAAAGGACTGTCAACAGTGAACCGAGAAATGCTGATACAACCCAAGGTCTTCACCGATCACAACGGCACAATTCTACACAATGGGAATAAATGAGCTGAAGTCGACCACGTGAGAAATCGTTGGATTACCGGGCAATGATGTTTCCCGTTAACCAACGCGAGACAACCCACCGATAATGATAATGAGTGTCAAGGTGCCCCAGTACAATCTGACAAGTGTGAATGAATGAGTTGAAGTCTAACACTTGAAAGAATCTACCAATCAGGAGGCAATAATGAATCCCCACTGTCGATAGCGAAGAGTCTGCCACTGATGACTGCAAACCCTAAGGTACTGACAAAAAGACTCTAGATCTTGTTCCCAGAGCAATGAGTCGGAGTCGATGGGAAAAGATCTGCCGGAAGGAAGGCATTAAGGCATCCCACATCAGTCCAGCGCGAGTGTAACCCGCAGGCCAAGATTTGGAAGGAATCGGACGAAGTAGAGTGACGGAACCAAAACCGAAGTATGTTTCCGACATGCACAAGATGAAGCTAGCGCATGGAAGAAACCCTCTGAACCAACCAATAATGAAAGCTGACACAGAGGCGAGAAATCCACCGATAGGGTCAAATGGAAATCAAGGTACCGCACGAATCCCAAGTGTGATAATGTGTGCTGACGTCGAACACAGGGGAAACCACTCAGTCAAAGACCCATGATGATGATCAAATGCTGAGCACGAGGTCACCTATCAATGATGGAAATAGGCCCAAGGTGCGGCTCTAGGCTTGCTCTTAGAGCAATGTGTCGTAGTCGATAAGAGACAAACCCGCCGGCAAGAAGTCAATGGGGACCTTCTCAAACCAGCACGAGCAGAAGATCAAAACATCTGATGTGATAGAACATGATACCGACAAGACCGGGAAGGCCGACTGAATAATGAGTCAAGAGACACCGCAGAATGGCCGACTCAGGCTATACTTCCCTTGAACAAAAGCACGACTCTGTGATGACCATGGCAGTAAAAAGTGACACTGTATAAGTCTGTCTTGCAGGAGGCAAAACAAACTCTCCATATGATTGGAAGAGGTAACCAACCGGGGGAGAACTGACAAGTGAAACATGGTAAAGGCTGAACCTAGGTCAAACTATAACCATCCCAAATGAAGGAAATATATATAAGTATATGTGCTTTGTTCAAGGGCGACAAACTGACTCTGTACTGCCATCAAAATAACGAAGATACATCCCGTTCCCGCTCTTTTTGTTATATTTAATTTTTTTTGTCTTTTTCATATAATAAGCCTGAAAAAGAATAAAAGAATGCTATGGTACAATGGATAGAACGAGTATCAAGAAAGCAGATGCACTAGTTCCTGGGATTGGAACAATCCTATGCTCAATGCAAGGTGGCGAAAATTGGTCAGTGATACTCAGAGGAATGTTCCATCCATGGGTACAAAGGTGTCAAGTCGTGATAGCTAAGTGCATGCAATGGTTAACTTGTACAAAAAGTCAAGGTCAAAAGTTGGCTTAAACATCGAGTCCAAATGAAGCCAGCTAAAGGCCAGGATAAACAAGTAGCCAATATGCAATGCAGTAATACAACTTTAACGACACCAGGGAGCCTCTAGGGTAAAAGCCAGAAAAATGATAAGTGATGAAGAAGAAGAATGAAGCTTCAACACATAAGACATGGCGGGACTAAAGAGGACTCCCTAGCCTACATAAAAAGCAGCATGGGCAACAAGTGATAGCGAGGAACTAACTAGGAAGCCCATGTAAAGGAAGGCTCTACCATCAAGTCATGATTAAAAATCGGCGAGTGAAATGGGTGTAATACTCATGACCTGATGGGGTCGACCCTAAGGAAAGTGATCAGTATGGAGGCTAGAATGCAAGATGCAACGGAAAGTGATTCCCTAACCTATATGCCAGTGAAGATCATATACCTGCCGTGAAGAGTCGGAAATCATGGATCAAAAATCCGGAAAAACCCCAAAATCGTCAAAATGTACCTGAAAATATACCAAACTGGGCACTTCCAAGCAATCAAGTTATACAGCATAGAATAGATCGAAAAAATAAACATAAGGAAATTTTTTCGAAAATTTTCAATTTTTAGCCATAAATACACAAATTACCTCTCATTTGGTTCATTATTGCGTAGCTGATTTGGAAAAAGAGCTCTGGAGCTAAAAACTTGTTTCGTCAAATCAGGAAGAACCGACCATCGGAATTCAGCGAAACTTCAGGTAGGCTCCTTAATCATCCTGTTTATTCATTTTGTCCATTTAAAAATTAAAATTAAGTGATTTTTTTACCTTGAAACCCTTATTAAAAAATGCGTATCTGCGCATACGCGGGTTCAATGAAGGCAAGCCGCGTATACACGCGACTGTGCACAGGGAAAGTCGTGTATGCACAGGTCCATTTTCAAAAAAGTGTTTCTAATGCAAATTTTGATGAAATTTTTCAGGATGACTATCTCTTGGAGGGAACGTGAGCATAGTGCAGTAGACCAAGAGGTCATGCAGGACCGCGCAGCTCAAAACATCCTCCGAAACTGCGGATTATTGAAATTCTTCAAAATGCCCAATATGAAAAGTAATGTGCGATTGCTTGAAATGCTCGTAAATTACTGGGAACCAGATCAGGATTGCTTCATAATTGATGAGATGCCTCTACGCATAGAAGTGGAGGATATATATTTCATTACTGGACTCTCCAGGAGGGGAGACCCAGTAGACCTTCACGGAAAACCCCTGGGAGGGTTAACTGTGGAAGATTATGTCCAGTTATATTGCGTAGATAATTCCAAGAAAGTTGGAACGCAGATTGCTATTAGAGATATCAGGGATTTGCACATGAAGATCCTCCTGTTCACTATCGGCAGAGTGGCAGGATCTGCCTCACTGCATCAGGCGTCCAGGACGCAAATGAGTATAGCTATAGAGTGCTTGATTCACGTCTACGATTGGTGCACAACCCTGCTACTGAATATGAAACAACAACTGACTTCTATTCGCCAGACCAAAACTAAACACTTTGGCTATGGTACCATTTTGACTACATTCTTCTTCGAGATAGTTCCAGCTTTGAGACCCAGAGTCATCTCGACTATCAGCAGCCCGCGGGACCCAAGAATTGCCCGTTGGGCAGACATGATGAAGAGACTGGGGGGCAGCGAAGTACCCCGAACCACGTGGGATGATGAGTTCTTCCTATGGTGGGGAGAACAGATCATCGCAGTGGACGACTATCCCTATGTTGGGATGGATTTCCGAGGAGATGCAGATCTAGTACTTCCACCCGGCGCAGCATGGGGAGCAGTCGGTAAGTTTTTGCAAAAAAATTTGACTTATATGATTTTTTTGGATTTTTCAATTATGTATGAAAAATGAAAAACAAACATGTTTTTTGGATTGGATTCATAATGACTGACAATTAAAATGATCATGTTTCAGATGTTGGACCAGTTCGTCCTGAGGGCCTACCGCGCCACAAGCGCCACAGAGGTGAGGCGGAGACAGTGGATTCCGACAGGACACTCCAGGCCGTACAGAGAAACTTGGAGGGATTGATCTGCCAAATCCCTATGGCTTCCGTGGAGGATTTGCCGGAAGCCATCCAGAGACGGGTTGTAGGAGTACCCCGTGACTGGGTTAGATTATTCCGCCGTGTGGCCACTGCAGTTATGTTCTATAGGAACACGACTTCTGGGCAGGGTCCTCAGGAGTAGACAGATTTTATATGTTAGATGACTGTATATTCTTTTTTGATACTGAACATGATGGGGCATAAGCCCAAGTTTTGTACGGCATTTATGGATCCAAATTTTGTAAAGTTTTTTGACACTCCGATGATATATACAGCGATATTTGATGAGATGTGATAAATGTATCAAATGTATGATGTTTTTGATGATTAAAATTTATTGTATTGAATGATTAATATGCCAATCTAAAGCTTGATTAGCCAATGAGTCAGCAAACCAATTGTCAGCTCGAGGAATATGAATGAATGTTAAAAATTGAAATGACCTTTGTAACAAACGTACCCTCAAGAAAAATCGTAATAAAATTGGATCTCTTACCCGATAAGTGTTGTTCAACTACGACACCACCAGCTGGGAGTCCAAGAAAACTACCAACGAATCAACACCCAAGGATATTACCTCCGAGAGTAGATGAATGACTGCAGTGTATTCTGCTACGTTATTGGAAGCAGGACCAATGCAGACCCCTCTTGATACCAACAGCTGACCGGAAGGATAATGAAGCACCCAAGCCGCGGAAGCTAAGTTTCGGGTGTGTCTACTAGCACCATCGGCGAAACCAAAATGACTCATGACATCCAACACAACCTGCCAAAGCAGATCAAAAACATCATCACCTCATCAAAAATCGAAAATCAATCAGATATGTACAAAGCAAAAAAACTACTATATACAAAGCAAAATGCCAGGCCAAAGCCTAGGCATAATAATTCTTCAAATAGAGCCCATTTCGGGGCTCTGGCAACTCGTTCCCTTCGAATTCAACCAAGGTATATGCTCCTTTCTTAAGGATTTTTTTAATGATATAGGGGCCATACCACATCGATTTAAACTTTCCTGCCCCCAAGGCATCTTTTTCTTGGGCATAGACCAAAACAAGGTCACCTTCGGAAAAGACCCTAGGCTTAACCGCCTTATCGTACTGAACTTTGACTCTGTTTTTATGCGCTTCATTCAATGTGGCGGCATCTCGACGCTGCTCATCAAGATGTTCCAGATGAAGAAGCCGCTCTGCCAGACTAGAAGTGTCAGGAAGAAGCTCAACAGCTAATTTAAGGGAAGGAATCTCGCATTCAATGGGAAATATGGATTCCACCCCGTGGACTAACTGAAATGGAGTAAAGCCAGTTGCAGTTTTAACTGACGTCCTGTATGCCCAGAGTGCAGGATATAGCATAATGTGCCAGTTGGATCTATGTTTATCAATTGTCCGTTGAAGAATTGTCTTCAAGGATTTATTCACGGCTTCCACTTGCCCATTGGCCCGAGGATAATATGGAGATGAATGCTCCTGCCGGAAACCCAATTTAAGAGCCAACTCAGCCATCATACTATTCTGAAAGTGACTGCCATGGTCAGTGACAATATCTCTAGGTATACCGAAACGAGCGATAACTTGGTTAAAGAAGAAAAGAGCTGCAGTCTCACCATCGTTCCCAAAAGTAGGCATAGCTTCGACCCACTTCGTAAAGTAGTCTACTGCTACGATAATGTACTTGTGACCTTTTGCCGAAGGCGGGTTACAAGTAGTATAATCCATACCCCACTTTGTAAAGGGCCCGACAGTAACGACTGGAAAAACCGGAGCTAGATGAGCGCGCATTTTTCGAGTATACACCTGACAAGGATGACACTTCTTGACCGATTCAATACAATCTTTGAAAATCGAGGGCCAGAAGTAGCCAGCACGCAAAATCTTTTGGGCTGTAGCAAGCCCTGATAAATGACCCCCACAAGCTCCACTATGAGAATCATTGAGCACAACCTCAGCTTCTTCGAAAGTTAAGCAGCGTCTTAGGATTGAATCAACCCCTCGACGGTACAAAGCATCACCAATAATCAGATAACTTTTAACTAAGTGACGCAGCTTACGACGCTCATCTTTCGAAAAAGAAGAGGGAAACTTCGCAGTCTGGAGATACACAATGATATACCCATACCAAGGATCTTGTGGAGAGATTAAAAGCAAGTGTTCGTCCGGAAAGGACTCATCATAGATCATCTCCTCACCACAAGGCAACTCGGAGATCAATTCCGCAAAGACTAGTGACTTCTTGGATTTGGCAGACATGAACTCTAGATCGAATTCCTGTAATATCACAATCCATCTATTATATTTGCCCCCAATCACTCGCCTGCTGAGGACAAACTGAAATGGATTGGCAGCTGCCAAGACATAAGTTTTGTGAAGAATAATGTAATGCCGGAGTCGCTGCACAGCATGAACTGCTGCTAAGGCTAACTTTTCTATCGGGGTGTATCGAAGTTCAGGTCCTACCAATCCTCGACTAAGGTAGTAAATAACATGCTCAACAAGAGCATCATCCTCCTGAACCAGAACCATACCAATGGTAGATTCTGCTGTAGCCAGATACAAAAGAAAATCTCTGCTATAATCGGGTGGACTCAGCAAAGGAGCAGAGGTCAATGCCTTTTTCAAGGCATCGAATGAGCGTTGAGCGTAGTCGCCAGTTCTGTTTCGGGGAATTAACACCCTAGAGGTTGGTTGGGATTCAACCTCCACAAAGCAGGGGCGTACTACTTAACAGAGACTCACACAATCATGCACATTCATAAAAACTAAATAAAGCAGAATGAGAGGTTTACCCGTTGGTCCTACGTTTGAAGTAGATCCACGTGGAGTCCAAACTCCCTGCAACCGTCCTTCCTCCTTAACCTGAAATACAAGAAGAAACCAGCACAAAGGACAAGTTGTACAACATATATCTACTCTATATGTTAGTGAGATTCATATAAAACATTAAATAAATCATAATGAATGCTTGTATAACAAATATTCTTCATACATTAAAGCATACACTAACACGTTTATTTCGGGAACAGCATGATACTTCTATATTATAAATAGTACGTACAAAAGTAATCAAGAGGAGAGATCACCTGATCCTTCCAAGGCCTTCGCAGACCGTCGTCCGGATCCGTCCAGCCCTTGCCTCACTAAGACTCCTTCCAAACTGGTGCATACGAGATAACATATAAAGGGATGTGTATCTCAAGGAAACAAGGGTTTCCTATAATGAACTGGGAAAGTGCAGGAGGCACGGGGAATCAAACTTGGATAGGGAATACCAACATAGTATAATATCAATAATTCTCTCTCTCCCTTAGGCCATACACATGAGGGCTTTTTATAGTCCCTCCAAGTAGTTTCAGCAGTTGGAAACAGTTGGCCACGGGCTGGGGTGGTTGAACTACTTGAGTAACCATCAACCCAGCGCGAAATTAGGGATTTTTTATATATTTTTTAATCATTTTAATGGCATACGCGGAAAAGTCTAGCTGAACTCGCGTATACACGCGGAAAAGTATGGGCATAGTCGCGTATGAGGGATTTTGCACTGTTTTTAAGTGAATTTGTCCAAGTCTGTAGGAATGGGTGCCCAAAAAGCCATATAGAAATCATGAATCATGTCAAAGTGAGAAATGATGCTATAACAGCAAGTATTATATTTTGACTTTCATAGATGATTAGACAAGGAAGAGATGGGTATATTCCTAAAACATAAAATTGAAGTGTTTGAGCGCCTCCTCCAATACAAATCTCTTTTCGAGAAGGAAAGTGGATAATACATCAAAGTGTTGAGGACTAATATAGGTATCAAATACCTCACAAATGACATCCTATGTTTTTCACACAACATGGAATCCGCAAGAAGTTCACAAGAAGGTATACACCTCAGCAAAATGGTGTTGCGGAAAGGTGGAATAGGACCATTATTCAAATGGAAAGGAGCATGTTGAAGGCAAATAATTTTCCAATTGACTATTAGGATGAAGTTGTCACTTGTGCATCATATATCATTAATAGGCGTCCAACCAAGAGTGTCAAGAACATAGTCCTGAAGAGTCATGGAGTGGAAGGAAGAAAAATGTCACTCACATGAGAATGTTTGTATGTGTGGAGTATGCACATGTCCCGGATGAGTTGAGGAAGAAGTTGGACAACAAGGGGGAGAAATGTATATTTTCTTTATACATTGATGAATCCAAGGCATACAAGCTCTACAATCCATCAACCAAGAAGTTCATAATTAGTAGAGATGTTCACTTCATAGAAGAGGAGGCGTGGAATGGAAATTTAGAGAACAAATTCAATGCGAAAACCTATATACCACATTAATACAAAGAGGAATTGACTGCAACAATTAATTACTCAACGATGAATCCTACTCCTATTCAAGCTTAACAAAACAGTTAACATGTGACACTGTCAACAAATAATAGGACAATGTCACATATGCTAGAAAATTATATATTACAGAGAAATGCAACACATAAAATATGCGGAAAAAAAAGCACACAAAACACATAAAACCAGAGAGACATAGATATACATGGTTCACATAGTTTGGGATACGTCCACCCCAAACATCCAGTCCATCCTTTATATTATCCAGCAAAATGAAGAGACACAACCTACAACAGATCCGTTGCAATATCCTCTATTCTCTCTCATAGTCCCCCTATCTGTTTCTCGCTCTAAGAATACACATACAATACACAGCTGCAATACAATACCCTCATACAAAGTGAGGGGTTGTCTTCTAGGGAAAAAACCACTAAACTAAACATAACTTCTACTTTCATATCATCTGCCTAATGGATGGCCCAGATTGACTAGAAATTACTATACTTTTACAAGGCAATTTTACATCTGTTTTTAGCTTCGGGGGCATTGCCCCCGAAATCCCCTTCTGGGGATCACTAGCCCTCGGAAACCTCGGCCAGGGGGCAGTACCACACCCCCCCCCCTGGACCCTACGGTGGGGACAAGTCCCCCCTGCACCCCCTCGCTACAGGGGTGTACAGGTTTCTTGGAGTATACATCCAGTTGAAACAAGGATCTCTAAATCAGAAGAAAAATCACGCTCCACACCCAACAATCTCCCACTTGGAGATTGATTATAGCAACTGCACCGTTGCTTCAATTGTTGGACAATAACTCCTCTTTGGACCTGGTTTTTTCTCATATTCATCGTCATACTTTAAGACCAATTGAAACTAAGCATATTCTGATTTTATTCGTGGTTACAACTTTTGTTTGCATATCTGTAGGATTTTGACTAGTGTGTATCTTTTCCAGCTTCAAGTGTCCATATTCCAATACTGACCATATGAAATGATACTTGAGATGTATGTCTTTAGTCCTGGAATGAAATGTTGAGTTCTTTTCAAGATGAATGGCACTTTGGCTATGACTGTATAACATGCCCATATCATGCTTCTTACCCAATTCATCCATAAACCTTTGTAACCAAATCATCTCTTTACTAACCTCTGTAGCAGCAACATACTCTACTTTTGTTGTTGAAAGTGCAACAACACTTTGGATTTTTGAAACCCAACTGACAATTATTCCACCTACAGTAAATACATACCTTGTAGTGCTCCTCCTGTTATCTCTGTCACTTGCCATAAATGCATCAACATATCCTTGTAGATAAATGTTTGGACCACCAAATCATAATGCTTGATTTGTGGTACCTCTCAAATATCTAAGAATCCATTTCACTTCCATCGAATGTTCTTTTCCTGGATTGTTCATGTACCTGCTTACAACTCCCACTAAATGTGAAATATCAGGCATTGTGTAGACCATTGCATACATTAAGTTTCCAATTGCTGATGCATATGGAACTTTAGACAATAATCCATTTCTTCTTGGATCTTGGGGCACATCTCCTTACTAAGTTTGAAATGGCTAGCAAAAGGTGCAGTAACTAGTTTTGCATTCTACATATTAAATCTTTTCAAAACCTTTTGTATGTACTTATTCTGAGACAGTGTTAATTTGTGATTTTTCCTGTCTCTAGTTATTCTCATACCAAGGATTTGTTTTGCAGCTCCCAAATCCTTCATTGAAAATGAATTTTCCAATTTTCTTTTGAGCACATTTATTTCTTACATGTCAGACCCTGCAACAAGCATGTCATCTACATACAATAACAATATAATATAGCTGCCATCATTTTTCTTTTTTATATAAACATAATGATCAGAGTGACATCTAGTATAACCTTGTTCACACATAAACCTGTCAAATTTTAGATACCACTGCCTTGGAGCCTGTTTTAATCCATACAAGCTCTTCTTTAACCTGCACACTAATTTTTATTTCACTTTGACCTCATATCCTTCTGCTTGCTCCATATAGACCTCTTCCTCCAAATCTCCATGGAGAAAAGTTGTCTTTACATCTAGTTGTTCAAGATGTAAATATTCCGCTACTACGAGACTTAAAATAGTTTTGATTGAAGTCATCTTAGCAACAGGGGAAAATATTTCATCAAAATAAATAGCTTTCTTTTGTGCAAACCTCTTCACCACAAGTCTAGCTTTGTACCTCTGTTTTCCTCCATCTTCTTCCTTCAGCCTGTAAACCCATTTATTATGCAATGTAGTTCTACCTGCAGGAAACCTGACTAAGTGCCAAGTCTGGTTATGCATTAAGGAGTCCATCTCTTCTTCCATGGATAGCTCCCACTTCTTCCTGCTTTCAACCTGCATTGCTTCTTCATAACATTCGGGTTCCCCAGAATTAGTCAACAATAAATAATATAATGAAGGAGAGTATCGTTTTGGGGGTCTACTTATCCTCGCAGATATTCTAACACCACTTTCAGGTGTTTGAGGTGCTTTTTGCTGTTGTGGTGGTTGTTGTTGTTGTGGTTATTTATTGTTATTGTTTTTAGGCACCTTTAGTTTTTATATGATCTCATCAAGAACTATGTATTCTTTGTTTTATTTTTCCTGTTTCTTTTCATGCAACTGATTCTTATACAGGACCTTTTCATTGAATATTACATCTCTGCTCCTAATGATTTTGTGATTTTCATAATCATATAAGAGATAACAAAAATCATTAACATCATATCCAATAAAGGTATATTTCTTTGATTTTGCCTCAAGTTTTGTTTTGTTTTCTTTATTAATATGGACAAAGGCCTCACAACCAGAAGGATTTAAAAAATAGTAGTTTACCTTTTTACCTGTCCATGCTTCCTCTGGAATACCACCATCCAAGGAACTTGAAGGCCCTCTATTTATTAGATAAACAACAGTCTCTTCAGCATCTGCCCAAAATTGTAAAGGAAATCGTGCATGCAATCTCATCCACCTTGCACGCTCCATGATTTTTCTGTTCATCCTTTTTGACACACCATTTTCTTGTGGTGTTCTTGGAACTTTCTTCTCTCTACGAATTCCATGCTCTGAACAGTACCTATCAAACTCTTTTCTGCAATATTCACCTCCATTGTCTAATATGAGACACTTCAACTTATTTCATGTCTCAATCTCAACCAAAGCTTTCCATTTGTTGAAAATATCAAATACATTAGATTTATTTTGAATACAATAAATCCAAGTTTTTCTAGTTGCATCATCAATAAAAGTAACATAATAATGAGAGATGTTGAGAGATGATACCTTAGCAGGTCCCCATACATCTATATGCACAAGCTCTAATTTTTCACTCTTCTTTTCTTTCCCAACTCTGAGAAATTTGACTCTCTTCTGTTTTCCATAAATACAATTCTCACATAAATCCTAATCAACATTCTTCAAAACCAGCAACAAATTTCTTGAGTGAAGAATCTTCATTCCCTTCTCACTCATGTGTCCGAGCCTATGATGCCATAATGTTGCATCTACTCCTTTGGAAGTTAAAGCATTAATAGAGCTATAAATACCATTGCATAAATACAATGTACCAACCTTTCGCATTTTTCTATTACTAAGGCTCCTTTGGTGACCTTCCAAGTTTTATCTGTGAAAGTTGTCACACAACCTTCACTACCTAACTGCCATGTTGAAATCATATTTTTCTTCAAATCTGAAACATACCTTACCTCTTTTAGTAGTCATTGGTTTCCATTCTATTGTTTTACAAGAACTTTACCCATTCCAACAAATTCTACAAGGCTTATCATCACCCAAATGGACTTGTCCAAAATCTCCTTGAACATAGTCATGAAAATATTTCTTATCAGGTGTGGCATGGAATGAGGCCCCTAAATATACAACCCAAGAATCAATAACATTTTCGAAAGAAATAATCAAAGCATCTTGTAACACATCACCTGTCACTTTTTCTTCATGATTTTTTTTCTTGTTGTGCATCTCCTTCTTTCCCTTTCCAAGATCTACAGTCTTTCTTTAGGTGTCCTTTTCCTCTGCATTTCTAGCACACTATCCTCGATCTGGACTTAGATCTACCTTTCCTTGATTTACTGTGATATCCTAAGCTCTTTCCTCTTTCCATTCTTCTTCCCATATATTCTGCACTAAAAGCATTATCCGATGTCTCACCAAAGCTTTTCCGTTTCATTTCCTCGCTAAGGATAGCACCGAAAACATCATCAAACTTTAAAGTATTAGATGCAGAGACATAGTTACTAATGGACATAACTAAACTGTTCCAAATTTTTGGAAGTGAGCATAAAAACAATAGAGCCCTAACTTCATCATCAAATTTTACCCCTATAGAACTTAACTAACTCATAACTGTATTAAAATCATTTAAATGGTCTGCAATAGATCCACCTTGCGACATCTTCATATTAAATAAACGTTTCATAAGAAATACCTTGTTTGAGGCTGGGGATTTTTCATATAATTTCGCCAATGCCTTAATCAAACCCTCTTTTGTTGTTTCCTTCGAAATATTGAAGGCCACCGATGCCGTGAGGCACAACCGTATTGTTCCGAGTGCCTTTCTATCAAGAATATCCAATCTGCATCTATCATAGCTGTCAGCTTCTTTGTTTTTCTGCTCAATGGTAGGTACAGATCTTTCTGATACAGGTAATATTCCATTTGCATCTTCCACAGTGGGAATTTTTTGCTATTAAATTTCTCGACCCTAAACTTATCATCTTCCGCTATTTCTCCCACTCGAACCAAGAACCCTTCTTTCCTACGAGATTATCAGCCAAATAGACCTTCGGCTCTTATACCAGTTGTTTGAAAATTATATATTTCAGATCAATGCAACACATGAAATATGTGAAAAAAAAAGCACACAAAACACATAAATCCAGAGAGACACAGATATACGTGGTTCACCCAGTAACGTCAACCCCGAACAGCCAGTCCTTCTTTTCTATTATCCAACAAAATGAAGAGACACAACCTACAGTAGATCCACTGTAATATCCTTTGTTCTCTCTCATAGTCTCCCTATTTGTTCCTCGCTCTAAGAATACACATACAATACACAGCCGCAATACAATACCCTCATACAAAGCAAGAGGTTGCCTTCTAGAGAAAAAAACCTTAAACTATACATAACTTCTACCATCATATCATCCACCTAATGAACGACCTAGATGGACTAGACATTATTATACTTTTAAAAGGAAATTTTACATCTCTTTTGAGCTTCGGGGGCGCTACCCCCAAAACCCCCACCAGGGGACCACTGACCCATGGACCCCCCCAGTCAGGGGGGCAGACCCCCTAGATCCCGCTGGGGGGACAAGCCCCCTCCGTACCCCCCCACTACAGGGGTGTACATTTTTCCTGGGGTATACATCTGGATGAAACAAGGATCTTTGAATCAGAAGAAAAATCAGGCTCCACACCCAACAACATAGTGAAGCAAGTGCTTCTCCAAGCACACCATAAAGATCTGTAATGCAATATACTTCAGGCATAACCCCAAGTGACATTTCAATCCAATCTTCTAAAAGCATAAGAGGACAAAAATTCAGAAATTTAGGTGGAATATATGAACAAAATGAAGTTGATAGTAGCACTCGTCTGAATTCATTATTTGCATTATTTTGTCATGTAGATGACCCAATTCCTTTGAGGATGTAGTAAAAGAAGAAAAATGGGTTGTGGCAATGGATGAACAAAAGAACGACACATGGGATTTAGTGGACCATTCACAAGGAAAAGAAGTTATTGGAGTGAAGTGGGTCTATAAGACCAAGTGTGATGTGAATGGGAAAATTAGTTTTGTTGTACTAAATTCCTTTTCAGAATATAAATAATGTGTTTGAGGATTATGAGGTAAATTGCAAGTTCACCATGATTTTTCTATCTGTTTTTATGTGAGTTTCTTGACAAAATTAACAAAAACAAAATATTTAACAACAACATATGAAATACATGAACATCACCATAAAAAGTAACATAACGTCACTTGATGAAGGATTATGTCTCCTTGGTCAAGTTTCCAATGGCTTGACCCTCCTAAATTATGATCAAAATTTTGATTACATAAATATGCAAATCTAAAACATCTCTGAATCCTACTCCAATGGATCTAGAATGCCAAAAAATGTCTGTCTAGCATCTTTCTGATCTGAAATTGGTAAAAAATTAAATTATTTATGGCTCCCCCAAGTTTTGGCACTAACCGCACCACAAATTCCACCAAATATGGTATCGTCCTACAATTTTGCCCCTTTTTTTGCAAATTGAGTGACAATTTCCTGGAATTCTGGGTGAAATTGACAGACGCTTAAAACACCCAATGACACCTTAAATTCAAAAATCCAAACTATATGAATTAACGCATTTTATAATTTTTTTATATAGAATTTCGTTGGCTGGTTAACTAACCATCAGTGATTAGTCCAACTATGGTCACATTTGACAACTTCAGGTGGCAGTTAAGCAGCAGTCATGGAAGTATTGGAGGTTAAGATTTAGGTCACATGTCGTGGTTAAGGTGGTGGACATGTGACTGTTTCGCCACACCCCAATTTCCAAAAGGGTCACATGGTATTACATGTAGCACGTGGGCTATCCCTAAAGGTTGCCCCCCTCCACACCAACTCTGCTGAATGGAAACTTTAAATTAAATTTTTTAGGCATTCTTTAACCAGGAGAAATTGTGGTATGGCAGTAAGCGGTGTTTATTGTTGTGGTGAGTTCGGGTGCTCGACCTCGGTGGATTGTAGTTTGACCCAAAAAAAAAAATTGGCCTCCTGTGATGCCATGTGGTGGCTCCCAGTTGGGCAATGTGGCAATGTGTGCTTGGCCACATTCCAAACCAATCATATCATGCCATTTCAAACTAACGAAAATGTTCCACTTAGCACAACCTTATTTGCGGAGAAAATATTGTTGACGAGTCAACCTACCACATGGGCATGCTTAGTCAGTCGTACAGACTGCTGACTGGACTATCCCTTCATTTTTTTCAAAAAAATTGCTTGTTTGACAAAGTAGATAGAACACATTCCTAGGACCATATGGTGTCTATTTTCTACAAAACGAGTTGCGAGAGATTCAAAACGATGACATATATGTGGTCATTCATGTTCCACACCATTTTGACACCTTTCATTTTTTAGCATTATTTTGAGCACCTGATGACTCCTCCCCACTGGAAGCTTTTGGACCCCAAAAGGTCAGTTTCAGTTGTTCAGTAGATGAGGGTATAGTTCCCCCACCTTTCCAGTCTCGATCCATTTGGCCTTGCTTGGATTTGTGCCTTTGAGGCCCACAGAAAGGTAGTCAACACTCCCTCATTTTGATGTCTTTGTTCTTCTTTCAAGAATGATGTCTTGTTGAAGCTCATAAAGGTATTCAAAATAAAATTCCTCAATGGAAGGAATCTTAAAATTTTCTCCATGATCTTCAATCAAAGGAGGCTCATACAATATTAAGTTCTCAACATTAACAACAGAGTAAATTTGCATGTATGAAGGAAAATCTAACCTGAAGGAATTCTCACAAATTCTTTTCCAAAATTATGAAAGGACCATAAAATTTTCATTCTAGTTTTTACCTTCCCCTTGAAGCCTCTCTTTGCTAATGTGAAGCCAAACTTCATCGCCAACTTGGAACCTGTGATCAACAGGATGCTTTTTGTGCCTTGATTTGTACTTTCCTTGGCTCATTTCAAGTTGATCTGGAACTGTTTGATGTATCAATTGTATTGGTTCTATGAACTTCTTGGATTTTTCTATGTTGCTATGGCCTTCAATAGAAAAATCCTTCCCAAAAATGAAATCCAATGGCAATCTAGGCAAGTATCCAAGACATGCCTCAAATTACGATGTTTGTGTAGAGCAGTGTTTTACACGGTTGTAAGCATGCTGAATGTAGTGCAATTTTTCATCCCACAACTTACGATGCTTGCCATAGTATCCTCTAAGAAGATGTATGAATCTTCAATTTACCAGTTTTCTTTTACCATCTTATTTTCGATGAAATTTTGTACTCTTCTTCAACTTGGTATCCATCAACTCCCATAGACTTGATAAAAAATTCCCAACAAATCAAGAATCTCGTTCACTAACAATGGACTTGGGAAACCCAAAATGAACCCAAATATGATGAAATAATAATTCAGTTTTTTTTTTAGCTATGATTTTCTTTTTACATGGAATTAATATACAAATATTGTTGAACCTATCGACAACTACATACAAATAATCATGACCTATTTTTGACAATGGAAGACTTCCTACAAAATCCATAGAAACACTCTCCCATGGAGGTGAAGGTATGTGAAGTTATGTGTACAATCCTAACTTCTTATTGCTATGCTTACTAACTACAAACAATGAACAACCCTTAATGAAATGTGACACACTTTCAAGCATACGAGGCCAATAACAATACCTTGGAAGATGTGGCATTGTTTCGCTTCCACTGAAATATTCAGCAAGAAGAGAAGTGTGTGCTTCCCTTATGACATTCACTCTACCCCCCTGTGTAATACAAATCTTGCCCAAATGATACAACGATTTATTATGTACATGGTAATCCAACTCCTCTAGTTGGTTGCCTTGACTCAACTTTTCATAAATATCTTGAAAGCCATTACCAAATGCATATTGCTCAACATAAATTTCATGCAAAACATAATTATGCTTGAGTAACATAGTTTCACTAACAGTAGGCCTAGAAAGCATATCAACAACCTTGTTTTGTATACATTTCTTATACCTGAGGACCAAGTGGAATTGTTGTAGGAAACCCATCCATCGAAAGTTCCTGGATTGTTTCAACTTATTTTGTGATTGCAACTATTGCAATTGTTGGTGGTCAATCTGTATGATGGTTTCCTTTCCATCAAGAAGTGTTTCCACTTTTTCACACTTTGAGCCAACGCATAAAGCTCCGTGTCATAAGTAGTATATTTAGTCACTGCACCATTGAAATTTTCTAAATGAAATGAAATGGGCTTATAATTTTTCATAAGGATTGCACCCATGGCATATTCACTTGCATCAGTTTGAATCTCAAAGGGTTGTCTCATGTCTGGTAGTGAAAGTATTGGGGATGAACTAATCTTCTCTTTCAAAGCATCGAATTATTTTTTCTTCTTTCCTCCCCACTGGAAGAAATGTTTAACATTATTCAATGCATGCAATGGAGCTATGATAAAAGAGAAGTTAGAAATAAACTTCCTCCAATATTGGGTTTCTCCCAAAAAAAATTCTTACCTCCATGACTATCTTGGGCGTTTGCCAATTCACAATGACATCAACCTTAGAGGGTTCTATCTTGGACTTAAATCCTCCAACAATATGCCCCAAGTACACCAAACAAGTTTTACCAAACTCAAATTTTGATATCTTCAAAAATAATTGTTCTTTCCTTAAGACATCAAGTACTTTTCTCACATGCATGACATTTTGATCAAGTGATTTACTGAAATTAAAGATATCATCTAAGTAGACTATGAAAAACTCATCAAGATATGGCATCAACACATCATTCATCAGATGCATAAAGGTAGAAGGAGCATTATATAAACCAAAATGCATAACGAGACATTTAAATAAACCTTGTTTTGTCTTGAATGTTGTCTTCCAAATGTCAGCTTCAACAATTCTAATTTGATGGTAGCCACTCTTTAAGTCCAACTTAGTAAAATAATTTGCATTTTTCAATCGATCAAGTAAATAATCAATTCTAGGAAGTGTATAGAAGTTCCTTACCATAATTTTATTCAATGCATGAAAATATACACACATGCTCCATGTTCCATCCTTCTTTGGCACCAACACAATAGGTGACCTGAGTGGCGAAGTACTTGGAAGGATGATCTCTTTTTCAAACAAATCTTGAATTTTTTTTTTTGATTTCAACACTCTCCATCACCGACATCTTATATATTCCAATGCTAGGAATATGACAATCTTATTTCAGATGTATTTCACGTTGGATTTCCCTCCTGGGAGGTAATCCCTTTGGTTTATGAAATATCTAATTATTTTGATTAACCACTTCAATCAAATCAGATTTCCACTTTCGATCACAACCTTGAAATTATTCATAATTAAAATCATTCTTTGGTTTAATCATAAGAAGCATAGAAGTCTTGCTTGAATTCACTATTATTTTCATTTGTCCTACCTTAACTAATGAAAGATTTAGTTTCCTGCGATGGGCTCTCACAATACAGTCCACACCATCTTTGAACAAGTGGTACATTTTTTCATGGCGATAGAAGATTAATTTTGTATCATAGAGGTAACAACTACCCAAAGTAATTCTTGAAATATCAAGTGATACAACATCTAAGTCAACTTTGTCAATGAAGTTTTTTCTTATTGCAAACGAAAGAATAAACTTAGAAGAATAAAAAAATTTGTAACCTAAAAATTTGTGTTCTTGCATATCCAACCCAATGGATATGGTTTGGGATGTGGAATGGTTTCAAGATTAATTTTATTTAATAAGTGTTCAAATATCAAATTGGCTTGAGAGCTAATATCAAACAGTCTGTCGATTTTTGTATGTTTCGCAATAACCCTCAATTGGAATAATAAAATCCTTGTTTCTTCATTCAAAGTACTAGTGTTACAATTTGATGAACTAGTGCTAGAAATGGATTCTTTTCCTTTTGATACCCATGGCTGTAATTTTAGTTTCATCACCTTAATCAGATCCCAAATCGTTTTGAGTGGTTGCAACTATTTTTTGTTTCCCTTTGTTATTTAATTTATTGGGCCTCATCTCCAAATGAAGCTTCCAACCATGTTCCACATTGTGAAAGTATTTGGAACAATGTTTGCATGTTATTTTATCTCCTTCCTTTTTAACGAATGCATTTTTCATTCCTTTTCCTCTAAAATCATTTCCTTTCTCTCCACCCTTGAATGGTTTCTTTTTACCCTCTTCTAGAATATTTTTCACTCTTGCCTCAAGGTGAGTGGCTTGGACATAAACCTCATCTAGACTAGTGGGGTTGAACATAAGGATAGTATTCCTTAGGTAGCTATGTAAACCTACTATATACTTTACAAATGTGTCTTGTGATTGAAAATAAACACCTAACATAAGAGTTCTTCTTCTAAATTCTTGGATGTAATCTTGCACATTCTGACCTTTAAGTTGTCTAAAGTTCTTCCAATTCATGATGCCTTTCTGCATATGTGCTAGAGGGTAAAATTTTCTTTTAATTGTAGCAATGAAATCAGGCCAATATTTTTAGATCTTACCATGTTTCTTTTTTATCTCATCTTGTGTGTTGGCTTCCCACCATATTAGTGTTGCACCCTCCAGTCTCAAGGAAGCTAGCTAAATATTTGTATCACCATATTGAAGGTTTTTAATCCTGCAATAGACCTTTGACTAATGAACCCAATATTCAATATTCTTTGCATTCGCTTCACCATTACACATAAGCAGCTCAAATTTGAGATCAAATTTTAACATTGGTGTTTTACCAATTCCTTTTGAGGTATGTTGATGAGTGTAAGTAAAGGTTGTAGTAGTGGAAGAGGATGAAAAGGAACGTGAAGATGGTGGTGATGATGATGGTGGAGTAGATGGTGGCTTATCACCATTTCCGTTACCTCCTCCTAGACAACCCTCTCCTCTTGGAGGCATGGAGCTTTCACCCTGAAACCTTGTATTCCTCTCCTTATAGAAGACTTTCACCATCTTTGTCATGTCAATGAAAGCCTTCCTAAAATATTTCTCACCCTTTGTCATGTTATTATTTCCATCTGCATGAGACATGCTTACTGAAGCCTCAGGTAAAACAGGAGCTAAATCTTGTGGTAAATATTCTGCCAATTATACCCTCCTTCTCCTTGCTCGAACTTAAGAAACTGCACCAAAAAGCTTTCCTTCTCCTCTTTTGAGCTTCAACCTTGTAAGAATTTAAACACTTGCAAAACAAGTAAATCGTCCTTGCATAAGTAAACCTAGTGCTCTAATACCAACTTGATATGAATGGGAAAATTTGTTTTGTTGTGATAAACTCCTCGAGAATATAAACAAGTTCTTGAGGACTATGAGGTAAATTGAATGTTAACCATGAGATTTTTTTATGTGTTTTTATGTGAATTTATTGTGAAAATTAAGATAAAAAAAAAACATTGAACAACATCATATGGTAGACATTAACATCACCATAAACAGTAACACAACAACACTTTATGAAGGAGCTCGCCCATCCTAGTCTACGTATCCTTGGTCTAGCTTCCAATGGTTTGGACCTCTTCAATTATGCTCAAAAGTATGATTACATACATTTTCACCACTCAAAAACCTCTGAAACCTACTCCAATGGCTCCAAAATGGAAAAAAAATATTGTATAATGTCTTTCTAATCTGAATTTTGTCAAAAACTGAATTAGCTATGGCTTCCCCAAGTTTTGGCACTAACCACACCCCAAATTCCACCAAATCTAGCACCATCCTACAATTTTTCCCCTTTTTCGGTTAATTGGGCGACAATTTCCCAAAATTACGGGAAAAATTGTCGGACAGTTAAAATGCCCAATGATGCCTTAAATTCGGAAATCCAAACTATATGAATTAGAGCATTTTATAATCTTTTTTTATATAAAATTCAGTCACGCGGTTAACTAACCATTGACGGTTAGTCCATCTATGGTCATATTTGATGGCTCTAGGTGGTGGTTAGGAAGCGGTCATGGTAGCGTTGGAGGTTATGAGTCTGGTCACATGTCGCGGTAATGGTCGGTCAGGTGACGCTTCCGTCGTTCCCCCACTTCCAGCAAAGGGTCGCATGGTAATACACTGGCCCCTTCCACCCCCAACTCCACCAAATGAAAACTTTAACATAAAGTTTTAAGGAATAATTTAGCAAGGAGTAATGGTGGTAAGTGGTATTTGTTTTTGCGGTGGGGTCGGGTGTTTAACCATGGTGGGTTATCGTTTGACCCAACGAAATTTTGTGGCCTCTTGTGCTGCCATATGGCGACCTCCAATTGGGCCACATGGTAGCATGTGCTTGGCAACATTCCCAAAAAACCATATCACACCATTTCAAACAATAAAAAATGTGCCACTTTGCACAACCTTATTAGCTCAAGAAAATCTCATTGACCAATCAACCAGCCACATAGACATGCCCAGTCAACACTGCGTACTTTTGACTGGAATGTCCCTCATTTTTTTCAAAAAATATACATGCTTGACAAAGAGGAAAGAACGCGTTTCTTGGAGAATATGGTGTAAGTTTTCTGTGGAACAATTTGCACCAAATTTAGAGCAATGATATTTACGTGGTTGTTCAGGTTCCACACCATTCCGACAACTTTAATTTTTTATCATAAGTTTGAGCACTTAGTCAAAGAGAAACATTGAAGGAAATATTAAAAGACATAAATAAAGGTTAGTTGTCAAAGGATACAAGTAGCAGCATGGAAGAGATTATGCAGAAACATTTGCATGAGTCGCGAGGATGGAGACAGTGTGTACAGTGTTGCCAATTGCAGCACAACATAAATTGAAAGTGTATCAAATGGAAATAAAATCAACGTTCTTAAATGGAGTGCTGAAATAGGAAGTATATGTCATGCAACCACCTGGATTATGAGGTAGAAGGCCAAGAAGAAATGTGTGTAGGTTGAGGAAAACTCTTTATGGGTTGAAGCAAGCACTGCCTGCATGGTATAGTAGGATAGATACTTACTTGATGGACAATGGGTTCGATAAATGTGATGATGTGTCTACTCTCTACATCAAAGAAAGTGGTGGTAAGCTTCTTATTCTTGTTTTTTATGTAGATGATTTTATTTTTATAGGAAGTGATGATTTCATCATCATTTATCTCAAAGAAATCATGAAACATGAGTTTAAAATGACTGACTTGGGGTTGTTAAGGTATTTTTTGGGCATAGAAGTGAAGAAAACAAAAATTAGTATGTTTATTTCCCAAGAAAAGGATGTAGTAGCCATTTTACAAAGGTTTAATATGCATAAAAAAAAGCATGAACCAACTCCAACAATCATGGGATTGAAATTTATCAAGGAAGATTGTTGCAAAGATGTCAATTCGAAATTATACAAAAGTATGGTGGGAAGCTTAATGTATTTGACTGCAACTAGGCCTCATATAATGCATGTAGTGAGTTTGGTGTCATTGTTCATGGAGACACACGGCCATTTTTACAACGGTTTAATATGCATAAAAAAGAAAGCATGAACCAACTCCAACAATCATGGGATTGAAGTTTATCGAGGAATATTGTTACCCAAGATATCGGTCAATTACTAAAAAGTATGGTGGGAAGCTTAATGTATTTAATTGCAACTAGGCCTCATATAATGCATGTAGTGAGTTTGGTGTCATTGTTCATGGAGACACACGACCATTTTACAAAGGTTTAATATGCATAAAAAAAAGCATGAACCAACTCCAACAATCATGGGATTGAAATTTATCAAGGAAGATTGTTGCAAAGATGTCAATTCGAAATTATACAAAAGTATGGTGGGAAGCTTAATGTATTTGACTGCAACTAGGCCTCATATAATGCATGTAGTGAGTTTGGTGTCATTGTTCATGGAGACACACAGGGAGACACATTGGCAATCAGTTAAGAGGATTTTAAAGTATGTCAATGGGATAAAAGAGTATGGTATTTGGTACATCGCAAAAAATGATTTTAGGCTAGTTGGTTATATTGACAGTGACTGGGCCATAAGTGTTGTTGATAGAAAGAGCACGTCAGGATATGTTTTTCATTTAAGTTCGGGAGCCATTTCATGAAGTCCAAGAATCAATTGATAGTGTCATTGTCAACAAAAAAAGTTGAATACGTCGCTACAATAGTAGCAGTGTGTCAAGCATTTTGGATGAGAAGGATGTTACAGGAGTTATGCCATGAACAAGAGAGAACATCAACCATTCTCTAACACAGCAGTTCCACAATTGCAATATCAAAGAACTATTTTTTTCACAAGAGGACAAAGCACATTTATGGTAAATATCATTTTATAAGAGAATTAGTTACAAATGGTGAGATTTTTTTAAAGCACTACCATTCAGAAGAACAATTTGAAGACATCTTCACAAATCCATCCACATGTGAAAAGTTTCTTTATCTCAGAGATTGTTTGGGAATGGTCAACGGGATCAATTACAATTAAGGGGGAGTGTTAGAAAATTAATCTCAACCACAACATTAAATTAAGTGATTGTAGTCATCTCTGAAGTAAATATTTTGTAGGTTGGGGATTAAGTTTACAGTGTAAGTAACATGGGGTAAATGAAGTTGTGAACATGAGTACAATTACCCATTCTGCAACATATTAAACAATTAAAAGTCAAATAGAAATTTATGAATGGTTGGTAGAAATGCATGGACAAGAATTTACTCCACAATTGTTATTTATTGTTAGCAAAGTTTACAAAATCATGTTTGCCTATATTAATTTTGTCGTGTCATGAATTAATATCTTAGAAATGTATTGTTTGATATAAAAATTAAGTAGAAGTCTAATGAAGCTAGCGGATGTAATTATGAGAAGTCTTGGAGAAAATAATGGAGAAACACTTTTTAAAGATTTTACATTGAGTTACTCTGTTGAATGTAAATATCAGTAAAAACTCTTTTTTACTGGTGAAGGAGTCGTAGCCTCCATATGAATTACTTATTTTGTTTTGGAATTATAATATCAAGTTTGGTTAAAACACTTGTTACATTTAGTTACTCCATTGAATGTAAATCTAAGAACTCTATTTTTACTTGTAAAGAACTCTATTTTTACTCGTGAAGGAGTGGCTACCTCCATAATAATTACTTCTTGTGTTTCATAATTATAATAACAAGTTTGGTTTGTTAGGATTTGGTTATGGAAATTTTAGGTGTGAGTTTTATTGCAACACATTTGTTTTAATCTCTTTTAGTGTCAGTAATTTTTTTTCATTTTTGCTCCATTATAGTTGCACAAGTCAAATATGTTTTAATTTCCCCACTATGTTTTTTTAAGGAAGACTTCTATGATTTAATTTCTCTGACTGTATTATATGGAGTAAGATCTCTCTCAGCAACTATGTGTGTCGAGGAAGGCCAAGAATAATTCCCCTATCTTAAGTTTTTTGACACATGCTAGATAGAACACTAATATGTGGATTCATTCTCATATTGATGATATGCTTTGCAGCAATAGACCAATCAAACCCCCACTGTAGTGGCAAAAATTAATAATCCACGGACACGACCAATGATGCTTGTTGTTAAATGCCCATTCCAAACTATTTATGGTCTTCCGTGTGGCTCACAGAGCTTAATGAGCCAAACAACAATAAGCTTCACATATAGCATATCACTATTGCCGAAAACGTTCAACAACTTATTTCACATTTGAATCAACACCAACAGTTGGACTATTATAATTTCATATGCAACTTAATTTAACCAGCAACTTAACCAACAACTCGCACTATTTCCACAATGTTATAGCCACAATTTTCAACCTTAGTTGCATTGTCTTTAACAGAAAACAACAGTTTCTTAAACAATGAGCTCTTCTACCTTCAACTTCACAATGCAACGGTGAACAACCATTGTAATATGCTCAATTTAGGTCTCTGAAATAGAGCACAACAAAAACACAACTACTTGAATGCAAATACTCCTTTTACTGAGCCCTCACTAACATGACTCTGATACCAATTGAAAGAAATAGATAAGAGTGCAGTTACACCAATTGAAATTTAGAGAGTACACAATGGCAAACACAATTAACAAGCCGCAACTAAGGCTTCTAAAAAAACCTCTAAACTCATTTATGTAACCATGGAATGGAAAAGCAACTACAGGTGTGTTACACCCACTCGGACTGTGCGTCTTCACTATATGTCCTTCTATACCACTTCAACTATATTTATACAAAATAAATGTCAGTTATTTCCCCTTCAATGCTGAAGAGGTAAAGGCAGTGATGGCTCTTTGAAGTTGATTAGGTTAAGGCGGTTACACCCCTTCGAAAATCAACAGGGTGAGGTAGTGTTCGGTACGGCAGGTGATTGTGATTAATATGTCAGGGGACATAATTATCGCCAAGAGTATGATCTGTGTATATCGTTAAAGAATATATGTATTATCTGTGTATATAGTTAAAGAATATATGATGTTTGGTTAAGATTCAATGGGATAGAGCATACATGATGTCAATTATAAAAGATCCCTGTACTAATTTGATTTTAGTTTTAAATTAAATTATTATTATTATCATTATTATTATTATAAAAAAATTATGCAAGAGTATATGTTTCCTGTTAGAAAGTTACATGTTTAAAATCAAAGAGATAATTTATATATGTTTTATTAGATTTAATAGTCAAATAATTGTGTGTGATGAGTACCTTGTTTCACAAATAAAAAAATCTTATAACAAAAGAAAATCCGACATTGTGCTCTTGATAGTTGCAGGTGTAGTGTTTATAGTTGCAGGAGAAAGGCTACGAGTTCATGAATATTTATAGGCTAATACTAAAATTACTACCTTTATACTAAATCAATAATCTAAGGAGAGTCCACCTGCAGTGTTTATAGGGAATTGATTAACTAGATGGAGGAATTGTTGGGACTGACCGGAATCTGGGCCAAACAAATATAAGAAATCTTACAGTAACAGTGTTTGAATCATGATTTTGATAGTGGAAATGGATTCAACACCGTCAAAAACGTCTAAGACACCCAAAATATTAAATTTAGATAGTTATAACATGGATTTACAAAAACCCCTATAGATTTTTCTTAAAATCTAACGGAAATTTCCATAATTTTCAGGACGAAAAAAAAACTAATTAGATTATGGCTATTTATAGTGATTTATGTCGTGGACAAATATGATTAGCGCTGTCTTTTTGTTTTTGAAGAACGTTGAGAATATTCGATACTTTCCTAACAGCCACAAAGTGTGTCTCTGTTGACCACTCATGATATTTGCAAATTATTTATACGCATTGGAGTCTCAAGCTGCGTTAATTTGGTAATTATATGTGTATTATTGTGGTTTATGAATTTATCTTCAATTTAATTATAAATTGATTAAATTGTAATTTTAAATAAAATAATATTTTTGAGAAATTTATATTGGGAATTTATTTTAAATTTAATTATAAATTGATTAAATTGTAATTTTAAATAAAATAATACTTTTGAGAAATTTATATAATTTGAATATCTGATAATTTTTTTTTGAACGCTGAATCAGAAGTGTTCTACACAAATTTTACTTTTCAATAAAATTATTGTTTTCAATAGGGAAGAAAGAGTGATTCTAAAGAACTTGTATGTTTAAATAAAATAATAGGTTTTTCTTTTACGTTGTTTGTGTGGTTACAGAATTTATCTAATATTTAATTATTAATTGACTAAATTTTTGTTTTAAATAAAATTGTAGGTTCGAGCCATTTATATAATTTGAGTATTTGATAATTTCATCGGAAGAGTTGACCTTAAAAGGAATAGAAGAATAGTTGACTGGAGTTAACACGTATGCATTTTGGAATTTACGGCATCGACAAATATTATTACGTCAGCCTTTTTGTTTTCTGAGCAATGTTGAGAAGATTGGATACTTTTTGTACAGTCAGAAAATGAACTAATGCCAATTATGCGGCAGTGTTGGCCTACCGAGAAAAATAAAATTTTAATTATTTATTAAAATTATAAATTATTTAATAAGAAATTTTGTTGCAGTTGAAAGATGTGTTTATTTGAATTCTTTATTCATTGATTTTTTCTTAAAAATTTATATTAAATTTAAGTGTATGATTTTTTCTTAAAAATTTATATTAAATTTAAGTGTATGAGAGAATTTGTATTTTGAATTTAAGTTGTTTAATATATATAATGTAAAATAATAAATTTAACTAGTTTAATTTATATAATGTGATGGTGTTAACCAATTATGATTTTTGAATTTTTTTTAGATAAGTTGATAGGAAATTTTGGAAAAGTGTAAAGTTGTTATTATTTGATTATTTTATAATTGGATTGTTTTTTAAGAATTTACCTTTAGGTGGGAATGGGAAAATGTCTAGTTTTGAATAAAGTGATCGGTTTAAGTTATTTAATTTATATAATATGATGGCATTGACGCAAAAAATAAATGATATATTAAAAATCTTTATACAAGTTAATAGAAAACTTCACGATAGTCTAAAAATGGATTTATTGGGTTACTTGATGACTGCATTGTTAAATCTCCATTGGAAAGTAATTATCATATTTTAACACTGACAACTCAAACATGCATGTTGGTCTAAGTTTCAGTTAGGCTTACAACATTCAAGTTTCCTTTTTGAAATTCAAACACATCTTTTGCTAATGGCTTTGTAAACATACTTGCCTTCAGGTGAACTTCTCCATTTCTCACAAGTTCTCTAATAAAATTATATCTAGTATCAATATGCTTTCTCTTTTGATGAAACACACTATTCTTGGATAGTGCAATACCTCGGATGAACATTTATTATGTTTTAAGTTAAGTACATTAGATAGGACAAACATGATGTGGACCTATGACAGAATTATAATGTTAAAAGAATTATATTTTAATAATTGATTGAAGAATTTTTTTATTTTTTTTTTGTAAGTTCGGTGGGTCCTTTCTATTTTCTATTTATCATTGAAGGAAAGGCTACAATATAAACTTCTTACTATGGCATCAACCTGCCCGTAGGAAACCAGGTCTGTTGGCCATTTGAGTGCATTGAAAGCATTCCAAAACTGAAATTGTCTTTTCCTTCTAAATGTCGCATTAGCTATCCGTCCTACTAGTGTAGTATTATCAAGCATATAATATATAAGAAGTTCACATATTTGTAAAAAAACCATAAAACAAAATACTATAAAGTCTATCCATTTGAAGAGGAAATAGGGGTTGGGTCTTTCGCATGAGACCCAGGCATTTATACTTGCTGCAGCTGCTGGAGCAACTTCTCCATGTGGCCTAACCTGTCATCCATTCTCTGAATTCGGTCCGTTGCTTGATATTGAGTAATTTTAATATGCTGCAGCTAGTTGTCCATATCCTCCAGTCGATCTTTGAGCTGCAGTTCAGTCTTTGATTGTTCTACTGTGATCTGGCCAGGGTGCAAGCTTTGAATAGCTTTAGCAAGAAGACATTTCACTAACCAATATGTATGAATGGTTTGGTTAAATAAGGTAAGTTGTCCTCGAGAGTTGCGAGGGTCGTGGATGAAATCAAGAATTTCAGCCTCTGTATCATTGTCTTCAGGATCTGTCTGAAGATCTCTTTCCCATCCATGAATTTGCTGATGGGCAGGAGAGGAATTTCCCAGAATATAACTGACTACCAAGTTCTCCAAGCGCTCCTGGTTAGATTTTATTCCTCGTTTCTTTGGTTCATGTTCCTGCAGAATAGGTTGTTTGCCCTTTGCCTTTTCAGAGCGTAAGCATCGTTTCCCCATGATGAAATTGTTCCTATGCAGGCGAACATATAGAGAATTTATCACTGTATTGCAGATGGATACATTGATTTGCTTTCCTTCATAATTTCTAGTTATAGAAGCCGACTGGGAGCAGCTCCTAATTTCCAGAAGTAGTAACCTATGCAGAGGATTATAATGTCTGCCTAGGTGACAGAGAGTGACAGCCTTATTGGTGCTATCAATGGTCAACATCCTACATGAAAACTTGGTTATAAGCATTTGAAAACCCCAAGCATAAAATGCGGTAAACAAAGGTTGAGGGTTTTGGACCCTTTGAAGACTGATGCGGAAACACTGAGGTGAAACCACAAGGGTGCCTGAGTGATAGGGGACCATCAAATTCAGAGCATGAGCCAGGATTTGAGAGTGACAACAACGACCTATGGAAGTAAGATATCCTCGTAACCCCTGGCTGAAGAGAGACCAGCAAGTCGGCTTCTTACTACATCCAGTATGCATATAAATTCTAGCCCTACTAGTATCCCATCTCTGCAAATTCATTCGAGTAGTAGGGCGAATCTCATACCAAACTTCGCTTACATTTGGTTGAGTAGTGGTTATGGTTATAGTAGTGTAGAGGCAAAGTAAGACTGGTACACAAGGGTCCCGAAAGCAGGGGTGGACCGGGTTTAGCGGAGGGATATGTAAACAGAGAAACGAGAGTAGCCCCCCCGCATACTGACAGTGCTCAAGCCAGGTCCTAAAATAACGTATATACATCGTAAAAATGAGAAAAAGGACAGATACATACCCTGTAGGAATTGCAAAGTTTGCAGTAAGAGTTGCACACCTCCTCCTCGTCTTCCAAGTTCTTGCATGCAGAGAGCTTTGCATGAGCCTTTGAGAAGAGAGAGGGTAGTGACTTACCTTAAGCAGGACAATCGCTTCATGCGCTAACATACCATCCTGGTAGTATCGCATGAGAATCATTCCAATGCAAGTGATCACCCTTTCCATTGATCGTGTATGGCGGTTCGCCATGATGGTTAATTAATTGCCTGGAGAATGGCTTGTCGTCCGGCTGCCACGATCCGTCCTCTGATCCAGCTGGTCACCCCAATCGGGGGGTTGGATGTCTTTATTCACAATCAACTGAAGGGAATGTAACTCCACATCCCAGATTACATCATTGGGCCGAGCATCTATGGATCTCTCTGTATTTTGGCAGCCCCAATTAGCCAAGTAGTCCACTGCAGTATTGCCTTTTCTTTTGATATGACTGGGGATTAAATACTGGATGTGCTTCAGCAATTTGCTTACTTCTTCAATGAGTGCTGCAGTTCTCCAACTTTGTGAGATTTTCTCCCAAGGTGTACCTTGTTTGAGCTTCTAGAGAACTCCGGTTACCATGGCTAAATCTCCTTCAACCATAATTCTCCGGTAATTTTCTCTGACAACTATATGAATGCCTTGTTTTACCGCCATAAGTTCAGCTTCATTGTTTGTGGCATGACCCAAATCAAATGCATAGATTCTACAGACTGATCCTTGCGAGTTACGGAATATCCCGCCTGCACCTGCTTGTCCCGGATTACCTTTAGAGGCACCATCGTAGTTGAGTTTGACAAAGCCTGGTTGAGGAGGTGACCATTGTTCCTCAATAGTTTGATTCGGTGGTCTATATTTCCAGAGTCCTTTATAAAGCATCTATGGTTTTAAATTTAGGTGCTCTAAACTTTGGGATTCTATCCCCACAGTCTGCCAGTCGTCATCTGACCATCTTTCAACTAGGATGGTTTCCCGAATGTTTTCAATGGAGCGCTGCCAAATATTTTGCAATGGTTGGGTTGTTTCTTGGAAGATTCTATGGTTCCTTTCTTTCCAAATGTTCCATAGGAGGAAGCCTAAGGAGAGGGTCCATGCTCTAATGATCACTTGACAATGATATCTTCCTTTTCTCCAGTTACTGATGGTTTCTACAACACTGTCGTTATTTTTATCCGTTTTCCGGAAGAGAAGCTCCAAATTTCTCCAGATCGGTTGCACCGAGGGACATGTATTAAGAAGGTGTTCTGTCGTTTCACTGTCTGCATGGCAGAGAGCACAGTAAGAAAGGCCTGTCATGCCACGCTTCTGAAGGTTCTCCCAAGTGAGTATCCTGCGATGGCTTAACAACCATAAAAAATATTCTACTTTAGGCCAGTGCTTTAGTGCCCATATTTTTCTCCATAGCGGTCGAGCAATATGCTGAATCTGTTGGGAGTGGATGTAATATCCTTATTTTATTTTAAACTGTCCTTTTGTCATATATCCCCATCTTAATATATCTGGCCCTTCAACTCGTCTGAGTTTCCTTGTTTTCAGTTCTTTGGTGAAATTGTCCCATTGTTGCATGGCTGGGGCTACCTCCCATCCATTCTTATCTTTTCATTTCCTCCAGAAATCATTATTATTTGGACTCCAATAGTGCTGCA
This sequence comes from Pinus albicaulis, assembly GCA_034641835.2. NCBI lineage: Eukaryota > Viridiplantae > Streptophyta > Pinopsida > Pinales > Pinaceae > Pinus > Pinus albicaulis. The sequence continues at coordinate 728,074,103 of CM076571.1, read as the reverse complement.
CTAATCTCTGAGTTGGTGTATTTGTGTATAGAAAAATTTCCCCCAAGTCCAACCGAGTAAATAATTTGTCCCTTTGTTGCCATGAGTCTTCCCAAAAGAGAGCTGTGTCTCCTTCTCTGATTTCCCAGAAGCTGTGAGATCGAATTAAATACCTGTTTGTGGTGGCCAAATTCCAAATTAAGGAGCCCTTTGGGACTGCATCTATCTTCAATCTTCCAGATATTGTGTTAGGCATACCATATTTTGTTTGCCAAATGTTTTTCCACAGATCTAACCCTCCCATGAGCCAGCGCCACCAGAGCTTAGCGCCTAGCACATTATTCATAATGAAGGGATCACGGAGGCTAAGTCCCACTGCTGTCTTTAGGTGGAGTAGTTTCTGCCACGATACGAGCGCCCATTTCCTGTGAGCTTGTGCACCCTGCCATAAATTTTTTTTGAACATGCATACCAATTTGGAGCAGATTCCTTTCGGGCATGCTCTACCAGATAACTGGTATACTGGTAGGGCTTGAAGCACCGATTTTAGCATGATAAGGCGTCCGGGGGCATTCAGGGATCTGAAAGCCCAATTCTGTATTCTATTCTCCACTTTTATAAGAATATCTTGCCAATCTGCTTGTCTAAGGGGTCTTGTATTTAGATACATTCCCAAGTATTTCATAAGCAGAGATCCCTTTCGAAAACCTAAGGTCGTAGCTAAAATTTTTTTCATTGCATCATTGCAATTGAAAAAATAGACATTGGATTTATCATTGTTGATTTGAGTACCTAAAGCATACATGAAGATTTCTAAGATTTTGAGGATTACTTTGCATTCTTTTAACGATGCCAAGCAGAAAATCAGGATATCATCAAAAAATTGTTGATGGGTTAAAGGAAGGTGAGGTCCCCACATTCTAAGTCCTTGGATCTTTCTTTCAGCTAGATGAGCTTTGATAAGTCTTCCTAAACCTTCTGCAGCAATTATAAACAGAAAAGGGGAGAGGGGGTCTCCTTGTCGGAGGCCTCTCGTAATGTTGAATGGAGTAGAGGGACTACCATTTAGCAGAATTGAAAAATGAGGCGTAGAGATAAAATATCTTACCCATTGGAACCATCTGTCCTCAAACCCAAAGGTGCGCATTACTTCTATGAGATACGGCCAGCTTATATGATCATACGCCTTAGACAAATCCATTTTTATTAATAATCCTTTCTGTTTGTCTTTTGTGAGAGAGTGAATTGCTTCTTGGGCGACCACTATTCCATCCAGGATTTGTCTTCCCTTGACAAAGCCTGTCTGCTCGGGAGAAATTATAGTGGGTAGCAAGGGCTTCAGACGACTAACCATAATCATGGACAGAATTTTATAAATAACATTACAGAGAGCTATCGGTCTAAAGCCCACTGGAGTGTCAGCGTTTTTTTCTTGGGGATAAGAGTAAGAAATGTTGCATTGAGGGCTGGAGAGACATTCTTATTCCTTCGGGATTCTTCAACCACCTCTTGAATGTCTGTTCCCATGAATGGCCAGGCTGCTTTGAAAAATTCGCTTGTAAACCCATCCGGTCCCGGGGCTTTGTTCCTGGGAAGATTCAGGACTACCTCTTCGACCTCCTTAAGAGTGACTTCTCTTAGCAGGGTGAGATTTTGCTCTCTAGTAACCAGTCTAGGAATGTGTTGAGTTATCTTATGTATGTCTGCAAGCCTATTTGGAATAGGCTCCGTTAGGAGATCTTTGAAGTGTGTCGTTAGCTCCCGCTCCATTTCTACGTGTTTGATTAAACGTTCTCCATTAGTTGCCTTCAGTGAAAAGATTATGTTATGCTGGCGGTGTTGTAACATTGCTTTATGGAAAAATTTTGTATTTCTATCCCCTTCTTTCAACCACTTAACCTGGGATTTTTGCTTCCACAGAAGCTCCTCTTGTTTTCTTCTTTCCTCTTGTTCACTGAGAGTTCGCCCTTCCTCCAGCGTCAAATCCTCTGTTCGGCCGTGAAGAATAATAAGCTACTAAATCTCCTTCATTTTCTCATTGAGTCGAATTTTTTCTTGATGAATGTTCCCAAATTCATGTTGGTTCCAACGTTTTATTTATGTTTTTAACTGTTTCAACCGCAGCTGGAAAGAATGCATTTTGTTATGTCCTCTGACTGTATTTGAGTTCCACCAGTTCTTAACCTTATCCATGAAGCCTGGGTCGCGGAACCAAAACAACTCAAACCGAAAAGGGCGATTCAGGTGGCTTGCCTTTACATCTATCTCCATTCTGATCGACCAATGGTCATATCCTAGTGTTGGAAGAATAGTAGCTTCGTAGTGAATATCCACACTCGCAAGCTCTTCCGTTGGTACAAAGCGGTCCAGTCTGGAGGCCACCTAGTGGCGTTCTCCCCTGCGATTGTTCCAGGTGTACTGTCCATTGACTGTGGGAATATCTACTAAACGTAAGTCATTTAGTAATTCACGGAAGAGAGCCATTTCTGGATCTTCCCTTCGTATCCCTCCCTTCTTTTCTGACAGGTTCAATATCATGTTGAAGTCCCCACCTAATAACTATTACTTTTCATTATGCATTGTACTCAAAGTTCTTACGCTTTGTATAAAGTCTACTCTCTCTCCTAGAATGGGAGGTCCATAGACCGCTGATATTAAAATTCTGGCTTCAGAGCCTATTTTCCGGAAGGTACCTGTGAATATTCGAGAGCTGCCTATCCATCCTTCTGCACCGATCTCTGCTACATTCCATAGTATGGCTATGCCTCCTGAGGTGCCCGCCGAGTCAATAGCCATAACTTCATACTGCATTTTCAAAGATTGCATTATTAACTGTAACTTCTGCCCCGAAACATTTGTTTCTTGTAATAACATGACTTGAGGTTTCTCATTCTGCAATTTCTCTTTCAAATGTCATTGTTTACCCTTGCTGTTAAGACCTCTAATATTCCAGGAGAGTACCTTCATTAGGAATTTTTAGGTAGTTGTTGGAATACCGTTGTTAACGGTATTATCTTGCCCGTGTTAATCAACATTTCTCCAACTAACTGTATTAATTCCTGCAGGGTTGGCCGCCCTCTCTTTTTTGCTTGCTTTGAAGGGGGAGGCGTCTTTTTACTTGCATCTTGTTCTTGAGTTTCCCGTTGAGCTTGGGATGAAAGGTAATGTTCAAAAGTTTCCTTATATAATTTCTTCTGATCATTTGGTATGAATCGATCATCAAGATTCTGCCATTCAAACAACAGGCGTTTCAATAGTTTTTCTTCTGTACTCAAGTCATCTTTGGTTTGTTCTACCTCCATTGGAATGAGGTCTTGCGCCGGACATTCTTCAGTTGCATCCATTTCTGATCCTGCTTTCCTCTTCGAAGATTGATTTTTCTGGGTCATCTCCACATGTCCAGCCTCCTGTTCCTCCCTTGTAGTTTCTGAGATTGACGTTTCTCCTTCCTCTTGTAGAACCTCGTACCGATTCTCCATTGTTGTTGAACCGGGAGGGTTTTATTTTGCAGCCGACCCTGTTCGAGGGTTTACAGGTCGCTGTTGGTGCTTTTTAGTGGAGACCATAACGAACCCTTCTTCATCTTGCCGTGGCTACTTCTGGAGGCTATTTACAAAGGAAGAATGTTGCTCAGGGACATTTAAGGGGAAATATTTGTACAGATGCCCATACTCATGACAACGACGACAGCGGAAGGGGATATGTTCGTAATCTAGAAGCTGCGGCCAAACTTTACCCTCATATTCCAAATCTATCATTTCCGGTAAGGGTTCCGATATATTCATATACACACAAATTCTTGCAAAGGAAGTGTATCACCCCCTAGCAGTGGAATCTGTTATTTTAACAAAAGAGCCTAAAGAATTTCCTATTCCTTCCAAAATTTCAGGGTCCCAAAAATCTATAGGGAGCCCAAAAAGCCGTACCCAAACAGGAGCAGCCAGAAATTGCTCCTGTTTAGGGTTATAACATTCCTCCCATTGTCTGGGGAAAAGCCTTGCATTGCTGTAAAAATAGGGCCCTCCTTCAAAAATGCGTTCTTTATCTGCTAAATTGGAAAAAATTACTGTAAAAAAACCTTTCGCCCCTAATTTGAGATCATTGTGACCTTTGGGCTACCATTTTGTTTGAATCCATTTCAGTAAATCTTTTTCTGAAGGCCAAATACCAATGAACTTACAGATTAGAGCGTGATTCTTCATATATCCACGATACTCCTCCAATTTCTTCTCTGGAATGACAAATCTTGGTTTTTTTACTGCCCTTGGCAAGTAGTTGCCTTTCATCTTAGCTTGCCATGCTGCTCCCAAGACTGGAGATGTCTGTTGTTGAGCAGCCTCTGAATGGGTTGGCCTTTGGGTCTGGTCACCACTTACTATATTGCGGTAGGAGGGTAGCGCCCCTCCTCCAAAGGAAGCAGCCATAGCGAAACCAGTCACCTTTGGCTTCTTACACTACGATCCCTAGAAAATCTACTGTAGCTGCACTTTCTTCAAAACCCTCGTTCGCTGCACTCGCTCATCAGATTATCGATAATATGGATATGTAACTTAGGATCTCCAGAGATTCTGCTAGTTCCAAATACGAAATGTTGTATTGATTGAAGAAATTTTCATTCCTTTGGAGAGAAAGAAATTTCATACTAAAAAAATAATTGATGAGGATAGGATAGAATTTTCATACTTTCCCAATCCCCTTGGAGAGAAATAAATTAAATTAAATTAAAACTTAGATTCAAGAAAAATATCTCATAATACCTTAGTGAAGAGGAAGTTCCACTCGGAAAGGGTAGGAAAAGCAAAGTTGTGGAAAAGTGAGCTTTAAAGAAGAAAAATGAAAATCTTCTATAAAAACAAAAGAAAACCCTAGGTTATGGGAAACAACATCCGAGAATAACGGAACACCGTTATGGAAAATTGTTGGGGAAAGTTGGCATAAAAGTGCTTTCACCAGTATGACAAGGGGTTTTCACATGAGGAAATTGAATCTCTATCACAAAGGGTTGTCAGTACTAGGGAAAATTGGATCTCTATCATAAGGGGTTGTCGGTACTGGGAAAATTGGAGGGGAGGAAAATTGTCTTTACATTTGGTATGCTGCATCTATAAAGATCAGTATTCATTTTTATGTTATAATAATGACTAGATATATGAGACATGGATAAGTTTTAATAGTCAAATTCTATCTTAGATGAGTAAGAAATAACGACTTATTGTTATACTATATAATTGTGATTTAGTACTGGTTATGAGACCTATGGGTCCTAAGGAATTGGAGGGAATACCAACTATGTATCATTTTAATAAGAACTTAGTCTTTTCCAAAGTTATGACTTAGATGCTATGTAGTGGTAGTGTCACCATAGTATAACTGTATACTATGAAATGTTGACGGGATCTCTGGACTCGTTCTTTTAATCCCTTCAATACAATATTCTTGAATAGAAGGGAAGGTAATTTTTTGTAAACACTTTATCGACCTATCATGTGATTATAAATGTACAACTAAGCTTTGAATTAGTAAGACTAAGGCATTTCTCAAAATGGGTGCGAAGAAAAACTTCGAATAATTATTAGATGTTGACAATAAAATGATTGGGGTCATTGTTTCATTATTTATAATGTAATTGCAGTACCTAGATCTAGTATTATTGTATCTGCTAGGGGTTTGTGTTATATAAAGGATATTATTCCCAACTATACTCCCCTAAGAATAATTTATCAGTTGAGTTGAGTACACAGAACCATGTTGGAGTTAGAAACCTCCATTTCTTCTCTACTCATGAACTCATAGCGGAATTTAGAGATTGAACTAAAATCAAATCTAGTACTGCTAGTATCTCTTCCGAACAAGTAGAACTAGTATTGGGATATAAAAACTACAGTATAAAACACAAAGTGAAAATTGAAGACTGTAGTCTATACTTTAGCATTCCATGTATTCATAAGAAAATTTTATTTAAAAACCATAGTAAACAATGGAGTATACTAAAGAATATTATAAATATGAAATGCCCTCAAACACCAGAATCTACACTTCTCCTACAATATTTAACGCAAACCAACAACTTGCTCTCACAAATCCTATAACGGGATTTGCAGAATGAAAAGGAATTTAGAATGAGTAATCCCAGCAAAGTTTTGAGTAATTTAAACAGCGACAAAAAAAGGGCAACCCTTATGCCAGATTCGAATTACAGTGGGTAAACCCACTCATTTCGATTTCAGCGTTGGGCTCCGTGCCAATTACATGATTATTTATTCAACGGATCTTGGCAAGGCTTCTTCTTTAACAAAATATTTGAACAATGTTAAAGCCCTGGACGGTTGAAATTCAGGAACTTCGTGCCCGGCCCCCCTAACGGTTGCAAATGTCAAACCCTTGTAAATTACGGTATATCCACCGACCTGCACCATCAACGAGAACAGATGCATTGAGTAGAGATCAAATCAATATTATCACTAATCAATCTGATACGATTGCATACCTCGTCGCCATTAGCCCACGGGTACCATGGAGTCTCAATTGGAAGCTTCAGCTCATTGATTGAGAGTCTTGTACTGGTCACGGGCACTGTGGAATCCACGTCTCCACTGAAAACCAAACGAAAAGAAGGATGTTAACAAAATACTCGAATTATGCATAAAAAGTTGTTTCCAGTATAGGGATTACTTGGTGTGACTGACTGTTGGGAAGCGGGTCTAATTCAATTTTTCATAAAAAAATAGATAGATATTTTCAGTGAGTTAAAAAATTTAATAATACACGCCAAACTGCATTGCAATTGTCCTATATCATACCTAAAAAGAAGTATGTGCAACCCACTTGCAATTAGCTGAGGATAGATTGGTAAGATAGTTGATGGAGAATCCGTCCAAGGTAGAACATTACTGTTAAGCAGTCACATGAAAACATAGTTGTCCCCATCAAGTTGTGAGTGTAAGAAGACTGACAACTTAAATTGCCACAAAAAATGATATTAGCAACGTAGGTCTAAAGCCTGATATACCTGCATTGGGTCCAATTGTAAGTAATCTTCGTCACATTTGCATGTATGGCTTTCTGAACTTCGGGCCTATTAAAATACTCTCCTATGTAGTTATCGATGCAAGGATCATATCGTGGTATTTCCGCTTCTTCTTTCTATTTACACAACAACCATATGTACAGTAAATATTTGGCAAAAGCATTGCTGCATTTGAGATGTCAACAAGAAATACTGTGAAAATAGGATCGCGGGGTTGTGGTTCGGTGGGAATTTGAAACTATTATTATGATAAATATGTAGGTATTTGTAATCGGGAGGGTTTGCTCAGGAAGTAGTTCATCTATAACTCCTATAATTTGTAAATATAGAAAAAGAACCATGGATTGAGGGTTTGTTTCTCATTCTTATTGTCATTAAACATAAATGTAAAATAATTCTTCACAATATACACATATATATAATTTTCACTTACCCTCGCCATTTCGGATGATTCTTTTGTGCATACAGGAGCATAGATATTGGAATCATCAATGTTTCCCATTGCATTTTCCATTATAGTTTCCATATCACTGCACACCTCTAAATTGAAATTTGAACCAGTGCAGTTGCTAATTAGTTGCTCGTACAGTTGATCCGATATCAATGCATGACTCCATGCGTATTGATATGTTCCAATATAATATGTATCGGTATTCATTAGGCCGTTTCCCACCTTCATGCATTGATTAAATTGATTAAATTGATTAAATTGTAATTTTAAATAAAATAATATTTTTGAGAAATTTATATAGGGAATTTATTTTAAATTTAATTATAAATTGATTAAATTGTA